>PVKB01000935.1:189531-513722 GCA_004027205.1 Ctenodactylus gundi | reverse complement strand
ATTTCCTAGGAAGAGTGAAGAGGCCTCAAAGCCTAAAGGACTTTGTGCCAGGCTCTGCCTCTTACAAATGACGTCAGAATCCACATGAATGCTGTGGGAGCAAGTGTCTACCATGCAAGTACTTGAGAAAACATAAATAGACATAATCACACATATGGTGTGAAGCATATGTACTTAATTTTCATTATACCTTTTTCAAAGCAATGTATAAGGTGAGTGATGGCTAGACCGAGTCAGAAGGGTTTTGTTGTGAAGCATAAATTTGATATTTAATATTCTGTTCATTTGTAGACTCATAGTCATGTGTTAAACAAGCAATCCAAGATAAAGATGAGTCTATGTTTTTCCAATAAACTTACTAGAGAATCTTCAAACATTCAAGACTTAATCTCATTGCATTAATCTATTAATATATTCATTTAATTAATTCACGATAAAATAAATATTATTTCATTGTTATTTTATCTCAAATGTTCAGACCTTTTTATATAAATTAAAATACCGTGAAGAAAATTATAGTATTAAAAACTTGCTAAAAATAAGATGAAAGCCACACGTGTTGGTGCACACCTGTAATCCCATTACTCGGGAGACTGAGGCAGGAGGACTGCTCTGAGTTCGAGCTGATATAGGATAAATAGTGAGTTCAGGACAAGCTCTGGACTACTGAGCAAGACTCTGTTTTAAAAAAGAAAAATAAGGCTAGATTTTACTTGCAATTATAAGTAATATAAAACAATAGATGGCTAAAACATATAAACTAGAACAAATACATAAATAATAAAATAATAAATAGTTATGTAAGCAATGTTCAATGGAAGCCATGGAAATTGGTAAGTAGGTGCAAAATCACACATTTTTATTTAAGTAAATGAGTGCTATTTTTTCCTACTGCTTTCTTTTTTAGTTATTAGTGACTCAAGTAACTTCGGCTCAATTTAAATGTAAAAGTTCCTACAATGCCCAATAAAGTTTTCAACCACCTGCCCCTGGATACACTGCGACCTAACATCTGTGCTCACAGCCCTTCACCTCATGCTGTAGCTACACTATTCGCTGCCTTTTTCTCTAATCTTGCTTCCTTTTTAATTTTGTGCTCATTCTCTTTAACCTGGGATCATTCCTCTCTCCCACAGACCGTGTCAACTTGTGTAAGCAATCTTCTTTATTATTCTCAGCTTATACTTAATTGCTACTTTCAAAATATGGTGCTAATTTGGATCACACACACACACACACACACACACACACACACACACACACATTTTGAAACAGCGCTGGCCTTGGACACACCACAATTCTACTGTCTCAGCCTCCTGAGTGTCCAACTTAGGTGGCGCTGGGGAATCCGACTTGGGTACTTAGTGCTTGTCTTAGTGTCCCTGAGCTGTTCCTATTCCTCCGGTCCCCATTATTACTTTTTTGCAGTATTTCTAACTAGAACATACATGGACTACAGATTCAATAACATGTTGTTCCCATACAGTTTAGGAATCTGTGCCTGTGTATAGATACTGCTTGAGTACTCCTTCCCCCCTCCCACTTCACCTTTCCTTCCTCCTCTCCCCTCCTATTCTCGGGGACTCTTCCCTTGCCTAACAGTCCATCTCCCATCTTTCTGCTCTGTCCCTAATATTAGGATCTTTGGCAAATGCATTTATGGCAATGTTTTTTGACACCAGTTGATACCCTTATCTTATCTGACTGATCAATTTCACTGAGCATTGATGACTCCAGATGGCCCCAAATTCTTCCAAGTGCTTCATGTCTGATTTTATAGCTGCATAATATTTAATTGTGAGTAATTAGCACACTTTCTCTATTCCTCTGTTGATGGACATGTAGGTTAATGGAAATGAAGAGAACTTTGCAAAAGAGAAAGTGGAAAAGGCCAGAAAGCAGAAGAAAAAGTGATCAATAACTTTAAATATCAGAGAAATGCAAATCAAAACAACACTGAGGTTCCATCTAACTCCAATGAGAATGGTTTACATTAAGAACTCATAAAACCATTGTTCTAGACACTGCAGGGAAAGGGTCTTTTTTTTAAATTTTGAGTAGGTCAACATTTAAGATCTTTGTATATTTACCGTTTAAACAGAAATCATCAATTATGTGACAGAATACAATTCTCTGCTATGTTACATTTAGTCTTCTTGGTCTTTTCCTGTCAGCCAGAATATAAACACCAGGAGACAGAAATATGTTTGATTCTTTTGTTTACCTGGGTGTTCTCCTGACTGAAAGTATCACCTTGCAAAAGTAGTACTCAGTATATATTTCTTGAAAAAATAAAAGAATGAGGGTCTTTCCTTCCTTAGGAGGAAAAATAAATTTAAATAGTACTAGAATAATTTTTTTCACTATTGTTTGCGATTAATGTCACAGACATGCAAGTTCACCGTGGTTGCATGGCATAAAGACATACATGATCTCATGGTAAAAACATAATGCCTTGATGTAGAGGGAAGTTTGTGCCAAGTTGTATTTAATTTTTGTGAACTAATCAAAGTATACCTAGACCGTTTATGTCAGTAGTAGAGAAACATGATAAATTATTCCTGATAATGATGTGAGTTTAAATAGTAATATATTCAGAAACATTGATGAGCCAGAACTGTTCTACATTTAATCATTATACACTAATAGAAATAACTTGACAAAGGGTAGGGAAAAAGAAGGAAGTTTCCAGCCAAGGAGAATAATTTATTCTTTTTACTACTGAAATGTATTTTGCAATTATCCTTAATGCAAAAGTTTTAAACAGAAACCTGAATGCATGATCACAGACTTAGTCTCATTTGATTTGAAGAATTTAGATGAAGAATTGAGATGAAAAAAAAGGACAACTGAGCTAAAGTGCTTTAGCTTTATAATAAGATGAAATATTTCAGTAAATATTAGTTTAGAAGACAATTCACGATTATTGCAAATAATAGCTGAGAATTTCAAATGACCTTTTCCAGTTGAGAAGTCCATTTTCCAGAGATTTATCTTTTAATAGACCTTTCCTCCAGGCAACTATGTTCTCTTATCTCTTCCTTATCAATACATAATTTAATACAGATTAAATTTATTCTATATTATATGAAAATACATAAGATAAACAATATTAAGTAGTTCATATTTAGTTGAAGATAAGAGATAGTTTAATATGAAGATTTTTATCAATGTATGTCCACCTTTTTTCTCATTTTTTGTGTTAATACTAATATTTCCTTACTATATCATACTGTTTATCTTGAGAAGGTGAAGTTTTTGTATCTTCAGTAAATACTCACAAGAAACTTAATTACAGCTGCAATCTAGATGAATTTAATTCTATTCAAATGAGCATTGATTGGCATTAGAATTATAATTAGAATATTTCTCAAAACAGCCTTGACTACAAATATTTCTTTTGTTTATCTGTCCTATACTTAACCTTCTTATAAAATTAGATAAATTAAAATACAAGATAATAAGTAGTTATTTTCATAAGTAGTTATTTTAATAAAAGTAGACTTGTTCTTACATTTTATGTTATGGCAAACACAGGAAGTAGAAAACATAAAAGAGTTATGATAATATCTTAAAGAGAATTGACCAGTAGCTGCTTGGTGTAAATGACGTGGGTAATAATACCTGTCACCTGTAGGTAAGCCAGTAGGTCTTTACCATAATGGTAATGTCTTATGGATATGACAAAATGTTATCATCTACTGTTGTAAGTATAGGAAAAGATTTAAGAACAAAACGTCATGCTAAAAAGTAATTTTTTGTTTATTGTGACTTTGATGACACAAGGTTCAATCAGAGAAAATAGAATAAATTTGATTTTAAAAGATAAAATATATCTATACATGTAAAATCAAAAGGTAAATGAGTAATACACCATCATGCTTACCATCATCTTTCTACTCCTAAGTGAGCAACAGATAATAAGAGGAATTATATTTACCAGGGAGAGATATAAAACTATAATAAATATTCATCAAATTATTGTGTCTTAACTCCTAAATCCCTGACATTTTATCTCAGGGACATTTGTCAATGAATTTTGCATTACTATTCCACGTGCTATCAGATCTGTGAATAAGGTCACGACACAAGTAAATATTTTGTCAATTATTTATTATGAAATTTAATAGCCATTTTGTTCTTTGGACTACTTTTTTTCACCCTCTTCTTTTCTAGCCTAAAGTATATTACCATTTAGGACATTGAGTTTTGGTGGGCCCTACAACCAATTTGTATCAATTAATCATAAAGGACCGTGACAAACAACACTACCAGCTTGAAGAATTTGTCCACAGAAATATGTACTAACAGCTGCTTTTCTGTGTCTCAGTGACAAAAATAATTAATGGTTTCCCTAACAGTATGACTCCCTGGAGTGAGAAGAGATAAGCTATATTAAAACATGTAACAAGAATGACCAATCTACGCTTACTAGGTATCCAGTAAAAGGTCAGCTTGAGTTTAGAATTCTGTTTTTAACCCATTTTTGTTGCAACCTCCAATGACTGAAATAATTGACTCAACATATTTTTGTAGAAAAGGGTCTATATACCTCGTCCCTTTCTAATCACAGTGAGCACATGGGTGAAAAAGGCTGACAAACATTATTCCTAAGTAAGCATGTTAAAATGAATATGTGTGCACAAGTTCAATGGCATTGACATAATTTAAATTAAATAAGGAAAGTGGTATGGAGCAAAGGAGAAAATTTACTTAATGATATTTGAGCTGAGGAAACAAACACAAAGACATAACAATAAAAATCTGAAAAAATGTGCTTAAAGTTTCAAAAGAATCTTGCCATAAACTGAAAATTATCGTTAAAAATTGATGAAAGCAAGCAATGACCCACATGGCTGAGTATGCCCAAGAGAAATTAAAATTAGACGGAGAGAAAGAAATGGGACTAACTAATGGCAGCTCAGGAGAGTCTAAGGGGATGGGAAGAGCACACGATGATATGAAAAGTTTGCATGAGATTTTATTAGATCGTTGCAATAATCAAGAAGTGATCTCAATTAATCTATGTTTTCAAAAGATCATCTAATACATTTTAGAAATGAAAGATTCATGAGTGAAAACTGGAAAAACGTCTCTAATAAGGTTGTAGTGTGTAGAAGAATACTTATTCATATTTTCTACCAGGAGTTGAATGCCAATATTACAGAGGAATAATCAGTTTCATATAACAATGTGGAATTTATTATCATATTGCTAATATATAATAATTTTGTAGAAGAATTATTAGAAAAATTCAAAACACTAATTGTTTGTGTACTAAGTTTGTTATCATAATATGCTATAGTTCACTAGTCTTTAATGTATCATCACACATGGGAAAGTGGACTGCAGGTCAAATGTGAAGAAATATGTGTCCCATATGTCACAACATTTTCAAATGTGACTGTTTATTTATAGAAAAATACATGTAACTACCAGAGTTCCAGAAGACAAGAAGATAAAAATCTAACGAGAAGACAAGCAGAAACTTATCATAGCAGATGCAAATTTTCTAAAAGTTGTTCTACATCATGTTATCTGGCATTCAAACCTAATTTTAAAATTCCCTTAATTTTTGAATTGGTAAGATAATGTTAACCAGATCTGTATGGCTACAACAAGAAGACTGTTCAATTTATTTGTAGATGAGTCAAGGAAGAAGTTTTTGGTTTGTTTTATTTTGCTTTGTTTTTGTTTGTTTTGTAATGAAACTTGAGGATGCAGTGTTTCCCAAGCAAAGATTCTAGGCTATTTTTTTATTTTTCTACGAGTGCCTGGATCTTGATGGTGTCGATGACTTGCTTTGTTGAGTCACAGTTCAATATATGTGTAACAAACTAAGATACATAGTCAATTCCAGGATGAGATATGTATATTTAAATGTCGTAAGTATCATTTGTAATCTTGGAAAAGATGCAAGTATCAGAAATAAATGTTAAACTCACCAGAAGTTTGCATGATGTCTAATTTTTTTTATTCTTATAATGATTCCTTAGCTTATTTAAAATTCCATTTTCATCAGCTACTACCTACAGGTTCTAATTAACATGAATTAAGTAGGGCAGTTTCTTTTTTCTTTTCTTTTTTTTTTCCAGCAGGTAAAAGTACATTTACAAAGAAGTCAAGCATGTTACCATTAGCACCTAACTGCTAACGCTTAACATTCACAGTGAGATTGTAACTAAAATAAATTTGTTTAATCTAAGATCAGGAAAATTAGAAAGGCTAATGTTAATGTTATATTGTGAATATTGAATAATTTTGAGAATGGTATGGCATGATATTAATAACATTATTTTATGATGATATATGTGTTTTAGTAATTTATACTGAAGATAAGTTGCTTTTAAACTAAATTGCAGAGCTGATACAGCTGTACAAGTGATAGTTTTTGAATCATTTGTTACTTGCGTCCTTGTCACTGTTACTACAAATTTCACCTTATTACAATGTTTTATTAATGTTTTAAATCTAACAGTGCATTGGCAGGCTGAGGCAGGAGGATTTCTGTGAGATCAAAACTAGCCTGTACTACATAGTGAGATCAGGGCCAACTAGAATTAGAGTGAGACCCTGTCTCAATTTTTTTTTCTTCATATTTAGACTGTATGTCATTCAGCACCTTTCCATAGTATCTAAGACTGAACAATGTAAACAGAAACATTTTAGGTTGTTGTGGCATATTCTCTAAGATATGTAATAATTGAAAGACTAAAAATATTTTAAAATTACTTATTGTGAATACTCTTTAAATAAATACTTAATAACTTTTATTAGCTGTTTATTCATTGAAGCATTATTTATATCTGTGCTTTAGGTTTATTTGTGTTTGTTCACTTAATCTTTTATTAGGTTTCCCTAGTAATCAGTGGTAATGTAAGAGAAAAAATGAACAAAGCAATATTTTTGTAAGTCCTAAGACCACCATCAAAATATTTTATTATAATCACAAGTAAATATAAGCTGTACTTAAAAAGAATCTTAAGGTATTAGGAATATCCTAAAAGTACTGAAGGTCTCCTTATACTTTGTGTAAAACACTTGAAATTCTATTAAATTCTTGCTTAATTAGATTGATATTTTATGGCTTCAATGTTTAGAGACCACACAAAATAGAGGAAGGTCTACATCTAACCCTGTTGGCTTATGAAGACAAAATGAAGTTAAATAGTTTTGAACTGAAAAGACCAATCAAAAGAAGAGTGAAACAGAAATTTTAGAAGCATTAGAAAAGAATAGTTAAGAAAGAGAGAGGTTGTCAAGGAGACCTTTCTGGTCCACAGTGAAAAAATCCTGAGTCTAATTAGAAACTCACTTTTCACTAGTTGAAATATGCTTCTTAGTAAAAGCAAAATATTTAGAAATTTAAAGCACAGAGATAATTATAATCCTTTAAGCCATTTTAAGAGATAAAAATGACTTTAATAAAATCTTAAATATTTGGTTGTAAAAATCAAAGTAGTGCAGTGATATTATGGACGCTGAGAGTATGCTGGAATAAGACGCTTTGTTGAGTTGAGGTAGAACTGAACACAAAGACTGGTGTTTGGATTTTCAGTTCTTTGACGGTTAAAGTTGTTGAACATCTCTTCATGTGTTTGCAGGCTCCTTAAACTTCATCTGAGAACTGCCTGTTCATTTCAGTTCCCCTATTTTTAATTGAGCTTTTTTTTTTGGAGTAGGTCTATTTTTCTTCAGTTCCTTTTGTATTCTAGTTATTAGCCTATCTGAGGCATGTGTTGTAATTTTCCCCAGTACTGTTTATTATCTCTTCATTCTGTTAGTTTCCTTTGCTTTGCAGAAACTTTTTTTTTAATTTGATATAATCTCATTTGTTGATTCTGCATGGAATTTCTTTTGTATAAAATGTCCCACTTAGAAAGTCCTGGACCACGCCTACATCTTTATGAGTTTTCTCCTAATTTAACCTTTAGAGGTTTTATTGTTTCCATCTTCATATGCAGGTCTTTGATCCTCTTTGATTTTATTTTGTTACATGGTGATCTGTGTAGGTCTGGAGTCACTCTTCTGCATGTGGATAGCCAGTTTTCCTAACACAATTTGTTAAAGGGATGTTCTTTGTCATGTATATGTTTTTCTATCCTCTGTCAAAAATTATATAGCTGAATGTAATTGAGATTATCCTTGCATCCTCAGGTCTGTTCCACTGGTCTGTCTTGTTTTTGTTTTTTTTTTTTTTTTGTATCAGCACTGTATTAGTTTTCTTTTATAATTGTTATTTTGTAGTATAATTTGTGTCTGGAATTGTAATGCCACTTGCTTTTGTCTTGTTACTTAAGATTGATTAGGATATTCTATGTTTTTTTCTGGTTCCATATGAATTTAAGGATTGTTAGCCCAGTGAAAAATGGCACCTATCAGGAAGTCTAACAACAATTGATGCTGGCAATGCTGTAAGAAAAAAAGGACACTTATACATTGCTGATGGACTGTAAGCTGATACAACCACCATGAAAAGCAACATGGTGATTGCTGAAAAGACTGAAAATATGTGTTACATTCCAGGTAGTGATATCTCTTTTGTGTGTCTTTCCAGAAGAGTTGAAAGAAACATATAATAGAGATACATATGTACCA
Source organism: Ctenodactylus gundi (assembly GCA_004027205.1). NCBI lineage: Eukaryota > Metazoa > Chordata > Mammalia > Rodentia > Ctenodactylidae > Ctenodactylus > Ctenodactylus gundi. Next base: position 505,124 of record PVKB01000935.1, on the reverse strand, counting down.
ACATATATTGCAGTATGACTAATACTTCCTAAATTGTGAAAGACGTTGAAATATCTATCAACAGACCAATAGATGGAAAAATGTGGTATAATATACACAATAAAGTATCACTATTCTATAAAGATAGACAAACTTGAGGCTTTTGTAGGTAAATGGACTCAACTTGAGATCATTATACTCGGTGAAGAGAGTCAGACATGGCCTGTTATATATGGAATGATTTCTCTAATATGAGAAACCAAGAATACAGGCATTTTACAGACTCAAATGGGTGTGACAGTGGGAGTCTGGGTCTGGGGGGAGGAGTTAAGGGAGAGAGTGTCAGGCCCAAAAGGTGCATAATTTCACACACACACACACACACACACACACACACACACACACACACACAATTTGTTTGTTTTTGTTTGTGTTTCCTGTGTCAGGGTCTTACTATGTAATCCAGGCTAGTCTTGAGCTGACTATGTAGCCCAGGCTGGCCTTGGACTCATAGTCATTCTTCTGCCTCAGCCTCCAGAGTGCTGGAATTATAAACGTGTGCCAGCACACCCTGCCAATGTGGTTCAGGAAAATTGAACTCAGGGCCTTGTGTTTGCAAGGAAAGTGTTTTAACCACTGTGCCGCTTCTCCAGTCCCTGTGATGACATAGTGTGTGCAAAATTCTGAAACTCAATATAATCACACACACACACACACACACACACACACACACACACACACACACAAATATTTCACATACATATACACTAATAAATATTGAATATGAAAGAAATAAATACTTAAAATAGATTGGAGAGGAAACAAAGAGAAAGTATTAGAGAAAAGCATAGTTCAAAAGGAAAAACTGTGAATAAAATTTTATTTTGACATTTCCTGTATTTTCCCACTCTTTTCTAAGTTAGTTTACAATTACGATAGTTATAATTTTTTTAGGCTTTAAGTCTATCTACCTATCTCTCTATCCCGTATGAGATTTTGTATGTGGAGAACTTCATACTTAATTAAAAAATTAAATGGAGCATAATGTCTCTAGGAACAGATTTAGTGTCTAAATCATTGCCACTTTAAAGTCACAAAGGATGACTTTTGATATTCTTTAATGCCAATTAGTAAGTCATTCGCCTCCTCAGCTGGCTTTCCATTTCTTTTCTGTTAATTCACAACGAGTCCTATCACACTGTGATACTCTAATTAACACTTTAGACACATATAATTAACACATTATTGATCGCTTTTTAGCTAATTACCTATTCATAAGACTTAACACACTAATCTATATTCTATTGTGGTAACCTGGAATTTTTAAGCATGAGTTCTTGAATTTTTGTTTTGATATCAGCTTATCTGTGAAAAGGTATTATAAGTAATTTACTTGTAGCTACTTGAAACTTAGCATGGTGTGAGAGATATTAAAATGTGCTTTCTGAAATCATAAAAAGTAGAATTTATGCTGAATTGTTTAAAAGTAATGAAATATTTTCTTAAATAATTGTGCAATAAATTAATTTTTATGTTACCTGTAGTAAATTCTGTGCTACTGAGAAAATTGCTGAGAAAACGAAAAGTTTGAAAAAGTTTGAGTGTATTTTCTCTGATGCCTAAAATATATTTGGCAATTCAAAGCTCTGAAGAGTCAGACATAGTAACTTTTGATCAAAAGAAAATTATTTAAGTCAATGTGAGAGAAGACTGCAATTAGGTGGATATGTTGACATGCTTGGACAACCTTCAGAGGAAGTTTTCCTGCCAAATGTATTTTCATAAACACTTGATGGATTTCTTACAAATCTAGCATTCCTTGATCTTTTCATAATATTAAACAAAATTTCATTCAGTTCATTTCACTTTAAATTGTACCAAAATGTTTACTTAATACTCTACAATATGGTGTCAAGAAACATTAATGCTGAAAATATTAATCTTAATATGTCATTCAAACTTTAGGTTTTTTTTAGTGAGTGTTCCAAACAACATGTTTGCATGAATGGTAGTACGTAAGGAAAGATGAGGCTGTGAGCCTCAGTCAGTATTTAGAGTCCTAGAAAACACGTGGCCCTGAGCGCAATTCTCCAGGAGCACATAATAGCTGGTGTGTTGGTAGAACACTGTAATCCCAGCACTTTGGAGGTTAGCAAGATCCTGTCAGAAGAAAAAAAAAAAGAAAGAAAAAGTGTGTAAGGAAAGAAAAAGACAGAAATTAACTAATAGAAATGTGTTGTTTTCAATTACAGAAAGTATTAAAACAAAAGGTTTAATGCAGGCAGTTTGGTTTATAAACACCTTTTATAAAATCTGTGAAAATAGGCTGAGTTCAGCTCACATATGTCTATGCTCAATTCACATAAAACAGAAAGAAAAGAAAGAATTAAGAAATTGTTTCCAAATAAAATCAGATGTTTTCCTTAAATTTCTTGAGTAAAGGTTTTTTTTTTTTTTAAAGAATAAAATTACCCCTGGCTATACTAATTAGTGACCACTGAGACAATTTATTTTGTTTGGTATCAAGTAATAACGTTTTGAGATAATGAATATGCATTACATATCTTTATTTCCCTATGAAAATTATGTTAAGGTCTAGTAATCAATTACATACCATTATATGGAGATGAGGAAAGCCATGTTTGCTGTGAGTGTAGAAAAGAAATTTGAAAATTCTGGATAATAACATTCAGTTTCTCATGTCTGACTTATTATCTTTTTATATAATTTAAAATTATATATAGATATGTGTATTTGTAAGAACTACATATATACAAATTAAGATTTATACATTTTTATGTAGATTAGTTAATTATAATTACAAAAGATGTGCATGATTATATATGATTAGATAATCTGCCTATAATGTGCTTTTATTAGTTCCAAAGTGGATAATGTAAGAGAAACACAGGGGGTATTTCTGAATCAAATATTGCCATTGTTTCTCAAGCTTGAGAAAATTTGGCTTTCTGGTTTCTTGAGGAGTGAATCAGTAGAAATTTTTGAATTGAGATTATAAAATGGATTTATGGAAAATGCATAATGATAAGATACCCTCCCACATGCTTTTAACTTTGTACTGTATAGAAATTTAGATCTAAGGATGATTAAAACATTTTCTTTCTCTACTTTGAATAGTATTTTAAGGGAAGAGATCAACTCTATGGTAAGAATAACCGTACTGCAGGGTTAGGGAGTAAGACAGTGGTTAACAGCTTACATAACAAGCCAATGCCCTCAATTGAACTTCCCAGCACCACATAAACTGGACATGGGGTGCATGCCTGTAATCTCAGCATTCAGGAAGGTGGGGTAGGAGGATTGCTGTGAAGTCAAGGCAAGACTGCTCTCTATAGTGAGTTCAGGACCAAACAGAGAGAGGGATCTTTTCTCAAAGAAACAAATAAGCAAGCCATTACAAAAGCTCCTCTCCCTTCAGGATACTGAGGGTTTTTCAATTTATAACTTCTTAAAAGAGACAATGCCTTGAGATCCAAGCACATGTACCTCATTTAGGCATAGAAAAAAAAAAAAATCAGTCAGATTTTGAAATAATTTTTATTTGAAATAGTATTATATTTTCAGAGAAAAATGAGTAGTGGCTGTATCTTCTGTATTGGAAATACAGTATATGTTTGCTAAGAAAATTAGGTTGTAAAAGCTATTTTAACATGATTGCTCAACAAAAACTGGATGTTTGGGTTCAGGGTATAGATCCATAGTTATACTGCTTGTCTAGCATGCGCAGGGCTATGAGTTCTATTTATCAGCATCACATAAAAATCAACTGAGTGTGACAATATACTTCTGTAATTTCAGCACCAGAGAGCCTGTAGCAGGAAGATTATCATGAGTTTCAGACTAGCCTGGGGTACGTAGTGAGCTCAGGACCAGTTTGGACAACAGAACAAGACCCTGACTCCAAACAAACAAATAAATGAATAAAGCAGAAATATTAAAACCTTAATTTTCTTTTATCTTATAATTGTTTTGTGCCCATAAATGCTTAATTTGGTTCAATTAGTTTACCTAACCATAAAAATCAAATTTATTTGGGAATAAATTAACTGTGGTAGAATTAAAATATTAAGTAACTCATCTAAGAATCATGTCTTTCTAATGCCAGATTTTCTTCGTGGATTATAATACTGATTCCTCCATTGTTTCATAACTGTAATCAATATTTATAAGGAGAGAGAAGGCTAGAGGCCCATAAGCATATGGCCATTAAGAGTCCCGCTCTCCCCCTCCATCTCTTCCTTCTTTTGCCTTCTTTATTTTATTTTTTCATTCCCCTTTCTCTCCCAGGTTTAGATCATATTCTTACTTTCTTAATGAAACAAATAAAGGCTTTCTACAAACCATTCAAATAAATTGATCATAAAAGAATAACTATTTGCATTCTGTTCAGTATGTAAAAAGTTACTCATCATTCCTATAAAAGTTCTAAATCTTTCACTCTTTAAATAGTAAGCCATTGAGACATAGTCAGTTTTTAAGTCATGTTATGGAAAAGGCAAATAAACCAGCCAATAGCATAGATCAGTCGGAGAGGACTTAAACATTATTCCAAAGAGTTGTATTTTAACTGATCCTTTCACTCTTTTCACATCTTCTACATCACATAAATTAAAAAAAAATAGCCTGGAAAGGATAAACAAGGGTAAGGATTATGACTCAGTTTGTAGTATTATACCGTAATCTGACATAATCATTTATCTTTTACTTGTGAAAACCAAGAATAATGCAAAGGATTTTACATTGGTGCTCATGCATTTATTGAAAGAAATGTGTGTGTGTGTGTGTGTGTGTGTGTGTGTGTGTGTAACACAGAGAGAAACAGAGACAGAGACGGGAAGAAAAAGGATTGGTTATATTTCTACATGGATGGATACAACTGCCATCTTTTGTGTCATTATTGTACTCAGTGTCCCCTTTCTCCTGGCAGCTGAGTATTTCAGTGTCAGAAAACTTCCACTGTATTGTCCTTATAAAATACTAATGGCTTTCAGGTTTCAAAAAAGTAATCACGTTATAGTTTCAATTTTTATTTCATAGTGCCATTTTCATGGCAATTAAAATCTTAACAAGTAGTTTTGATTTTTTTCTATTTGGAAAACGTTTGTGTTTTAGCTACTTAAATTGAGGTTTGAAGTCTGTAACTGAATGCTAAAAGAAATTTGGGACCTATTTTTCAGAATGGAAATAAGCAAAATAATTCGTTTACTTTCTTCTCTAAACCTTACAAGAAATTATCCCACCATCTGCATCTGAACACCTTGTCACCTTCCATGGTTTCCGTGAAAAGATTGACAATATCTGTAGTGACAGGTTCTGAGGAATCCATATAACATCCTAATAGCTGAACAAGACAGAAGCCTAGTGAGCAGGTGGTGAGACACATCTGGTAAATGCGCATCATCAACTCATTATGAACATCTGGGGGTGAGAAAATCAAAGAAACAAATCATACTAAGAACAATCATGTGTATTTCTCTTAGAGGCCATAGTCATTTTTATTGCATTATAGAAAACAAACACTCCATATTAAATTGAGTAAGAACTTTAAATATATTAACTAATAAATCAACACATTCCAAGTAATTTACTCACTTTACGACACATTTATAAAGTATTATTTTATAAGTTAATTTTTTCAGAAGTGGACTGGACAATGTTTTGAATTAAAACAGTCAAGGGATATCCACAGGCTTATAGAAGGTGGCCTTAGAGCTTGAGTGAAGAATTAATTTCAAATATTTCTAAAATGGAACACAATATGGCTGAGAATTGTGATGGTGAAAATTCATGAGGAGATAAGTCTCTTCCTGTGTGTGATTTTTTTTAGCAGTCATGGGAATAATAAATGAAACTCTTAAGCCTGTGTGAAAGGGTACAAGGAAGACTTATAAAATTATTGTGGTGTAACTTTTTTCCAAGCTGTTTTTGTAAGTAAATGCAGTGATTCGTTTTTTAGTTTTAATGAGGCATATCTGAAAAGAGTTAAAAATTGTTTTGGGCAAATATTGACAGTCACGCAAAATCTCATTTCTATTCCAGTTGCATGAGATTTTTCAGGCTAGTGATCTTTTAGTTAAGATGTGTTTATTAAAATAATTACATTTTGGGCTGGAAAAATAGCACAGCAGCTAAAGACCTTGCCAAGCAAGCACTGGGTTCGATTCCCCAGCACTTCATAAACTGGGCATGTTGGTGCATGTTTGCAAATCCACCACTTGGGAGGTTGAGACAGGAGGATTGTCATAAGCTTAAGACCAGCCTGGACTGTACAGTTAGTTCAGGACCTGCGTGAATTGCAAAGTGAGACCTTGCCTCAAAAAAAGAGCGCATTTTAATTTTATAAAAAGGAAAAGTTGGTTAATATATTATTACAAAATAGTTAATGTTATTTAAATAAGGCAATTTTTAGTATAAGCCTGGGCTACATAGCGAGACCCTGTCTCAAAAACATCTTAAGGTAACTAAAATGGGCCAATACATGTACATCTACAGATAAAAGAGTAATTTGTTGCTCAAACTTTCTAAAATTTGAAAATTCTGCCTAAAGAATGGAGTTTAATGCACTCTTTCCATTACTTTTTTATGTAACTCTGTGCTGTTAAGTCATTATTCCCCAGTTATTGAGTGGACTCCGCTGCTGTGTTTTATTCCATGATCAACAAATTGAAAAGAAAAACAAAGTATTTCCAATAATATGAGGGTATATGGATTTTATAAAGGACAATAAGGCACACACTTCTGTCAATGCCCACACATACTCCCGCATAACACTGGTCATCAACTCTACAACTTAAGTCAGGAAATTAAACTAGAGCAATTATAATCTTACCCAGTTCTGTTACCAGGAAATTAAATTATGTTTCCTATGTTTACACAAATAAAATTAAAATCTATATTTTTACTTCAGTTTAGTATTTCTTTCAAAACAACTGTGTAAATGATTTTGCCTTTGCACTCGTGTCTTAGTTAAACTGTCACATTTTATCATCAGTGTTATAGGAGGTTCATATAATAAAACAGTGTTTCAGGAAATAAATTTCTCTACTTTACCTATCTCATTCTTAATATGCAATCAGAAAAACTTCCCTAAAGAGTAAGTTTTTCTTTTTAGAATTTAAATCAGTTAGATTTATAGAAATGGATCCACTATTTTACTTCCAACATAAAGTGCATAATCTTTCTCATCTCGTTTTTATTCCTCATTGCCCAAATGTAATTGACTAAAATAAAATTAGTTCAGCAGATCTTTCTTCAGATTGCTAAAGCTGCAAGCATTGATTCCTGAACTAACAAAATTTTTTATAATAATGATATAGATAAAGATCAGCTTCATTAGATTATAGAGTGCTGTTGCTTCAATATTCTCAGCAGAAAAAATAAATTGAAAGTGGTTATTAAGGCTGGTTTCACTACAGTTCCTTGAAAATACTCAGAATATTTATTGCAAGCACTGATACAAGCCATTACTTTGCTGTTAAACAATCAGTCTAAATGTCTATAGTTTAACACAATTATTATCTCATTACATGGTGTGTTTATGTAATATAGAGTTCAATTGGCTTTCTATTTCAAAAAAGAAAAATAAATTCAACTTCCTGTATATAGAATATATACTGAAATGTATTCGGTATTTCTAAAAATGCAAAGAAATTTAACAGACATTTTGTGATTCTGACTACCAATACAATTAAACATCCAAAATTACTAAAAATCACTAGTCTTTTTTTCTGAATCCAGCCAGTTTAGAAACCATATAAATTCACTAATATAAAATATTGACTTGTTTATTATAACCTCTGGCTGAATCTTTTCTAGTTTGTATTGAAGCCATGAAAAAAATTTTAGATCAGTTGAGAAACTAAATCGTGACTATATTATAAATGGGATAAATGTACTGTAATTTCTCTTACATTCAGGCACATCTCTGCAATTTGTGACAGAAAGTCATTTTACAAGCAGTCAGTCATTAAGTTATTCTAATTTTTCATCTTGAATAAACAACATAAACTTCTGCAGCAGATGTATTATGAAATTACTAACAATCTGCCACATAGATTTCTTATACAAATGATCCTTGAGAACTAATACAAAATGAGTTACTTTCCTCCTGTGCCTTTACAGATTTTTTTGAATGAAAACATCTTATTGTAAACGTGACTGGTATCATAAGTTCACTCATTTGACAAAAAATATATGATTCATTTAACATATAATAAATATATTAAAATAGTATTAATATAATATACTACATAATCATACACACACACATGTATATGTGTGTGTTTTAATCCTAGATTCTTATACCACCTTTGTGAACTACCTGAGATCTAGACTTATTGTACAAGTAATTAAAGTCAGATATTGGAGTGGAGTGAGTTTCTTCTCTGGTATATGACTTCTTTAAAAAATGACTGCATGCAAAAACAAATACACCTGGACAATGCCATGGGATTATAAAGGTAGAGAATGGAGTTAGGTGGCCAAAAGCCAAGGCATGCCAAAGGTTGGCAGCCAACTACCAGAGGCCGGGAGGAGAAATGGACTGATGAAGGATTCCCAAGGGAGTTCAGCTCTGCTGACTTGCTTTAGGACAGACACTTTTACGATATATAAAATAATAAATTTTGCTATGTTATGACACATGCATTATTATGTCTGTCTTTGAAAACTATAAATACAAGTTTATTTAGTATATTTTCTTCCCTACAAAGAGAATTTATAGAATTAAAATTGATTTCAAATTATCATCCATAATAGATATGACACATAAATGATTATACTCATTTCATCTATATGGTTAAACATGTGTTTGTCAGAAACAAATGTATTCATTTATTTTTAGGAAGACATTTATGGTAGGTATCAATGAAAATTTCACGGCTTTATTATCTTTCGACCTTTATAACTACAGAGAATGTTAAGAGACCAAAGTTTTCATAAAATTGGTTTATAATATATCGAAAGCGATTTCTATCCTTGTTCTGTGTAATTGAACTGGTGTTGATATAGTGTCATGAAAGGCAGGTCATTCCAGATTTCACGTCTCAGATTTTTGCAATATCATCTATAAGTTAGAACGTTAGAAATTGATATCACTTTCCCCGAGCTCTTTCCCAAAGACAAGATTTAAAAATCAGATGTCTATTTGGTGCTTTCCCTTAGACAGACCTCTCAAAATTAGCACAGTCAGATTTCAGATCGCCACCATTCCCTCACTGTAGATCTTGTCACCGTGTGTGGCAGGTCTACCATCTTGCTGCAAAAACCTCGAGACAGTAAAAAACTTTCCACAAAGTCAAATTTATATGCTCTCGTTGTGAGGCTTTAAATTACAGATTTCGAACAGAGGCTAGAGGAGTTAAGAGTACCTGAACTATTTGGAAGTAATGAACGTATTCCACACACGAGAAGGAACTGAACTAGAAGGTACATGATTGGGTTCACTCCGAAGTCACACACGGTTTGAATTCATTTCTACAGTTAAGCTCCCACCACATCTCATTGCCATTTACCACGCATATCAATTTTCTTTTAGTTTCTTGATTGTGCCAGGCTGTGCAAAGCCTGTCCATGAGTTCACACACGCTGTCTTGCTGTCATCTTACTGACTCTCCGGAGGCCCCCTATCTCTTGAACGGCTTGAAGTCAGCTTGAGCTGTATGATCGGCTTTGGAGCCACGGAACTCACACTGCCCATGAGGCCACGAGGATGGAGATCTGCACTATCATTCTCTTAGCTTCGTTTCATTTGGAGAAATAACAACAAAACTTCCAGTCACACTGAAATTTCCGAGAATCACCTGAGCGAACTGTTCGAACCAAACTAAGAAATGCACATTAAATTCTGGATTGACAGCCTTTATTGATATGTCTAACACAGAGAAATTCTCTGTACTACATTCTCTCTCATTGTCATCGCTTCTGTCTGAAATTCCTTCCCACAGAGCTGTCGCTCGTGTACAATTGCTAATGCATTTCGGATCTTTGGGCAAATGTCACGTGGTTAAAAAGACATTCATTGTTCATTAGCTTTTATCTATGAGTTATATTTAATCATACCTTTAATCTTCATAGCATCTATTATATGCATGATGGTTCTTTGTTTTTTAAAAATCTATAATCTTAAAGATTTCATGTTGCATGAATTATGACTGAGTCATTACTCAAAACCATGTGCTGGCAGTAATAAATATATTTGTATAGGTGTAATTAGGAGAGATTAACTCACCAGAATCTTACACATGATATAACAAGTAGGTGAGAATCTTGAGTGTGAAAAATTCAATAAAAAGAAAAAAATTCATGATATTGAGAAAGATCCACTGAAACCAAAACAAGACAGAAAACAAAACAGCAGAGGTCACTTTTGTGTCTAAGTGTTTCTGCTGAAGAAAGGAAAGTCATTGACTTCAGCTATGAAAATAAGGAGGTGTTATTTTCTTCAGCAGTTTTCGTTGGTAGAGGAAACCATGTATTTATTCAAGTAATTTTGCTGATTGAATTTGCAGCTCGTAAAAGAAAACAGAAATAAAATTTGGAGGTAAATAACCCAGAGCCTGGGTCTTTAGCAATAGTAGGGATGTTAAATTATACGAAAATAAAAGGAATCTCAGTTATTGACTTGGAGAGAATAAATTATAACTGACTATTATTACAGACAGTGAAAGAATTAACAGTAACCTTTCACAGTCAGAGGTTATGTTTTATAGCTAGGGGTGTACTTTTTATTTTTTATTTTGTCACCTATGTAAACCAATAAATCAGTGATTACAAATCAGACATGGTGGCACACACCTGTCACCCCTGCATTCTGGGAGTCTGATACAGGTAGACAGCAAACTGAAACCCAGGCTGGGGAATATAGTAACTTAATGAGACTTTCCGTCTAAAGAAAAATAAATGAAAAGAACTGGAGCTGTATCTACATGAAGACCCTAGATTCAATCCTCAACTCTCTGTACTGCAGAAACAATGAAGTGAACAAGTCATAGTCAAAAAATGCTACATAAGAAATGTGCAAATTTAAAACATATTTCAATGTATTAAATTCTATATTTATATGTGTATATAAAAAACTCAGATTGGTTTATATGTAGTTATTTTACATGATGAAATTTAATGATAATATAATTATCAAAATAGGAATAAAAAGGCTTGCTGCTCATTACCTAATAAGTAAATGTTAGAAATGCTATTAGAAGATAATGCTGCTATGCACCAAATAAAAGAAAAAATTAAACTGTCTTTCTATATTTATGTATATGCTTTTACCTAAGTGGATGATTTTTTTTTTTTGAGAAAGGGTCTCTCTCAGCCATCAAAGCTGATTCTGAACACACTATATAGCCAAGGATGATCTAGAACTTACATCAATCTTCCTTCCTCAGCCTCCGAGTGCTGGTATTACAGGTGTGCACCACTATGCTCAGCTATTATGTGGTTCTATGGGAAGGAGTTAGGGCCTGCTGCTTCCTATACAATAGCTCTTGCTCTTTAATCATGCCCCCAGGACCAGGGATGATTTTATAACCAGAATTTTGTTTGTTTAAATACATGAATTCAAAATTACATCACATTATAAATTAAGAATAAATATCTTAGAAAATCAAATTTACTACCAAATACATCAACTTATTAGTTCGAAAAGTGCCAGTTAAATTTGGTTATACAAGAAAATGTACTATGAATCAGATATTATGCTTATGTTTTAAATTATTATTAGCAATGCCATCTTAACGGAAGAAAATTTTCAACTTTGGTAATTACTAACTAAAACAGATTACATTAACACCAATGTGAGAACTATTGGTAACTATGTACATACCATCAACAAATGCATTAGTCTCATTCACATTTTTTGAAGACAAGAATGTTCTCTAATTATCATTATGTTAATAGATACAAAATATTTAAAATAAATACATTGGAAAATATTTAATTTTCAGAAAATAAACTTAATTATTATAGACTCTTTTCTTCTGATTCCTCAACACTTTACATCCATAGCAATTATAGAATTTATCCTACAAAATATTAAAACAGACTCTTACTCAATTTTTCCAACAATAACTCATCACCATGCACTGCAAATCTTTTTGACTCTAGTGAATATTATGTTCATAAAAATGTTGAAGTCAGGGAAATAAAAAAAAAAAACTAAACAGGGTGACAAGTGGAAGTTCTGATGGCCTCACTGTTCATACTTTTCTCACCTTGGTCTTGACAGTGGCTCTCAATTTCATTCAACAGAATGAGTCTTGCTTTTTCTACAGGCTACCAATGTTCTTATTCTCTACAAAATATTGATTGTAAATACAGTCAGGTAAACATAACTATCTCTTCAGTGATGTCATTTTAGAGGTACCACTAAAAGTAACAATATTGGAAAAACTCAAAAATCAGCAGACTAGTCTTTTAGTTTCAATACAGAAATAAACTTAATAAGAACACACTCCCTATTGCTTAGATTTTTCATTTGTAAATGAAGATATGTTCTTGATTAACTTCTGTAAGTAAAAATTGTACACTCAATTCTTCACAGCAGCACATATTACAATGACTTATTGTTCTGTTCAGGAGCGCTTACTCATGTTACTGATGTTGCCACGAAATTGATTTTTCAATTTGAAAGCCCTCTCAATAGAAAGATAAGAAATAGCGGGATATAAAATATTCTCACATTAAAAGAAATATTTATTTTAGACCTGCTACTGTACTTCTTGTTTTAAACCTATAATATAAACATCCATATGTGTTCAGTATTTTTATAATCATCAGAATTCAAAATGCCATTTTAATATTGTGGTGTATTGTTTAAATTTCTTTTTAAGTTGCAAATCAAACCACACATTGCAAACAGCAAGGTGAGCCAAGAAGTGGTTTTTAGCTTGATAATTACAGTTCATGCCTTTTTCTATCATCTGAAACTGAGACTAACAGGCTGTCCCTGAACAGGCTTGTTTATTGATTTTACAAAGGCTTAACAGAAGAGGCTGTATGCGTGATGGTAACTGTAACAAACGCTACTTGCCCATATTGATTACTTACTCCTCAGTGTTATAGTAAATTGCTATTGTGGAAACATAATGATGCTGAACATTCCTGGCCCAGAAGATAGGGCAATGTTTAAACACCGTGTGCCCTGTTCTTTGTAGATTTGCTAATAACTTCTTTAATCATTTCTATTCAAAATACCATGAACTCTGAAGCAGAGCCTAGCCTAATGACACAGCTAATGCATGGAGTGGACCATTTAATAATTGGAAAAGAAATAACATCAACTATTTTTTCTTCATTTGTTAAACAGTATGTCAATTTTTCTCAAGTCCATTTCAAATAGACTTGTAATACAATTCAATGAAACTTTAATTTTGAGCTCTCTTCAACTGAGTGCAAAGTAAGCTGAGATAAATGATTCAATTTAATAATTGTAAATAATTTGTATATTTTAGTAAACGTTCATAAAGCACAAAAGTGTTTTGAAAATAAGCATGAGTATTTATTTGAGAAAGCATGCATGATAAATACCATTTAAAAATAAAAGGAGAAAATACAGAAAGATTATCATAAAAGCATTAATCCTTACATAAAAGAAAATAAACAAAATATGTCATCAAGCTAACCTCCCTATGATCTTATGTGTTATATGGCTTGAATTATAGTTCCCCTTAACTAATAACAAATCTCATTGTACGTCATCACATTTTACCCACGAAATATCAACACTTATTAACACAGTAGGTAGTAGATCAACAATTAATCGCTCTCCTGTTCACAGAATCACAAGAATAAAACGTGGACTCCAATATATTTTAGATGATCTTGGGTAAAATAGCAAACAATATTCCACTGGCAATTAATTGTGACCATCTTGAAAAACAAAACAACAACAACATAGGAAAATTAGACTACATACAAAATGTACTATTTCTATTTTTTATTTATTTCTTTTTAGAGACAAGACCTTGCTTTGCAGTCCAGGTTGATACTGAGCTCACTGTGTAGACAAGATTGACCTCAAACTCAAGCAGTCCTTCTGTCTCAGCCTCCTAAATGCTAGGATTACAGATGCCATCACACCCTGCATATGTGGTACTAGGGAATCAAACTCAGGACCTTGTGCTTGGTAGGCATGTGCTATAGTTGTTGTGCTATTCTTCCAGCACCACTAATTTCTATTTTATGACAGCATAAATTCTGTCTCTTTTCTCATTAAATCAATAGTATAATTAGATGAATAAGTTTTGTTCATTGCTAACTTTGTGCTCATTTTTCTGGTCTTCCAGTTTTCATTGAAAGAATCCATTTATTAAAAAAATACTCATTATAGCACAATCATTTTATCACTCTCTTAGAACCCAAAATGACCAGGTCTCATATTATTCTGGAACCAATTGAGACTTTTTAAATCATTTTTTAAAATGATTAGTTATGAAATCTCTCCTTCAAAGCATTTGTTAATAATACATGGTATGGAAATTGAGTCACACGTATGATAATGATGGTAATATCGACTAGATTTATTATAGAGAATATAACTTCCATAAGGGATATGTAAAAGTATCATTATCTATAGTATATAAGTAAGTGTTCCCAAAGAACTCAGACATAGTTTCCAGGATGAAGCACTCTTTATGCTAAACATTGTTGAGCTTTCTCTTTTACCAAGAGATTGGTTGCCAAAGAAGGCTAAATATCTGCTTTGTTTTAAGTCATAGAATGAAGAATTTGGCAAAGATTTTGTGAATTCTCGGTAGAAAAGTTTCACATTTAAAGCCTGTCACGGTGTATGTAGTAACATGTGTCAGGTTTTTATAAATTCATTTGGATATGAAATTTTAAGATAACAGATAAATTGTGTGTAAATATTAATACACTATACATATAAACGAATCTCACCTCTTGGAAAGTTAGCTTTCTTCCTGGTATCATTTCAAGAAAACTGGTGCCAAGCATCACCTATTTATGTGGTGTGAGTCTAAATATTCATTTGACTTAAGAAGCATCCCTTCTTTTGACAATGCAGATGACCTTTAGATAACTAGCAACAGCCATGTGGAATTAATTTTCAGTTGCCTTTATATTTCCAGAATTTCCACATCTCTAGAGTTTTAAGTCTGGATCTTTTTCATCTATTCATATAAAAGATAGTTTTACTTCAACGATTCTAATCTAGGAAAATTCTTAACAACGCAGCAGTACTAACCAAGGTTCAGATTTATACACAGTGCCAATAATGTATTTTCTTGCATTTTATTTCTTTTATTTTTTGTTTATATTTTTATGGCATGAACAATAGAGATAAAGGCTATGTATTGGGAACTCAACTGTAGAAAAATTAAAGCATAAATTTTCACTCCGATTCTTAACTGAAAACTGGGAAAGGTACAATAGGCAACAGCAGAGGTGTCACATTCATCAACATGTTACGTCTGGGGAACAACAGCACATGCCATGATTTTTGTGTTTTGCAGAAATTGAATCATATTTTAATTTCACACAGTTAACATAAATGTTGGAAAGCAAATGCATTCAGGTAACTTGAATGTTTTACTTAAAATACAGACAGCAAATCATCTAGTTATATTGTATTCAAAATTTGTTAGAATTTATTGATTAAATATAAAATGTATTCACTAATTAGATACTTTATTATTATATCCAAGTTGTAATTGATAATTGGAATCATAGCATATGCAAAAACTAAAGCATGTTTAGATCATATTTGATAACAATGTTAAAAATGAGCAAAATCTTAGGATGTAAAATATTTAAATTGAATATTAAAAGCTATGCATAATTTTCTCTACTTTTAAATGGAAGACAGTCTTCTGATTCTCTAATGATAAATAAGTTATTTTATAGTAGAATATATATTATTTTAAATTTAATTGCTTTTTGTAGTATTTTTGAATACTATCATGTGATTAAAACTGTTTATGCATTTTATTAAAATAGTTTACGTAATTTATAATTTTCTCTTCTGTGTTCTCAGGTATACATAAACATGGGGCTATTTTTAATCTTGAGTGTTCAATTAATTTATGCTAACTATTTGACAAATTCTGTGCTGCTGAAACAATGTATCTCTATTTGCTTGGTGAATGTGTTTGCAATTATGATCCCAATATTAAGTGTCTTACTTGCATACAATATTTATTATATGTTTTACATCACATATATTTAATTATATCTCAGTTATGTGTTTATATCATATATAGAGCTAATGTAATAGAGTTCCGAATTATAGCTAAAATAGCAACTAAGACATATTTCAAGAAATATATATATACATATGTACATATATATGTATATATATATATGTATATATATATACAATGCATGTATATATGTATATATGTTAGAGTAGAATACCACATAGTTTCCTGTCAGAATGAGGTATTTCATTACAAAATCAGGATCTGAAGGATGTTGGCAAGCCCAGTAGATGAAAAAACTTAGTTGGCAAATGATTACAAACTGGATATAACTGGTTTATTTAAAAACAAAACTATGAATTTCCTGATCCCTTTAAAGTAAACTTTTTTTGTGAAATGTAGAAAAAAAGTGCCCTAACCATGAGAGATTATATGAAACTCCTTGCCATATTACAATGCAAATAAATGTTGTTCAATTTGTTTCAATGATAGTTAAATAAGGATATTTGTAAATATATTAGTCACATTCATAGTCAATTGATCTACTAAATACATTATATTACATATCTGAATTATAGCTTTTCCATATCTATAGAATTAGGTTAAGCAAAACTCAGTAAAATGAACATTCTCTTGATGAACAAAGTTCTCTAACTCTGTGTGATAAGGAGAACAAAATAACAATAGCTGATCAATACATAAATAATAAAATCGAATGGTTATCTTAATTTTACTTGCAGTTTCTAATTCTGTAGAGTTATGAAAATTTAAGTATTTTGTATTCACCTCTTTGTACCCAGGGTGCATCCACATGTCTCAGTTGTTTTCTCATTGCTCAGACACAATACCTGACCCCCCCCACAAGAAAGCAAGCCTTGTTTTAGCATGACTTAGAGGTCTCAGTCGGTCCATACAGGGAGAGCTGGCAATGGCAGAAGAGCTTGGCGAATGGCTCACCCCTTCATGGCAGGAAGCAAAGAGAGGATTGGGGAGGAACTAGGAGCAGGTTTACAACACTCAGTGATGAACACACTTAGTGATCAACAACTCCTTACCAAGCTCCACCTCTTAACATCATATGAAAGATTTCGCCACTTGACCAAGTGAACCCCCTAATCCAATCACCTTCAAAAATACACAATGCTTTTGGGGAGTCGCTTCATATTCAAACTGTCAAATCAGATATTCAAATTAAAGCTCTTTTCAATAATAACTACAAAAGCTGAGTGTTGCAATTACAGAGAGAGGGTGGGTGTGCAAATAGAGCCTCATTTTCAGAAACAACCAAACAGAACAATGATATATAAGTGTAAATATTCACTAACATGAGAGAAGCACTTCATGAAGCAATAATTAAATTATCCTATATAGCTAAGAAACACACATAAAAAAACATTAGGAAATATTACAAATGTACTAAGATCCAACTTCATTAAGCAATTAATGTTTACTTTTATATTCTAGTGTTTAAACAGAAAAAATAGAGATTAGGATGTGCTTCTTTTTATTTTCTTCAGAGTGACACTTGAAATTTTTATTTTCTTAACCAAAAGAAGTAGGTTGCAGATATTCATGAGTTAATAGCACAACGGAAAAAGGTGAACCCTGGCCAAATAAGTCATGTTAGATTCATTAATTTGATAACCTGAAAGGAGACTTTCATTTTATACTACAGCCTTCCACACTTGGTGGTATATTTTAAAATTATATATAATTTTAGTACTATAATTTCATAATTTTTTTAGTTTTTATGGTAATCATCACCTGGTTTTCAGAATATCAGAGAAAACTGATAACTAGATAAATTTATAGTTCTCCATTTGTCTTATTTACTTCTTTATTTCCATCCCTTTTCTTTCTGGGACAGGGTCTCACTCTGTAGTGCAGTTTGGTCCTGAGTTCACAGACCAAGCTGGTGTAGAACACTTGGCGATCTTCCTTCCTCAACCTCTTGATGCTCGGATTTCAGCACGTGTCATCATGTCCAGTTTATGTGGTGTTGGAGAACCATATGCTGAGACTCAGACTTTCTAGGTAAGAGCTTAGACTCCCGAGCTGTACCTCCAACACCAGTTGGGGGCTTATTACCCATGTTTTGTCTCTGAGACACTCTCTGTGGGTACAAAATGACATAAAAGGAAAATCAAAACATTATTCACCTCATTGGCCCCCATTCATTCTTTTGTGTTAACTATTTTTACAAGCTGCAATAATGTGTGATTTAATACAAAAAAGAAAGATTTATGGCAATCCAGCCTCCATATTAAGCAATATGTAAAGAGAAATTTGAAAATTTTAGATAACGTACTTAAACCTTTTATAAAATGCATATTTTCAGGGATACCACTTTTGTTTATGTTTATATGAATTGGACATCTCCTGCCTTATTTATGTTGTATATTATATTAATATTTTAAAGATGAATTTTATTCTATTCAACAACTATTGACATATATAACATCCACATAAAAGCCTGTAGAACTCTCAAAATTTATAATTTTCCTGATTGCTGAGAAATATTTTAAAAGAACAAAATATTTGAGAACAGATGAGTTAAATCATTATACCACAGGCTTAACATTAGCAAAATATCTGCCACTTATATAGCTAGGTTGCAAATCCCAGCACGGTGGCACAAGCTTGTAACCCCAGCACATGAGAGGCTGTGGCAGGAAGATTGCTGTGAGTTGGAGGTCAGCCTGGGCTACATAGTGAGTTCAGGACCATCCTGGATTGTAGATCTGTCTCATTAAATAATAAAGAAAGAGAGCTTGATTAAATAGTCTTATGTAGAAGACCAGAAAATACATAATTGTATAAATTCCTATTAAGCACACTAATAAGACTACATGTTCAATCAAATAATACCTATCAGTGTCCAAGATCTGTGTAAATAGAATTACAAAATGTAATCATCTGGATGCTAAATGCATCTGAAACATTGTACTTCAATAAGATATCTTAATGCATTATTTAGGCCTCAAAGTATTCAGTTAATGTCTTGGAGAATCAGCTATTACTCATCTATGATTGTTAAATAAGTTAGTATTTTAAAATATAAGAATTCAAGTTAGTCATAGCAGTGGAAGCGCATAATCTTATTCTGAGAGGACAGGAGGATTTGAAGTTTGAGCCTGCCTATCAACTTAACAATTCAGTACAACCCTGTATCAAAACCAAAGTTAACAATGGGTTGGAAGTGTAGCTCAGTATGAAAGACCTGGCTTGACCGCCAGTACAAAAATAAATAAATAAATAAAAGCCTCCTGAATGATTTCTGTGAGTCATGAATCTGTGCAGGACCTCTCTACACTGTTTTGGTGTCTATCATAGCTGTATCAGTTTGTCATTCATGTTTAAGCTGTCATTCTGTGATCAGGATGGTAATATCTCATTTCCAAGTTCATGTGGTTGTTGACAGAATTCTGTTCTTTGGGGCTTTTGAACTTAGGATCTCAGTTCCTCGCTGCTCTTTGCTGAGGTCCACCTGCAATTTCTACCGTGCAAATTTTCAATAATATCTATTAATATCATAAAAGTCGGTAGCTAAGAAGGGCATAGAGTTTCCTAGATGGACAGAAATCTCAAACTTATATAAACAAATCATGAAAGTGGTGACTCATTAAATTTGCCATATTTATTGCTCGGAACCAACTTACAAGAACTGATCAACCCTTCTCAGCAGGCAGATATTGCACCATAGCATCAATTCCATGAGCCAGGAGTCACTATAATACTAGTATTTTTTTTTTCAGTATTAAAGATGGAAGCTTAGTCCTCAGGCTCATTAGACAAGTATAAAGTTAGTTCTTCTGCCTAAAGACCAACTTAAATTACCCCCATCATGTGATGCCTAGAACAAGAAGACCTTGCACAAAATGAAAGTGGAATGTTCACAAATAAGAATGTCTAATCATGAGTGTTGACTCTGTGATTATTCTGATACAAGTAAGGGTGGAAAGATAGCCATGCGATTGTTTTTTGTTTTTTTTGTTTGTTTGTTTGTTTGTTTGTTTGTTTTGGTGCAAATGAATTTGAATTTCCTCAAAGAATGGCAACAGGTACATATTTTCTATTACCAATTCTAATACCATCTTATGGACAGATTTTTTTTTTTCATTTCACTGAAGTCTTTATTATGATGATACCAGGATTAAGTCTATAGGACTGAGATGTATGAATTTGAAGAAAATGTGCTTCTGTTTCTAAAAATAAAAATCACAGAAGTAAGCAACACCCTGAAACCTTCCAGGAAATAAGCAGCAATGGGATTTGCCAAGGATTCAGCTTTAAAATTTGAAAGGGCTAAATTATAGAGAAATACACAAAATAAGTCATGTGATTTTTTAAGGTTTTTTTGTTTTGTTTTGTTTTGTTTTTTATGAAACAGGGTCTCACTCTGTACCTCAGAGTGGTTCTGAACTCACTTTGTAGCCCAGGCTGTTCTTGGACTCCAGGAAATCCTCCTGCCTCAGTCTCCCGATATCTGGGATCACACGCATGTGTTATCATGCTCAGGTTATGTAGAGCTGGGGAATCAAACTCAGGTACATAGTCCTTGCTAGACAAGCACTTAAACAGCTGAATTATTCCTGCAGCCCTATTTTTGTCAAAAAAATGGTAATTGTTGACTGGAATCTCTGCATTAATTAGTTGTTGATATTAGTAATTCCATGCTGCTACTAATGGGTTTAAATCAGAAGTCCCTGACCTCAAGACGAAGAACCACTACATACTCCATGATTAGTCAGGAGTCAGAAAGTAGATTGCACAGCAGGAAGTGATTGGTGGAGCAGCCTGAGGAGAAGCTTCATCTGTGTTTACAGGCATGCCGCAGCCCTTTCATTACCCTTCATCTCATCTTCCTCAGATCAGGGGCAGCATTGCAATCTTAAGGAACAGGAACTGCACTGTGAACTGCATACATGAGGGATCTAGGTTGCCTGCTCCTTATGAAAATCTAATACTGTCTGGTGATTTCAATAGGAGCCAAAGCAGCAATGCCAGTGTCACTCTCCCAACCCCCATCTCTACTCCCACACTCATCCTCACTTCCATTCTTTAGGAAAAAAAAAAACTGTCCTCCACAAAGCTGGTACTCGGTGCAGAAGAGGTTGGGAACACCTGGCAAAGGAAAGGGCAGTTGAGGCTATCATCAGAACAGAAGGTGGGAGCTATTCTATTCATCTTGCTTATATGTTCTGAAGATTAAAAGAAAGGTTATACTATTAATAAACAAGGAATTGCAAAAGAAAGCTATGCTAAATAACGACTATGAATTGGTGTACATGTTTGTGAATATGTGTGTATAAGTATGTGTTTGTGTGTGTGTCTTAATTGAAATCACACATGTTCTTGAACATGGTAGAAAGTGTTGCACCACTGAACCAACCCAAAAGTGGACTTGAGATTGATTACGAGTTTCAGTATGAGAATGGCAATAAAAGGGAATGATGCAGAGAAGCACAGAGACACTATCATCCCAGAAGCCTCAGTGAATTTTATCACTTATAGAATAACTTCTGAATCAAGTTCAGAAATATATTCTGCATTTTTGTATTTCTTAGGCTTTCTATTCAAGAATGCATGTCGTCCTTAACCTCTGCTACTGAAAAGATTAATTTGAGGAAGTATTTTAGAAGGAAAGGAAGGACCTATATTGCAAATGACATTCATAGGTAATATCTACATAGCTTTTTGTAACTGTTCTCTCTGTATCTCCAAGTGGAAAGTTGTTATGAATAAAACAAATCATTTAAACTGTTATTGTTTACTGAAAATAAGAGAAAAACATTAAAAACATTAAAAAATTAAAAACATTAAAATAAGAAAATAAAAAGGCATACTTGTGATTTGCTTTGGTTTGGATCTGGGATGTTCCCTGAAAATCTCGTACATTTGGATGTTGGGGATTACCTGTAGGTACCTTGCGTTTGGGGAGGTGGGCTCTGACTGGCAGGGATGCGTGCTTGAAGCCAGACCTGCAGGGGTGCATACTGGTTTTACCCTTTCTCCATCACTTGGCTTCCTGAATGTCATGGTGTGGAGAAGTCATAGTCTGGCTCACCTCCACCATGTACTTCCACCTTTGCCAGCCAAACATGAATGAGCTGTGAAAGTGTGAGCTAAAATAAATCTTTCTTCCTTTCAGTTGTGGATGCTGTCCCAGCAATGAAAGAAAGGGAGAGAGAAATTGGTACCACAGCAGAGAGGTTGTTGCTGTGACTTTACCCAATTACATTGATTAGAAGCTTTTGGACCTGGTATGTGAAGGGCATTTGGAAAGGTTTGAAGATGCCACCTGGAGAAGCCTTAAAATGCTATGAGCTTAACTTGATGGTAGATTCTGGTCAGAGTTCAGTAGATCAGGGTGCTGACTGAGATTGGATCACAAAGTTTTGGCTCTAGAGGTTTCAAATGGGAGTGAGGAATTTATTGGCAATTGGCTTGGAAACCCTGCATGCTATCTTGGGGAAAAGACTGTCAGCATTTTGTCCTTTTCCAGAGACTTTGCCTGAAACTGAGATTAAGGGAGATGGACTACTTGATTTAGCAAAGAAAATCTCAAGGCAACTCAATACTCACTCTGTCACTTGGTTATTGCTTAGGGCTTTTTGCCAACTCTGTAGCACAAAGTGAGAGAAAATGGCAAGAAAAAAGTAAAGCAATTTCAGTTTGGCCAGACTGAAAGGCCCTGCAGAAGTAGGACAGAAGAGCGCAGGGAAGTTAAAGAACTTGGTATTAAAAAGAAGCCTGCAAAAGCCTCCACGCTGTTGGACTTTATAGATGCATAGTATTCCATTGTATATAAATACCACGGTTTGTGTATCCACTGGTCTGTTTATGGGTATTTTGGTGACTTCCATGTTTTAGCCATTGTTAGCTGTGCTGCTATGAACATGGGTATATATATATATATATATATATATATATATATATATATATATATATATCTGTTATGTTTTGTTTTGGCCTCTTTTTGATGTATTCCCAGGAGGGGTGTTGCTGGATCGAAGGGGATATTTATTTCTAGTCTTTTGAGAGATCTCCATACTGGTTTCCAAAGTGGTTGTATGAATTTACATTCCAACCAGCAGTGCAGGAGAGTTCCTTTCTCCCCACAGCCTCGCCAGCTCTGATTACTATTTGACTTGTTGATACAGGCCATTCTCTCTGGAGTGAGATGGTATCTTAGTGTTGTTTTGATTTGCATTTCTTTTATGGCTAGAGATGCTGAACATCTTCTCATGTATCTATTGGCCATGTGAACTTTTTCGTGAGTAAACTGCTTCCTCATTTCGTTTGCCCTCTTTTCAATAATATCCTTTATTTTGATAGACTTACTTTTCTTCAGCTCCCTGTATATTCTAGTTATGAGCTTCTCATCTGAGATGTTGGTGATGAATATTTTTTCCCAGTCTGTTGGTTCTCAGGGAGGGAGGGACGGGTGGGTAGGGAGAGGGACAAAAGCAGAGTGGGAAAGTCCTTGTCACCTTGACAAGATACAAAGGTGCACACAATGCTCAAATTCATTGTATATATCTTAAATTTTGCACTTATACATATTAATAAAATGGGCAAAGAGAAGCCAAATGCTTCGAAGAAGGACTATAGAAAAGACATCTTGAGGAGGTGTCAGGAATCAACAAGACCCCACCCTTTTCCCATTAAAGTTTGAGAAGGCAAAGGATCTTACTCTGAGAACAATACCCCATGGCATCCTGTAGCGCCAAGGGAAAAAATGTTTTCTGGAGTTCAACAATCTAAGAACTCAGAGACCTCAGCAGGATTGTCCAAGGAGATCAGCCAGTTGCAGACGTTGGTGATATCCTCCTGGTGGGGTTTTGTAGACATGCGGAACACAGGAACTGGGTCATTGAGGCTTGTACCCATACAACAGAGGAAGGCCTTGGAAGTCAAGCAGTGTGTCTCTGGGAAGGCCACACATAAAGTTGTAAAGGAAAAGCCTAAGGTGTACTG
Organism: Ctenodactylus gundi; assembly: GCA_004027205.1. NCBI lineage: Eukaryota > Metazoa > Chordata > Mammalia > Rodentia > Ctenodactylidae > Ctenodactylus > Ctenodactylus gundi. Next base: position 480,987 of record PVKB01000935.1, on the reverse strand, counting down.
CAGACACTGGAAATTTGGAAGTGCCAGAGACATGGACTATGAGCTGAGAAAAGATGCAGAACATGAGTGAATCTAAGAGAGAGAAGATGGACGCTTCAGACAGAGGTAACATTGTAGGGGTGGAGACGGAGCTCACATCGTGCCATAACTTGCCTAGAGTGCTGGACACATAAAAACAAAATTTAATAGAAATACAAAATTTGAATATTGTCCTGATTTCTTTGTTCTAATTAGTTTCTATTCTTCTATTCCTTCCTCTTAGAGAATGTTTACCCTGCAATATTGTACTTGGAAATATTTAACTATATTTGATTTTCATAGAAGTTTAAAACTAAGAATTTGTCTTGAGTCCCAGAGGAGACTTTGGACTAGAATTTGTTGGTAGTGCTGGAACTGTTAAGACTCCGGCAACTGTTAAAAGAAATAAATGTATTTTGCATGATGTGGGCATGAATATTTTTTGGTCCAAGGATGGAATGATGAGGTTTAGATCTGGATTGTCTCCCAAAAGCCTTATGTGTTAGGATGCTTTAGGATAAATGTGGACACTGTGTGCTGTTGGGAGATGGGACCTGTCTGGAAGAGGCAGATGCTTAACCTGGGGAGAGTGCAGGCTAATTATGTCCTACCTCTCTCACTTGACTTTCAGTACTCTACGCCATGCAGAGCTCCCCTCAGGTGAAAGTGACTAAGACACCATTTTTTCTCAATTTTGTCATAGATACTAGTAATCTGTAGGGTTCACTAACTTTCATTTTCAAGTCAACCAAATTTTATTAATTTAGTTCAGTTTCATAAGACTAAACAGGGTAGCTCACCCTTAAAGAATGCTAACCAAGTAATTCTATGACATCTATAGAACCTTGCAGTGAAAAGGCACGCCACTGTAAAAGTGGGTGAATTACAATCTATTTGATGCTTGATTTCCTCTACAGCTGTCTCAGTGAGACATAACTGCCAGGAAAGGAAACTTCAGTCATGTACAAGGAGATGAAGAATTTTTTAGTGAAGAACATAAAACCCTGGGACCAAGGAGCAATGACAGTTAAGAGAATTATATAAAAACTCTCTGGATGTTTTTAGGATCTGGTTTATATAATTCATAATTGCTTTAGACTAAACTAAACTGGAAATGGCAAAAACACAGATTTTTTTCCTACCCATCTAATATATGAAAAGTACTGAATCAAAGTTACTTTTGGAAAGGATAAACTGAAAATCCTTTTAAATATAAAGAAATAGAAAGACTAAAAATAAGAGGACAGGTGCATCCTACCTGTGCCATTTCTACTTAACATTTATACATCGGCCCTATCCCTTCCCAGGTGAATATAATGAAAGCAATAACTAAAATACCGAGATGAATAGCATATTTATGGTATTCAACCTGGATCTTTGGATAGATTTATTTGTGAAACTTAGTGAAATAAAACTTCATTTTTTATACAATGTGGGTCCTTAAATCTCGGTCAACATAAAATCTAGTACTTTTAATTTACTAGTCAGAAAAATTATTGTGGTGAACTATCTCCCTTAAACTATAATATGGAATGAAATAAAAAAGTCATGTGTAGAAGAATAAGAATAAAAAATTTACATATATATATATGTATATATATATATATGTGTGTGTTTAATGTGTGGCTATTACTGTCATTATGATTCATCATTTAATATGAAAATGATTAGATAAAAATAAAACATTTAATATTAATTTGTATAAGAAAGTATGATAAACTAAGAATGATAAAATAAAAGGCATTGTATATTAGTTGCACTACCAGTGGAGCTTTTTCCATCTTTAATACTTTTATCTGACATTACTTCCATGTTGTCAGAAAATCAGCTCAAATCATTTCTATAATTCTTTTAAAGTTTAACAAAAACAGATGAAACATTTCTTTTAAAATATCTCTTTCATCCGGCAGAGGTGATGTGTGTCCTGTGGAAAGTAGAGGCAAGAGGATCCCAAGTTCAAGTCCAGCAGGTTAGTTACATTAGTTAAATGGTTATCAAGCCACTATGTCAAAATACTAAATAAAAAAGGACAGGAGATACTGCTCAATGTGAAGACTCTCAGTTTGATCCTCAACACCACAATAAACACACACATAAATACATATTTTAATAAGATAGTTCAAGGACACTTTCTTAACTTGCTATTTCTCCCCATTTTACTGATATGTATAAGCACAAAATTTAAGGTATACAATGAATTTGAGAGTTTAATTCTGCTTCCACATATTTTATTCAAATAGTTGCATGGGTTTTCTTTATATTTTTTATATTAAAATTGGTTTTATCACCCAAATATAATTATTATATAATGTCATTACCTTTGTTTCTGAATTCTGAATTATAAAATATGTTTTCATTGAAAAGATTTTGCAATCTCTACTCGTCAATATTGTGATTTGGATATGGAGTGTCCCTCCAAAGCCTCATGTATTTGGATACAGTGGGATACTATGGAACTATGAGCTATTTGGAGGTAGGGCCTGGCTGGAAGGTGTGAGGCTTAAGGTTTTACCTGAGGAATTATGTCTACTTGTAGAGGTTAGGGATCACCTAAGGCAGAGCCTTCATGTGGGTGCTACAGACGTTTGGGCCATGAAGCAAGGGAGGAGGGACACCTACGCTAGGTGTAGGTAACTGAGTTCTACATAAAGGAAGAAAGAAAAAGCATTGTTACAGCTTCTAAGGCTCTGGGCTTGCCTGAGTTTCCAGACTGTTCCTCACACCTCACTCCGACATTCTGTCTGCTATCCTGTGAGCAGTTCTCCAGCCTCTGCCTGTGTTTCCACCATTGCTGACTGGCCATGGACAGACAATATGAGACTTTATGAAGCCATGAGCTGAATAAATCTTTCCTTCCTTAAATTGAGACACTGGATATTGAGTCACAGTGACCAAAATAACTAGAAACCAAGCTGCTCATGAAAGTACATGTTTTATTAACATTGATTTATGTGTGTGTTTTGGTGCTGGCAACTTAACGTGGAACCTCACCCAAGTGAGGCAGGCACTCTACTATTGAGCTACACTCTTAGCTCAGTTAGTCATGATTGGTTGCAGGAACATATGAAACTGCATTATAATTACAAAATACTGTGAATACACTACACTGTCTTGGATAAATAACATGCTTTATGTGTAATAAGCAAATAATAGATTATTGGTTCTATTGATTTATCTACACATTTTAGAATCATTCGGTTTATAGAAATTTTGGTTCAATGAATCACTATGTGAAGCTGACATATTTTGCATCTCAACTCTCAAATTTTTCAACAACTTTTCAACATTTTTGTCACTGTACTTCCAAATAAAAGCATTTCTATTGATAATTTTATAGTCTCATTACTATTTTAGCAAACCAAATTATGACAACATTTGTCCATTTATTTCACTGTGTGATGCATAATTCTGATGATGAATTTACAGGGGGTAGAATTCTTCTAATTATTTAAAGACCTAAAACAAAGGGACTGCTTGCTCTCACTATCTGAGGTAGGATATCACACCTTCTCGTGCCCTTAGTTTATTGTCATACTCCTCTGACCTGAGATCTCAGAATGACAGATTCAGATTCATATTTTTATCATTAGCTCTCTTCTTTCTAAAGCTTAAAAACAGTAACTGAATTAAATCAATTGCTTTTTTTTTTTGGTTCTTCAGAAAACAGAGAAAATATCTTGAAATTTTTGAGCCTCTTAAATTGAAACCAAATTCATAGAAAACATTTCCACAACATGTATTTATGCATTCCATTGATTTCTTGTACTGATTTACTGATTCAGTTTCTCTAAGACAACTATTTCAACACAGTCTTCTAAAATGATAATTTCCTCACACATTAAACCATTATTTCTTACAATTACCCAGTTAAATAATGGTTTTCGAGTGATGATTCTTTTTATTTTCTTAAATTTGAATGTAATCGTACATTTTCTTTTTTGAAGTAAATATAGTGATAACAAATGTGGAAACAATTCGTGAATAGATAATTGATTATGGAAAATTTCCACTTTTTGTATTTTCATTTATTTCAATCGATATATTTCTTCTTACACACTATATTCCATCATTTAGTGATCTTTTATATTGCTACAGTATTGTACATTTATCAAAAGGAGAGAAAAGTAAAACGTGTGCTTATATCCAAATTCTAACAGAAAATCATACATATTAAACAGGAAAATGTCTCTGAAAACGAGGAAAAAATTGAAGGACAACTATGTATTTCTCAGTGAAATTACTTTAAAAATAAACTGTAGGAATGGCACAGAGGTTAAAGCACTTGCCCAGAAAACACATAAACCAAGCATGGTGGCTCATTCTTGTAATCATAGCACTTGGGAAGCTGGGGCAGGAAGATTGCCATGAATTCAAGGCCACCCTGGGCTCCGTAATTAATTCAGGACCAGCCTAGACTACAGAATGAGACCCTATCTTTAAAATAAATAAATAAATAAATAAATAAATAAATAAACTGTATTGATAAAGATCATCGGCCATCAAAAATTTTTACACTTTTAAAGAATAAATATAATCCATTTAACAATACTTGAATTCTTAGTAAACAGCTTTACAAATATTGCCAAGGTAAATCTCTTTTAAAAAATTAATTACAACATTAATCACAAAATAAGTCAAAAACCTTTACTCTGCTTTGTTTACAAGTGTTTGCAGATAAAAGTTCAACTAATTTTCTTAATTCACAACCCATGATTCAGATCACATCACATCATATAACATGGCTCATATTTTAGAGAAATTTTATGCTTTCATCTATTTTGTAATTATTTCTTTGTAATTTAACATTTAATATGAATTTTTATTTTTGGTTTGAAAGTTTCAAAAATATTAGGAGTTTGTTAACTGAAAATCTTTATTATGCAAATAATCAGATATCAAGTCTTAGAAAAAAGAAAGACTTAATTTATTATCAGCTATTTGTAATAGGTGGAGAACAACACTTACCTGGAATGTCTAAGGCCCAGAATTGAACATTGAGGAAAACAAACAAACAAACAAACAAACAAACATGTTTAGGGGCTGGAGGGATAGTTCAGCAGTTAAAATGCTTGCCTGGTATGTGCTGAGTACCCAAGCTGGATGAGTTCGATTTCCCAGTGCCCAGTGCCACATAACCTGGGCATGATGGTGCACACCTGTAATCCTCACACTCAGGAGGCTGAGGTACAAAGATTGCTCTGAGTTTGAGGCCAGAGTGGGTTACATAGTGAGTTCAGAATCAGCCTGTACTACATAGTGAGACCCTGTCTCAGAAAAAAAAAAAAAAAAAAGAATAGATATCAATGCAGAAGTTTGAGAAATCCTTAGGCAATAAAAAGTATTCAAATCTAATTCAAAATGTGTTCTATGAAACAAACATCCATTTAGCCATAATTGGCAATATGTATTTGTTTATCTTAGTAGTAATAAGAAGTACATAACCACATTACCAAAAACAGAGATTTTGTGAAAACAAAATTTAGTTAAAATTGGCCTACTATAAAAAAAAATCAACTGATAAATGAAGAGAATTGTGACATTTGGTGGTGGGTTTAAGGTTTGCAAATTTTTTTATTGTATTCTATTTTGTTGTTGCTTTTGACATTTAAAAAAGTGGTCAACATGCATATGCTTTTGAGGTTAAAGTTTACACTGCATGGAACATGCAAAGAAACCCTGTATCATATAATTTTAGAGGGTCTTATATTGTTCCTAGCATTATGCAAAGGCTAATTAAAACACTCTCTAAGGAAAAGCATTCCACAGCAGATTTTCTAAACGCTCCCATATGAATTCAGAATATATGCATGTTTGTAAACAGATAATCATACTGTACAGTAACAATTTTCTTTCAACATAAATAAAAAATGAGAATTGACTAGATCTTGTTCTTGATTCTAGACACATTTTCCTATACAAGAGAGAAAAAAAAAAAAAAACAACCCCTGCATTCACAGACTATAGATTCTCTAGTGGGAATGAAACAGAAACTTCTACACTTCAGGTTTTGGTGCTTTTCCAGAGGTAAGAGCTGAATATGCTGCCTACCTGACTACCCCATTGTGGCCGTCTTTGCCGTTAGATAGGCTACCACATTATCCACGTGGTATTATAAGGGATTCAGTACTACCCACTTTTCAGGAATGGGTCCAGTGTCCTCAAAGACACAGACTGTGAGGGACTAGTTTACTTCTTCCCTCCTAGATTTGAGCCTCCAGGGCAATGTTTTTAGCTACACTTGTAAACTCGCTGGAACTCTAACAAAGGATCATCTGAGTTAAGCCTATGACTTAGCCAAGAAAATTGCTATGGGCCTTCCAGCGTTTAGGTGCCAATATAATACCCATTGTGTACTTGATCCTTTTAAACCTAGGAGTAGAAATTCACAAATCCCTCCTGTCATTGCTGTCTAGCTACTTTCCCAGAAAAATATCTTACTATGTGCACATACAGTGATGTCCCAAAGACTCTGCAGGGTATAGACATTGTTTTATTTATTTATTTTTTATAACTTGGAAAAGTATTTACAAAGGAAAAAAATGATTTAGTTCTGGGTCTGCTTTCAGATAAAGAGTCGATTTATTCCTATGGCTAAAAAATAATAAATGAGGTTTAATTAATTAAAAATAAGAAAGTGAACATTCCTAGGTTATGGTAGAAAAAAATAATAATTCTGCATCTGCTTCACAAAAAAAAAAAAAAAAAAAAAAAAAAAACCCGCAGGGTCCAGTTTCTAAATCTGTGTCTATGATTTTAGATCATAGTAGAGGTTTCAAGAGCATAATTAAATTTAAGAACCTATAAGAAAGGAAGATCTTTTCAGATTATCTACTTAATTCTACTCTAGTCTTGAGTCCTCAAGAATAAATAATATCTACAAGCTAAGGTCAGAGAAACATGTGCCAGAGGAAGGAAAAGATCAGGATATTTGGGTTGGAGCGATAGCACAGTGGTTGGAGTCCTTGCCTACCAAGGGAAGGGCCCCTGTTCTGTTCCCCAGCGCCACCTAGAATGGAGTGTGGTGGTGAATGCCTGTAATCCCAGCACTCGGGAGCTTCTTGAGGTAAGAGGATGGTTATGAGTTCAAGGCCAGCCTGGCCTACAAAGAGAGACTGTCTAAGGAGAATAAAATAAAATAAAATAAAAAAGTAAGTTTCCTGCCTTACTGTTCAAATGTTTTTGAAACAAAGTAGTAATTGTCACCATCTGTTCTAATTAGGGAAGTTTATTTGTAAAGGAGACAAAAGTTAGAAGCTTATATAAAAACACATTTCAGGTTGATGTATCAAATGATCTGTGAGGTATCCTATTTATTATTATCATTATTGGTGTAATTCAAATTATTAGTTAATATGTTCATCACTAATGATTATACCAATAATTTATAATATCTAAGTTTAAAGTTTTCATACATACCTTGGTATGAGATGTTTTATTTTTAAAGGAATAAATTAAACTTAAAAACTGAATGCATTTATAAGAGATAATTCCTAGGAGTCCTGAATTCTGTGTCTACATGACCAAAGGGCAAATACATACACATTTCATATTAGGATTTTTCTAGAAGTTTAAAGTTGGTGGTAATAACAAGGCCAAATAAATAAAAATAAATGGTTAGTTTTAGTAGGTTGGAAAGAGATATCAGCAACTCTATTGAAGAGAAGACATAGCCACAGGAACTACTAATTTGCTGGGTAGTCTGTGGTTTCTGCTCATCATCAACTGCTTCCTTTACATAGTTTATCTTAAACATAGATTACAACTATACCATGGAACTTAAAATGAAAAACAAAGTGAAACAGGAGGGTTGGGAGGGTAAGGAGGGAGGGGTGGGTAGGGGGAGGCACAAAAGAAAAGTGGGAAGTACTTGTCAACTTGACAAGATACATAGGTGCACAAAATGCTCAACTTCATTGTAAACCTTAAATTTTGCACTTATACATATCTATAACATGGGGGAAAATCTAAAAAAGCACAGAAATATTTTTTCCACTTATAAAATTCTTCTTATGACTAAGATCTGACTGGATAGAACTGGTTCAAACTGGTTCTGCCCAGTTTAGATTGGCTCAAATGGGTTCTGACTGTATAAAAACTGTTCAAACCGGTTCTAACTGGATAAAACCAGTTCAAACCGGTTCTGACAGGTTTTGACTGGCTGAAACCGGGTTCAACCGGTTCAAGCCAGTTCTGACTGGATAAAACCAGTTCAAACCTGTTCTGACTGGTTTTGACTGACTCAAACCAGTTCTAACTGGATGAAACTGGTTCAAACCAGTTCTGACTGGATAAAACCAGTTCCAACCGTTCTGACTGGTTTTGACTGGCTCAAAATGGGTTCTGACTGGATGAAACTGGTTTAAACCGGTTCTGACTAGGAAAAAAAAAAAAAACAGTTCAAACCGGTTCTGACCGGTTTTGACTGGCTCAAACAGTTTCTAACCGGTTCTCACTGGATAAAACCGGTTCAAACCGGTTCTGACTAGAAAAAAAAAATGGTTCAAAACGGTTCTGACAGGTTTTGACTGGCTCAAAACGGTTCAAACCGGTTCAAGCTGGTTCTGACTGGATAAAACCAGTTCAAACTGTTTTTGAAATGGATAAAACCAGTTCAAACCAGTTCTGACCAGCTTTGACTAGCTAAAACCTGTTTAAACCAGTTCAAACCGGTTCTGACTGGATAAAACCGGTTCAAACCATTTCTGACCAGTTTGCACTGGCTCAAACTGGTTCTGACTGGATAAAACCGGATCAAATGGTTCTGATGTGTTTTGACTGGCTCAAACCTGTCCAAACCGGTTCAAACTGGTTCTCACTGGATAAAACCAGATCAAACCAGTTCTGACCGGTTTAAACCGGTTCAAACCGGTTTTGACTGGATAAATCTGGTTCAAACCAGTTCTGATCAGTTTTGACTGGCTCAAACCAGTTCAAACCAGTTCTAACTGGTTCTCACTGGATTAAACTGGTTCAAACCGGTTCTGACTGGTTTTGACTAGCTAAAACCGATTCTCACTGGATGAAACCGTCTCAAACCGGTTCTGACTGGATAAAACCGGTTCAAACCGGTTCTCACTGGATAAAACTGGATCAAACCAGTTCTGACTGGGTAAAACTGGTTCAAACCGGTTCTGAGAGGTTTTGACTGGCTCAAACCGGTTCTGAGTGGATGAAACTGTTTCAAACTGGTTTTGAATGGCTCAAAACGGTTCTGACTGGATGAAACTGGTTCAAACTGGTTTTGACTGGCCAAACCGGTTCAAACCGGTTCTGACCAGTTTTGACTGGCTCAAACTGGTTCAAACCAGCTCAAACCGGTTCTGACTGGATAAAACTGGTTCAAACCGGTTCTGACTGGTTTAGACTGGCTAAAACCGGTTGTGACTGGATAAAACCGGTTCAAACAGGTTCAAACCGGTTCTCACTGGATAAAACTGGATCAAACCGGTTCTGACTGGTTTATACTGGCTCAAACCAGTTCAAACCTGTTGAAACCGGTTCTGACTGGATAGAACTCGTTCAAACCAGTTCTGACTGCTTTTGACTGGCTCAAATCGGTACAAACTGTTTCAAACCAGTTCTGACCAGATAAAACCGGCTCAAACTATTTCTGAAGCTGTTCTGAGCATTTTGAACAGGTTCAACCCTGTTTTAACCTCATGAAACTTAATCCCTAAAATGATAAAGTATTTCTCATATTATTATATTTATTTTTGAAATACTCATTAACAGATCTGGTTTTCTATTTTTGGTGATGTTCTTATTTTGTGTTTTTTGAACCCCAATGAGAGTTTGATGCATTTCTCTTAAATCACTTTCAATAGTTTTTGCTATTGCTAAGTACTAAAGAAATATTTGCTTAGCAATAGAAAAAAATAACCTAACAAAAATGTTTTTCCAAAGCCATCATATATTATTTCTACTTCATTGCAGTTTTCAGGTAATTTACTATTGACTTTCAAATTGTAAACAAAATTTCCCTGAAGTTTTGATATTAAACTAGGAAAACTTAGCATATTTAGCATTTATTAGGCTCTTAAAACTAAGTGTCCCTTGAAAGTGTAAAGTCAGCACAGTTTTTGAGGTTTTAGACATTTTGTAGTCATTTCGAACATATTGTCGACCATATAAAAAGTTATGCTTTGCCCTCAGTCCATGCATAGAGAATTCTGATTGATGTCAATGGGAGCCATGTGCAAAGTTTGCAGGCACTGTAGTTTTAAACTTTGTGGTATTTTCAGAATATCTTTGAAGTCTAGTTTCTGTGGAAAAATACTAAGTTTAAAGAGTTCTTCTTCTGGGCTTATTCTTATCCACAGAGAACATGTTTAGATAGCCTGTTTAAAATGCAACACTAGCCTGGAGTTACATAAAGGGAGTATGCATATGGAGTGCTTGATTATGAACAAATTATTTTCATGAACCTCAATTCTTGCAACTATAGACAACGGTTGCAAAATCTACCCCAGAACTTGATTTTCATACATTACTTCTACATTTGTATCTGCTTGAACAGTGAAAGTTATGCATTGCTGTTAAGTTTAATGACACGATTAATTGCTACCGTTAATTTTATCTGTGCATATCTTGAACAAAACAAGTGGAGAATCACCTTTATATTGACAAACCTATTAGAGACTTTGATTTTTATATTATGAATAGAGAAGATATGACTTTGGAAAAACTGTTCTTCTTTGGAATTTATTTTCATAGAGTCTAATGAAAACTACTTAAAGCCAATTTGAGGATGAATAATTTAAACTCACTTTACTAAAATTAAAAACATTTCATTGATCTTACAGATTCTGAAGAAAAAACATATTCTTTGAAAATATTAACAATTTTATTAGAAAATTTTTTATTAAAAATTCTTCAAAAAATTTAGGACATAATTGTTATTATTGAAAGTCTAATATTCATTTTCTACATAATTGTGGTTTTCATTATGTAGTAAAATTATTCCATGATTAAAATTTGTGGATCTGTGAGATTTGTTTGTTTTTGGCACAACCTATGGTATTCTGGAGTCTAAGACTAAGTTGCACAAATCAGGCTGAGTACTCTTGACAGCTCATTTCACACAAGCCTGATAATCCATCTCACTGTAACTAAAGAAATGTGCTGAAGCAGCACTCAAGAACTGTGATTGTTTTTCCTATTTTTTCAAAAATGAAAGCAAAAGAGATTCTTCAACTGAGAGACAAAACTTCATTGTGGTGGGTGCCGTAAGCTGAACAAAATTTAATATCACGACATCTGAAAGCAGAACAATGACAGAAGTTTAAAGACAGAAACACACTGTTGGACTTTATAGATGCAGAGTATTCCATTGTGTATAAATATCACATTTTTGTATCCACTGGTCTGTTGATGGGTATTTTGGTGACTTCCATATTTTAGCTATTGTTAGTTGTGCTGCTATGAACATGGGTATACATGTATCTCTGTTATGTGTTGTTTTGGCCTCTTTTGGTTATATTCCCAGGAGGGGTGTCACTGGATCAAAGGAGATATTTATTTCTAGTCTTCTGAGAGATCTCCATACTGCTTTCCAAAGTGGTTGTACAAATTTACATTCTCACCAGCTGTGTAGGAGAGTTCCTTTCTCCCCACTGCCTCGCCAGCACTGATTACTATTTGACTTGTTGATATAGGCCATTCTTTCTGGAGTGAGATGATATCTTAGTGTTGTTTTGATTGGTTTCTCTCTTATGGCTAGAGATGTTGAACATCTTTTCATGTTTGAAAATTGCATATTTTATATTTGGTACCTCTGAATCTTTAAATTTAAATAATGTACAGCCATTTACTTTATGCTTCCACTTTTTACTGAATAAGTATTCTTTGATCAACAAAGTACAATACCCTTGATCTATTCTTGTGATTAGGATCATTGAAGAAAACAAAGTCAAAATGGCACCAATAAAGGACTGTTTTGTCATTGACTCTATAGGACTCAGTTAGGAGAAAGAAATTTAGTAAATTAATTTTCTCTACAGTCTTGCCTAAGAGAGAGAATTTTTGGACCTGGGTGACCACAGGATGAGAGGAGAAGAAGTGAAGAATACCACTGGGTGAGTGCAGGTTTCCAGACTAGAAGAAGGCACCTAGGGCAGTGCCTATGGGCAGGTGTTGGAGTGACAGACAGCCAAGAGCTTAGCCAGACCATGGACTTCATGCCAAGAGCACGAGGGAAGAGGTCAGCAAAATGGCAACCTAGAAAGGAACAGGCAATCTTGGGATTCTGGGCCCAAACAGCAGCCCCTGACCAAGCTTGCTGGAAAGATGAGTCATTCAGGCTGTGCTGCAGAAGTAGGAAGAGACCCCCTGTAAGGAATTGGAGCTTGGGGACTGCAGACTGAAGACCAGTACAGTGTGAGCCACAGTGTTGCAAGCACAGCCATTGTCTGCCTACAGCCCAAAGGAGAAGAATTAGACACACACTCAAGAGGTAGAAAGGTTAATCCCAGTACTCGCCAAGCTGAAGTAGTAGTGTTGCCACATGTTCACTGGGAGCCTAGGCTCCACAGTGAATTCAAGAATAAACTGGCCAACAGTGACAACCTATTTCAAAACACAAAACAAAGCAAAACAAAAAATGGCAGGAATTTAAAAAATTACATCAGAGTGGGACCTCCTTACAAATTGAGTCACAAGAAGAAGAGGTCTCACTTCACTGGTTTTCTGTGGATATATTGTGTTTGCATTTTTCTGCTACTAATTGGTGGTTTTTATTTTTCATTTTTTAATTCTTTCATTTCTTTTTCTTTCTTTCTGTTGTTTCTGTTCTTGGGTAGTTTCTGCATTTATCTATTGATGAGTTTTTTATGTCCATTTTGAAGAACCTTTCTATACATTCTGAAGATAAACACTTTCTGTTTCACCCATCACCTTCTTTGTTTCTTTTTATTTCTTTTTTCTATTTCTTAAATTTATCTATTTTTTTATGACTTGGAATTGGACCTCTGTCATGCTTTCTTCTAACCTATACATACTCTTATGTTTTCCATCACACTCTCAAAGCTCATGAAGGTAGATTTTTTTTTCTATGTTGTCAATAATAATTTAGTGTTACCTTCAACAAACTCTTGAATTTATTACCATCTGTGTAGGAATCTAGTATAGATGACATTTCTAATGGTAAGAGTGAAATGATTATACAAATTGATATTTTAGTTAAAAATGCCTATAGTCAATATGTGTTAAGTTTAACTGATTATATGATTATTTATTATATTGATAAAGAAGGTGTAGCAGGTGGGGCCTGTAAATGGTTGGTAACTTCTGATGTTTTGGTTTAGACTTGGTAAAGCAATATTGAGGATTGTTTTATTAATAATTAGGATATAAAATTAATATTAGTGGAACTTTTTGATATGTCAACATCACATTTGCTTACAAAGATGCATTGATAGTGTGGGATATGTCTCAATATTGAAGAAGGAATAGTTTTATAAAACAAATTAATGAGTTCTTTCAATGATTTGCTAATATTAGACTGTAAGGGCATTGTGAATTTTTATTCAAATTTCAAATGACAACATAGATGTTGATCTTAATTTCCATATACACCAACAATTGTCTTGACCATGGACCACATCCAATTATGTAATCTGTCCCCTCTTTACTGAAAATTATAGGAAGTTAAGTAACTAACAGAAGGTTGGCCACTGAGAGGACTCCCCCCAACCCCAACTAAACAGCCAAGTAAGCTAAGAAACAGTTATGAATACTAAAATCTGAACAAACCCAAGGAAACTTCAAGGGAAGAAGTATTCTATCAGAAAAAAACATCTGCATATTAGAAGATTTCTTTGATACTACCTGATATACAAGTCACAACAATTGAACCATGAGGAAACAAAACAATACATTACCTATAAAATGGCCTGTCTCCATAGAAGCTGATATCATGGGCCCCAGAGTAAGAGAATATACAAAGAAGAGATGAGAAAACAAGTGGACCTATTGGAAAAAAGCTCAAATAAGAGCTGCTTAGCCAACTTCAAGAGATTCTTAAGAATTTAAAATGGATCTAATCAAGGGAACAGCCATGTCAAGAGATGAAAAATATAAAGAACATAAATAAAGAGGACACAATAAAGGGATAACTGTGGCAATGCAAGAAAAGGAGGAAAATTTTAGTAGAGATGTAGGAAGACTAAAATCTGAACTCCATAATATGAGAAATACATGATAACATGGGAAACAGGAGCATTTTGAGAACAGATCGCCAGATCTTAATGATACGATTAACAAACTAGACAACATGATGAGTGATGACCAATAATCAAAAAAAAAAAAAAAAAAAGCACAAGGAAAAGACTGACCCAACAGCTAATGGATGACTCAAGGTAGAACAACCTCAGAACTGTGGGCGTGTTAGAGAAAAAGAAGGACAATATAAGACTTAAAGGACATGGTCATTTCCCAAATCTAGGAGAAGAAATTGAAATACAGCTACTGCAGGCATTAAAAACATCAAATAGCCTTGACCAGAAAAGATCTCTCCATGACACAATGCGTTCAAAATACTACACTCTCAACAGCAAAAGAAAATACTAAAAACTGCAAGAGAAAATAAGAAGAATATACTTACAAAGAAAAACCCATCAGAAAACCTGCAGACTTCTGAATACAAACATTAAAGGCCAGCAGATCAAGGAGCAGTGTCACTCAAGGGCTAAGAGAACATAAATGCTTATGTCCAATAAAAAATCCCTCGATTAATAACAAAGTATGTTATGGTTTGAGTATTAAATGTCTCCAAATAACGGGCACATTAATGACTATTTGTCATCCTGGGGAATGATTGAGAAATAATAGGACATTTAGAAAGAAAAGAAGACTCAAAGAAAAAAGTAGGTCAGTAAGAGTGTGAGATGTTAAAGACAATGTGGAGTCCTTTGCTGAGTTTACTTTCCAGGTGCAAAGAGTTGAGCAGCTTGGTAGCTTATCGGGTCCTCCATGCCTTCATGTTCTGCCTTGTGACAGGTTCAAGAAAATGAGAAACCCAGATCACGAATATCTCCTGAAACTTAAAGCAAAAAACAAAGTGAACCAAGACAGGTAGGATGTGCAGGGATGGAGGGGTGGATAGGGGGAGGGACAAAAGGAGAGTGGGAAAGTCCTTGTCACCTTGACAAGACACTAATGTGCACAAAATGCTCAACTTCATTGTAAACCTTAAATTTGGTGCTAATACATATCAATAAAATGGGGTGGGGGGAGGGGATAAGACCAGGTGATCATGGACTGAGAATACTGACATTCTCTCAATAGTATATCTCTAAATCATACATCTATCTCGAATGCTTCCAACAGTGTTTACACAATAATTTTTCATGATAAGATTCCAAATCAGATCAAGGACAATTTAGCATTAACAGAATACGGGAGGAATAAGTATGAAAATTCCTCAAAAATTATATGCATTTTCGACTGAGCTATACCTCCTCTGTGTGCCATTTTCAGTGATTTAAAATCATATTTGAGTGACACACACTCACATTTATAGCAGTATAACCCATATTTGAATTGTGGAAGAAGCTTATATTTCTATCAACAGATGAATGGATCGAGGAAGGGTGGTGTATATATACAATGGAGTACCACTCTAGCAGACTGAAAGAAAAAAATTGAATCTTTTTTTTAAGAATATAATTGCACTTTGAAATTATTATGCTAAGGGAAATATATTAGACATGGAAACTTGAATGTTATATGATTTCTCTTGTACAAGAAATTCAAAACGTAAGAAAAAGAGCAAAACCATAAATGTGATGATAAGAAGCAAAGTTGGTGATGGTGGGAAAAGAATTTGAGTCAAAAGAAGATGGGAGAACTTGGAGGAGAAGGGGAAGTAAAAATAATCAGAAGCGATATTTATCTGTGTCAATTCCTTAAGATGAGCGTATCATGGTGCATCACAAGTTCACACTAACAAAAATACTTTTAAGAAAAATATGAATGGGGAAATGATTTTAATTTCTAAATATTAGTAATCATTTAGAAGAATGGAATACTTGCTCTAGGAGGAAAATAAAACAATTAAATATTGTCATGAGAAATACAGGACTATCTGCTGCTTGAGTTCTTCTGCCTTGTCCTACTTAGGCATTAGAAAAGAATAGGCTACACTCTATACTCACTAAGTATAACGATGGTCATTCACATAAATTTTGAAAAATGGTTCAAATGTATTGTAATTAATTCATATAAAAATTTAACCTCCAAATATTTTTGCCCATTGTATTTTATATTGACTACATTTTATTCTTTGTAGTAGTCTAAATAATTTGATGCATTTGCAATATGTCACATACATTTTCGATCTCTTGTGAATTGACATTCTTTCTTATATGTAGATAAACTTCTTGATAGATGCTTTATCATAAAATCTTGGTTATTTCACATAATGTTTGCACAAAGTATCTTCATTCAAATTAAAATGGGATTAATGAAATGTCTGCTAACTTTACTTATGGGTTTAGTTTTAATTGCTTTTGCTATTGGATTTCAAATGGTTGAGATACTATCTTTTGGGTCTCAACAAAAAAAGTAAGAGTAAATACAAAATATACAACTATAATTGTGCCTTTTAAAAAAGAGGTTTTTTTTTCTCAAAAAATACTAAAACCTATTGTCTCTAGAGATTGTGTACTATTTCCATAAACAATACTAAAAAATAGATGTCAAGAATTGAACAGTGTCAGTGATTTGAGGTGGAGGAGGACTTGTGTGTTTATGGCGACTTTCTATTTTTCTTTTGATGGAGAAGGATGTTTCTCTTATATATTAACATCTTTTATCTCTCTCACTTTTCAGGTATTTTCTCATCCACCTTTACTAGGTTTCTAGTGAATTTCTGAGTCAAATGATAAGAAAATTTAAAGGTACCCTATGGAAAAAATACATGTTACTTTTAGCATAGTAGGAAATAATATGGAAAATGAAATATAAAATATATTTACTAAGACTCTAAGGCTTTATACTTCAACAGATTCCTTTTTCATCCATCAAAAAAATCATTTTCCCCTCCTATCAGACTGATTTTTGTACTGTATGTTACCTTGATTTTCATTTTTGCTTAAATAAGTGTAAAAGTGGGCATTAAAATTTTCCCAAGATAAATCAATATTCCCAGTTATTTATAAGAACATGTATATATAATCTCATTTTATTATACATCAGCACATACATCTGAAGCTCCCTGATTCATTCAAATAATTACAGATATTTGTATCTCCATCTTGTGGCAGGCCTTGCAAATGCTTTTGTCCTCTACATTGTGTTTGTATCTGATGGAACAGGTAAACACTGCCTTCTTGTTTTCTTGGTCAAAGCCCTGTATCTATTGACTCAATATTTTGACCTACTATTGTATATTTCATCAAACATATTGATTTCTGCACACTAACTTTTACCCTAAAATATGTTATTTTACAAATATTTTACAAAAATTAGAAGGGGTCTTATGTTCGAAAATATCTTGACAAAATACGGCTAGTGTGCATTTTAACTTGAACCCTTTTAACATTAAGTCACAGCAATCTTTTAAGATTTTTAAAAGTTATCTAAGAAGCCTCAATTTCTGATGACATCCATGTGTTTTCTTGTCCTACACAACATTGTTGGCAGTTTAAAAATCACCGCCTTCACATAAAAGAAAAACTTGAGACAGGCTATGCCTGGGACTGACACACACATAAAAATCACAGCCTTTGCTGAATACCCCAGGAAGTTTCTCTAGCACCTTCACCGACACTTCTGCAGTATACAGATGCACTAATAAGAGAAATGTGTACCAAATAGATTAATGGAGGAGGACTCTTAATTCCTATAGTCTTATTTTGTTGAATCTATTTCTCTGCATTTTTTGGCAGAAAGTTTTCTTTCAATGTCATGCTGAAAACTTTTAAAAAAGCGACTTATCTGAATTCTAGATATGTTCATATAAATGGTTCTTATCCAATCTTTGATTACATTTAATGATCAATTATATATGGTTAAGTCTATTTTTAGGGTACTAAATTTCATGTGGATATAAAAACACACCAAATTAGACTTCTATTTTATTTGTTTTCTGCACCACATAGAAAACGTTCCTCTTTTAGGAATAAATACTTTTGTTCAAAGATGTAGCTTTCAGAGAAAAGGACATAATTATATTACTGGAATAGTATTTCAAAGCTTCAGAAACTTTTAGGTTGGGAAAAAGCAAAAATAGCTAATATGATGTTCTTTTTGTGCATAATAACTTTATCAAGGCTAGCAATAAGTATCATTTTCAAATTCTGAATTTTTGGTTAATATTATCAATTACACAAATTATTATTATTATATTTTCTTTTGAGACAGTGTCTCTCTCTGTAGCCAAGGCTCAGCCTGAACTCACTATTTTCTGAGTGCTGGGATTACAGGTGTGCGCCACCATGCTCGCTCTCAGCTTCTGTGGTGATAGGGAGCCAATCTTGGGTACTTAATGCTCGCAAGACAAGCATTTAACCACTGAGCCATTCCCCCAGCCCCATTATACAAATTATAACAATATTTTCAGCTTCATGTTCATTTATATTTTAAAAATAGCAATGTTTTTAATATACGGAATGCATTTTTATCTCTAAATAATTTTCCAATTTCTCTTGAAAGTATATTTTTAGATTTTCTATAAGAAAAAAATATAATTATATGTAAACTATTTTGCTGAACTTCTTTATGATAACTACTACTGTCTTTCATATTTATGTGTAGATAAACATGAGGTGAAATGAAATAGTTACAGAATATACTTCTAAAAACACTATTCATTTTCTCACTCCTAAGGAACCAAAGCACAAGAATGATTATCAAGTAAAATTTATGTACATAGGGGATGGTTGACAATTAGATATTTGGATAGAATACAATCACAGCAAGGTCAGTGGGTACCAGAATCTTTCCTTTGTTCTTTTTTCTTTTTTCTTTTTCTTTTCTTTTTTCTTTTCTTTTTTTTTTTTTTTTTTTTTTTTTTTTTTTTTTTTTTTTTTTTTTTTTTTTTTTTTTTTTTTTTTTTTTTTTTTTTTTTTTTTTTTTTTTTTTTTTTTTTTTTTTTTTTTTTTGGTCTAAGAATATGGTAGAAATATGTGCCAGTGCCTGGAAAAACCTCCATGTTGAATCCTGCCTTGTTAAGGAAAGGCTACTCATTATGAAAATAATTATTTCTAAAATGTATGACTGAAGACATCACATAAATTAGTGTTACCAACAATAGCTTAAAAATAGCAGAAGTATTTTTTCAACTTTTTTTTCTTTCATATGATCTATTTGGTATATGCATAAGATTTGAGTTTCCTAAATTTACAAAATAACGTCCTAGTTGTATTATGCCATTACTACAGCTGTAGCTGTATACTCAGATACAGGTTTATTTTTTCTTTTCTCTTTTCTTTATTTTTTTCTTTTATTTCCTTTTCTTTGCCTTTCTTTTTATTTTTCTTTTCTTAATCACAGTATTTTTTTAACTGCCAATATTTAGTCCTGATAACTCTTTTCTGCCTCTGTCTGATTCTAGACCTATCACCAGCAAATCATGCACCTTCTGAGCTAAGAGACCCCAAACATGGGCACGATGCTTTCCCAAGAATTGCCTCCATGGCTGGAGATAGCGTGTAATATGCTTTTTTGCAAGACCATAGATTTCAGTCTCCATTGTGATCTTTCCACTCCCGACCCTGTCACATATCACATTTCTCCTTCTAATTTATGCTTCATGCCTGTGGCTACCAAATGCAGAAACCGGTAGAACCAACAATCCCAACTCCGCCTTTAGGGAATTTGGGGGCTCCAGGTTCCTATCCATTTCAGTGTTTGAGGATGAAGCACCAAGTGAGGGCATCTTCTAGACATTGACATGTCCAGATTTTTATTGATATTCTGCTCAAAGTTCATACAAAGCTAGAGTCAATAAAATCTTTACGAATAATCAATTTATCCTTTTTCTTGTAGTGTTCAGGACTGAATCTAGAGCCCCACCTATGAGTTTCTCCTCTTTTTAAAAAACATGATCTAGAAATAGTTGACAGGTATATATCTTTGGACAACAGTCAATAATGCCTTTATACATGAATAATGTTGGATACTTTACTAATAGCCCAATGGCACCATGAACAAAAGGATGCCTTTGCGTTGTTTTGATTATTTTGCTTTTCTTTTCTCTCGTATCAGAAATTAAACCAAGAACCTCACAGTTGCCAAGTGAGAGTTCTGCTATTGAGCACTTACCAACCTACACAGCCCCTACGCTTTTGCATTTTAATATGTATGTTAATAGTGCTTGAATTATTTTCCCCAAATTTAGTCTGCTTATTAAGATGTGGCTGTAATAGAGAATAACCACATTCAATTTGGGGAATTGGTGCATATGCACATCACATCATAATCAATTTCTTTCCCTGGATTCCCTCTGTATCTCTACAAACTGTATCTCTTGTTTTCTCTTGACTATCTTTTACTTAGTTTTTTTAAAAAAAATTATTTTGTTTTCAAGTTATTTAAACCAAAGGGTTCTCATATAGAAAAACAATATAGTATTTAGCTGTGTCTTGGTGTCAAGGTACATCTATTTTCCTCAAACAACTCAATTTTATCTTTTTAATTTTTTTTTCATAGCAGGGCTGTGCTCCAGTGTTCTTACAGCTCACATTTTCTGTATTTGTACATACGCTCTTAGATATATAGGCAGTTCCAACATCAGCTGTTTTCTCTAGCGACAATATTTGAAATTCCCACACACGATGTGGCTAACTAAATATGCTGAAACTTTTTAATATATGTGTTGCCCACCCTTATTTTGCATTTTTTATTTTAATGAGAACTAATAAGAATAAATGAGGGTTATTAAATAAATACAGATAAGCAGATTAATTTCTCTATAACCTCTCGTTATTTTGGAGATGCAGTGTGTGTGTGTGAGTTGTCATCTTACGTACTTTTATCTTGTTTTTTACACTCAGTCTGAATTACGTGGCTTTTTGGCAGAGCACGTCCTTATTCTCACAAAAAGCCTAAGTTATACCCTTAACAAGTGTATGATATCAGAAGACTATAATGTCATTATTAGCAGAAAATTTATATTTTTATGTTTAAAATGCAGTATGAAATTTAGGCTAAAGTTTAGAAACATAGATTAAGTGGTGATTTAGGATATTTTTATTGTACCCATGAAGATGTTACCTAACTCATATCATATTTTTCTTTATATTGAAAATATTACAATATCAATATTATAATAGGCTTAAATATTATCATCATATATTATTTGAATGATCTCTCTAGCTTGTAATCATGTGCAATCTAGAAATCTGTAGATGCCTAACTACAATATTTGCAGACATAGCTTTGTTTTTGCTAGCTATATGCTGGAAATACTCTTTTAATTAAAAATTAATCAGAAGATTAACTGAAAATAACACAGAAAAACCTTGCCCATGTCAAATTTATGTGTCAGTATTTACATTTCTACTAGTTGAAAAATTAACATCCCATGACAATGATTATAAATGACATATTACTGTAACTATGCTTTTATCAATAGCACAAAGAAAAAGAAATACATTGCAATAATTAAGAAGACGGAAAGGAAAAGTACAAAGTAAGCTTATCTGAAGCTGTTATTACTACATTCCATTATATAAGTACTTTCGGCTTCCTAGAAAATTTGTAAGCCAGTTCTCCTAAAATACTATTGTTCCGTCATGCTTTTTTTTTTTTTGTTAAGATGAAAAACTAGCTGAGCTAAAGTAAGTGAACTTTAAAAAAAACAGCACTAACAAAATTTTCAATTAATTTTCAAATTTTTTTGAAGTACATTCTATATGATGATCACATTTCTAATTATTGCTTATCTCAATGTTTTTAGAGTTTGATTCTTTTAATTTGTTTAAATTACCCAAGTAAATATAAGGCTTGATAAGCAGTAGGAACCACAAATTGTACCTTGTTAACATTGTCCTCTATAGTAGATATCACTAAAATGTATTTCTATTTTATCTTAATAAAGATTTATGCAATCTCAGACAAAGGATGTAAAGTCTAATTTATTTATATAAAAGTATTAGACTTTTTATCTTAAATGGATAACATTGATAATTCTGAAAAAAAATATTTACATATTATGACATTCATAAATAGACTGGAATTCAGAGAGAATAAAATGCTATTACATGGTGTAGATATTTATACACATAAAATTGTATATATATATATATATATATATACCCTCATGATCACTTCTAAATTTCTTCTTTTTTCTCTCTTTCTTTTTTTTTGCTTTAAGGGTTTTGTTAAGTTGGCAAGGTGCCTAGCCTGGGATCAAACTTGTGATTATTCTAATCCTAGCAAAATTTTGAATTATCAGTGGGTACACAGTAGATACAAATCAACGCTCATACCAGAAGACTTAGGTGACACATGTTTAAAAAAACAATTACTAAGATTTTTAGATATAGTTCTTTAATTGTGAATTGTTTAATCTAAATAATAGGTATAAAACAAAATTAATTAGCAAATAATAATGCTGCTAAAAGATAAAAGTTATTATTAAAAATTATCATAGTCCAGAAAGGTTTATACTTTTTGTTTGCTTTTTATTTATTCATTTATTTATCTTACATCTCTACAATAATATATGCAGCTACTTAACAAAATGTAAATTTCAGGGAAATTAGATGAAATATTCACCAGCATTGCGTTGGCCTATTTCCACTACATTGCAGCAATTGAAAGCTGAGGAGAGGTCTACCAATACTGATGAAATTCAAAAGAGAACCAGGCATTTAAATCTTCTAAGAGACAAAAACGAATATCTAACAAGGAGCAGAGGATCGCATAGATTCTGAATCCTACTTTAACTACACCTAATTCAAAATGTAATTTCTATCACAGGAGAAACTGCTACCCTATCAAAAGACAAGCATGCTCTTCTATGTGTAGGCATTTGTTGCTACGGGTAATTCATAATCTTCCTTCCCCTTCCTTCTTCTTCTTGTACATTCAAAGTTAGAGGCCAGAAGACATATGTACAGCAATAAACAAAGTAAAGTAGTGTTTCTAGTTAACACTTGACGAATTGAGGCTTGATCAGATGTAAAACCAATCTAAGATGAATTGTTGAACATTTTTTTTACCAATATGCAGTGAAGTTTGCATTTTTTTTTTCTGCTAAAGAAGGACACGGATGAGAAATTACTCAACGGTGAAAGCAGTGTTCAAGAAATAGGCACTGAGACAAATGACGCACAGAAAATCCTATTAGTAAAGCTGTTACTTATAATTGATTAAAATGTTCAAATGCTAAAAGCTTGAATTTTGGATGGGATGGGATTAGTACAGCAGATGCAAAGAAAAAATAAAGGGGAGACATAATTAAGGTTAAAACTATATTAGCTGCTCATTAATTAGACACTATACATGAGAAGGAAGGAGTCAAACTATAACTACATATTTTATATCCCGGGCAACATGGAGAATTATATTATCATGTAAAAAAAGTTAAGTGGGTAAGAATGAGGCTCTAGATTAAGTTGTGTGGGGATTAGACCATTTTCAGCCATATTAATCTCAAGTTAATATTGAGAAAAAAGACATAAACATAATAAAGCAGAGGCTGAAAGTTGGAGAAGGAGTACAGGAGAGAGATCTGGAATAGCTAAATTGTTAACAGTTATGTTCATCAGGTAAATATGAACAAGTCTTAGAATACTCACATTAGAACAAGCTGTAAGAAATAGAATGGAGGGAAAGCAGTGAGTAAAAAGTAAGATACTTTAAAGAAAGAGTAAGATACTTCAGTATCCACACAGAGAAGAACTGAGAGGAACTGAGGAAGATCTTTTTTCAATGCTTCAAATGCTCCTGACATGACAAAGAATTAAAACAGGCAGATTGAAAACACAAGTGAATATAGCACATGCGAATTCGGTAGTAGAAAGGGAAAGTTTATCCTTAGCACTATACTACAATGGTCATTTCCACAATAGACTTAATTTTGGAAATTCATTGTAAAATATAATACAGTCTAAGTTATCAATCACTGTCTTGTGCTGTTCTGAGAAATATCCATGTTTCAAACTGACCTTGCACATCTAAAGAACAAATGTTTATCCTGAGTTTCAATATTTTAAATATTTGGAAGAAAAATACGATTCTCAGGGGCAGTCTATAAACTAGGACATAACTAAAATTGATAATCCTATTTCATGCTTTTCCACTCCCTATGTATATTACTAAATAGTTTAAAGATATCATGCTAAATTCACACATGTTAGATACAGATTTCATCCTAAAAATACATTTCCTTGTGAAATTACAGGAAATCACTCATACAGAGCAAAATTAACACCACAAGTCAATGTTTGGATTATTTTCATACTTGTTTTTCTTCATATTGATGATATAAATTTATTTTCAAGTGGTAAATTTTGAATCCACTCCTTGGTCAACTATACCTTCGCAGTTAGATTCTTGAAAATGGGCTATGCCATATAAATCTGCAGATTTTATAAGTGCAAAACAAAAAAAACATACTTAAGAAGCCCCTCAATATCACTCACATGTAACAATTATCATTTAATGCAAACATTTTCAATTTCTTATACTTAATAATTTTAATTTTGAATAGTTTTGAAGAAATAATCATGAATATATTTTAATTATATTAATAAATATTTCTACACACATGACTACACATAAATTCACTAACCAAAATATTATTACTATGTTTAAGAAATAAAAATATCCTAATTGTTAGTTGTTTCCTACATGTTATATACATATATACAGAGTATTGTTTTTTCAATTCTTCAAATTAAAATCTAATCAAATTAAATGCTATATTGTCTGGTATATTGCTTTTATATTTTTTATGTGGTGCTGGGATACTGAACCCACAGCCTTGCACATACTAGGTAATGTATAGCTTTTAGTATGTGAATTCTTGTACAGTTATTTCTGAGATTAAAAATTACTTTATGTAAAAACAAAAGATTTTTGTGCATAAGAATCAATCCAGCAGACTGGGTATGCTCAAACTCTTCATTTTTGCAAAATCTGGTATTTATTCTTTGTTCTGCTCTGGGTTTGGCAAGACAAAGTTTAATTTACTGAGGTAGTTTTCTTGATTCCGTGTGAAACCTTTCGTCAAAGGTCATTAGTTTGATCAGCTTGTTTATGTGATGTATAAGGAATGTTTTTTTTTTTCCTATAGGTGTTTGAAATTTGAGTACCTGAATTCTGTCATGCAAATGTTGAATGTATACGCTACTCACCTCCAATACAACACCTTAGGTAGCCATACTCAGAAATTCTTAGTTGAAATGCCTACCTCTTGTAATGTGCTACATTCAAATGTCAGGAACATCTGATCACTTCCTTGGAGGGAGGATGCCTGGAACCTTTCACTTGTTAGTTTCTCTCTGAATTTAGTTCACATGACATTTAATTTTGCATACCTGTGTGTGTACATATATCTATACCTGAAAATATATTTATCCATTTGTTTTCATCCTATATTTAAAATAGCTTTCGTAGCTTTCATAGTCATGTGAATCCTTCAGTTAAATCAGTACATCTGAAAGTATCGTTTAGGACTCTTCAGGAAGTGTCACTAATGCTTTGAGAATTTTAGATCTGGGTTTTACTACCAATTGGGTGAATGGTAGAACAACCCATCTCAGCTACTTGAAAAAGAGATGGAAAATTTTCCACAGCAAACATATGCTTTGAATCCTCTCAAGCTGTGATTTATCCCAAAATTCTTGAAAGGTCTACTTTAAAAATTAGAACTTAAAGTGAAAAACAAAGGGAACCAAGGGGTGAGGCTGGGGGAATGAGGCATGGGTAGGGGAGGGTCAAAAGGAGAGCGGGGAAGGCCTTGATACCTTGACAAGATATGTATGGGCACAAAATGCTCAAGATCAATGGAAGTCTTAAATTTTGCACTTATATGTATCAATTAAATGGGGGAAAAATTAGAGTGCCGTGGGAAGAATAATCCCTTCGAGACATAGTTCTAGAAGTCTCTTGTATCTTCACATATATGTTTGAAATCTTTTCTTCTTTTATGGTAAACTATTAATAGCTTTTAGTATATCCTTAAGTAAATATGCCCTATGAAGTCACAGAAATCCTTTCTAATACATGAATCTAAGTAACATTTGCTCCTATACTAATGAAAAGAACATTTAAATCTAATACTCAAACATTTAAATGGCAGTGCTGAGCATTTTTAATCTTATATCATCATATGAATAACCAAATAAAGTGAATATGGCAGGGATCTGAAGGTATGCGTAGCCAATATGCAACCAATTTTTTTTGTTATCAATTGTTTTATGTGGAGAATAATTTTAAATGAAATGTTTCTGTATCCACTATAACCTGGAGTAGACCAAGATAATTTAAAAATACACTTATGTCCATGGAGAGAATCTGATAGTTTGATTACCACAGTTTTAAGTATCAAGACAAAATCTCTAAAATATTACAAAATTTAAAGTTCATTGATGTAAAGGCATGGATAATTTCATTCTCACTAGGGCTTTGTTCATGTATAGTTAAACAGTGGTTAAAGACTATAAAGTTAAGTCTGCTTTTCAAATATTAATTATTACATGTGTTCTTAGTTTACTAAAAGAACATTATATGAAATGAAAAGTATTTAAGGATCTTCTTAACAATTTTGCCCATAGAATATGAAAGCAGGACCAAATTAATTAAACAGTAAATATTGTTACCCGGAAATAAAATTATTGGAATATCGCCATCTTCCTGGCTTGAGTCCCAGAAGAAAGTGTAATCATATTTTGCCAAAAACAGAAAAAACAGTCATAGACTTTTTAGAATCTGGATGTGAAAAAATATGTATGTTTTCTAAGATAACGTTACACAAGTGGCAGATTTGTATTTCTAAACCATTGGTTAAGGAAAAAAGTGCTCTGTAAAATTTTGAAATAATGGTTATGTGGACCGATTAATATGCATATTGCCAGAATCGCTATTACTAAGAATACATGTGGACTAGAGAAACAGTTCAGTGATTAACAGCGCTTGCCTAGTTAGCTCAAGTCCTGAATTCTGTTCTCCAGGTCCACCTAAATTGGACACAGTGGCACATGGCTGTTATCTCAGAACTCAGAAAGTCGATGCACTATGATGTTTGTGGGTTTGGAGCCAGCCTAGACTACAAAGGGAGAAACTGCTTCAAAAATAAAATAAAGTAAAATCTCTTCTGGTCACTTCTTTCTCATTGCTACATGATATTCATTCAGCATCAGCTTTTCTTAGTGGCTGCCCTTCCACCCACTCCAGGCTGGGTGTGGCTTCCTTATTTAATGTACTAGCATCACATTGTACTACTTGTCATCACAGTGTGACCCAAAGGTTATTTTACTTGATTTTTCTAATTTTCATTAATAAGATTGAAAGGGTTTTAAGGCAAATGGACAAGTTAATTTACTCACCATTATAGCAGTAATGTCTTACACGACGGTTGGGCAGAAGTAAATGCCTAAGAATCATTTAATTTTGAAAATTTAAATGCTCTGATATTGGTTGATTTGTCTACATCAAGGTAGTACTAAACTTTTTCAAAGTTTTTTTCTTATAATTACTTATTCATCCTAATTTTTTCTTTATGATGAGTATAAATTTAATATTCTTAAAATATATTTTTGAATTTCTTCTTTACTGATATTATGTAAAATAATTGCTCAAAATCTCAAAGTTTTAAATATTTGCACATATTTTGGAGTGAAATCCAACACATTATAGATTATATTTTCTCACTCCATGGGTCCCATTCACTTTCTTGTCACCAGGGCATAATGCCTACCTGACCCAATTTAAGAGAGGAAAGGTTTGTGTACCATACTCACCATTCTAAGGTCCTTGCATTGTCAGCTGGGGGTGATGTCAGGGCTTGGGAATTCCTAGATGTAGGAAAGCTGTTCAGCTGGCTTGGATGCAGAGTGTAACAAATATAGAATCAGCAAGTCAGATATATTCTCTTGGGTCACAGTCCCACGATTCATCCCTACAACCAGGTCACATCATTTAACCTCACAGAACATCATAAGTGAATTAATTCATTTGACCCAATTACTTTCCAAATACATAAGAATTTGGTGAGACAATTCATATCCAAATCATATATTTTCCAAACATATATTGTTTCCCCCCAAAATTCATATAATTTTCTATTTTTATACATATTATACAACAATCCATGATATTAATTAAATAAAATACTTTAACAAAATTTCATAAATAATAATAAAACCGAGTGTGGGACCCTGCCTAGGCCTGAGATAATGGAAAAAGAAGGTGGCTCAGACCCTGATAATCTCCTTTTGATATCAGCAGGGGTGGGGCCACTTCCTCTTATCCCAGGCCCAGGAAGGCCCACAGGTCAAATTTCAGTCTACTCAAATTGCTAATTTTCCCCTGCCCAAAGACCCTTACCAGAAATCACATGATCTGGTTTCAAAAGCCCCACCATGCAAATTAGGCAACTTTCAGACCCCCTACTTCCTCCAATTAGTGAATGACACCTGCCCTATTATCCTGGCTGATCCTCCTTCCTCCAAGTGCTTATTAACCTGGCATCTGTGGACAATGAACAAGCTATTAACACTGGTTCAGTCTCCTGGATGTTATTCCATATGGCTGCTCAAGACCCTGCTCCCCTAGACTTCACTAATTCCTGATAAACAGTGGCTAATGGCGGTCAGGGACTCCAGAGACACCGACAACCAAGCTTCACCAACAATTGATTTCCTGGATGTCTTTGCTCTTCTGAAATGCACAATTGTTTTTTCTACCCTTGTCAGTAATTTGAAGATTAAAAAAAAGTAACAGATTTGAGTGAAAATACAGAAACTAAAGAAATTCTACTCATTTCTATCAGGGTAGAGCCAAGTCAAAAATAAGTCTAATAAAAGAAAAAAAAAATCACAAGAACAAAAGAACAAGCTCTCTTTGGCATCACTACCTGTTTCTAATCTCCATGATCTCAGACTCCACTTGCAATGGTGTACTGAATTATCAATAACTACCAAATGTTTAGGAAATACTCATTAAACTACATTTCATAAATTAAGGCATTTCAACAGTGTAAGTTTAATAACACATTACTCTTGAAAATAAATGTTTCTTGACCAGCTCCAATAGGTAGGCCAACTAAGTTCTCAGAAAATCATAGCTCTCTTGTGAATTTGCTTCAACTAAAACCACTTTTCAGGGGAAAAAAAGTATTCGACGAATAAATGAAATTACTAGCATCAAGGATCATTTTTTCTGGCAATTGAAAAGTCACAATTTGATATCAAAGAAACTCCACACAGCTAACCAATGAAGAAACCTTAAAATGAATATGTGATCTCACCTATTTTTTTAATTGAGTGGCCTTTGTATAATCTTGTGACCAGTAGGATTTTTTTGCAGGAATAGACGACAACATACGAATGGTCATATTTCTGTCATTTGGTTAGACAAGATACCTTTGGCTATATTTGAGCCAGTTTCAACAGAACCTCTAAAAGACATGTGAGCATAGAATTAGCAGTTAGAAACATGTATTGCACATCTGGAGCTTTAAATATTTCTGTGAAATACAACAGATAAGAAAGACATGATAATTATCAATTTTTTTCTTCATTTACTATCATTTAAACTCATGCTGAAACTAATATAATCCATAATTAATAAAATATAATAATGTAATCCAACTAATATAATTCACTAATGTAATCCAACTCTGTATTTGCTGGGGACAGTGTTCATTACATTGATGAAAGGAGAATAATTTCTTGGAATAATTTGTCAAAATACTATAGAATTTTTTCTGAACTAGCCAAATAATAAGGTCATTTGATATTACAAGTAGGCAATAATATAAAACATTAAATTGTGATGTTTTGAAAAATGTTATAAACAAAATAATTGTTGACATTATATTTATACTGGTGAGAGCAATACAGAATTCAAATTCAATTAATAATAGATTCTTAGACTTACAGAACTGGCAGAGAAGTCCCAAACATATTGTGAGTACACTAAGAATTCTTTTTACTACACAATTAAAAACAGTTTCCCACAAGTTGAACTATCGCAATCGATGTTATGTCCCTTTAAACAAACAGCAGCAACAACAATAACTGCAAGAAACAAAAACTGTTTCAACCTCTAGCAAAAAGATGTGCCAGTAACTTTCTTTCTATGACCCCAGCAATGCTCTTTGAAGTACATAGATTACAATTTCCTCTGCCTTGCAGGGCAGTTCTTTAGATATATTAAGATACTTAATAATTATAATTTGTAGGGGCTTTTCGATTTTCCAAAAATCCACACTGTTCCATCATGCTACTTCTACTGCAAAGGAATTTATATCTCTGACTCTCTACATATGTTTTCTTTGGCAAAAATCCCATCTTGCAAATTGACCTCATAAATAAATGTGTATTCAAGATGTAACTCTGGAAGCACAGCTGGCAATTTTCCATTATCTAGACTGACAGTGTATTTGTGGACGGACACAGAATTCAAAGATCCCAATCCTTGCTATACAATAATGTACAAAACATGTATTTCTGCCTCAAAAAACTAATTTTTATTTACACTGAACATTAACTTATCTCTTGTTGCCTGAGTTCAGGTCCAGGTGTCTTAAAGAAAAAAAAAAAAAAAGTAGTTGTGAATCACGATTCTAAGTATGCAAAATGTATGAAGGACCCCCTTCCCACAAAAAAATATATTTTATTTTTTCAAAAGATTGAATTCAATTTTGCCTTTTGAAAAACTTCTGTCTTCTATTGACACTGAGAAAAATAAAAGAAGTCATAAATAAACACAGTCATTTTAATTTTTGAAACTTTAATTTTTTAATCTTTTGTTATAGGAGATGTTAAGGAATCTCCAAACCAGTAAATACATTCTTCTTTTTTTTCTGTTTTGGATAATGTGGACAAATGTTTTTACATTCCACACCAACTCAATACATTCTTACTCTCCTCTAGCTGAATAGATGTCTAGAATGAAAACTGTACCAACATTTTAAGGTGGACACCACAAAGAGAAACATCATCAGACAAAAACCTCTCCCATTCATCATTCAATAGTTGCCTTTGAAGTTTTGCTATAATGTATTTTCAAGAAATTTTATGAGATTTTACTTTCTTCCTCACAATTTTATTCAATTAGGTCTCTTCTATTTAATATTTGGAAATGGGTGGTCATAAAAGTTATGTACGTAAATCAGACTTAGGTATCTTTGGCCAATACTCATTGGATATCCAATACAAACATGCAATTCAAACTAAAGATAGAAGATAATAATCATGAGTAATTAAGATTTTCTGGCATCATATAGAAATAAAATCTTAAGGAAAATAGTGGAAAAGTTATGTTGCTTTAGGAGAGTTTTTTTTTTTTTTTTTTACTTGTACTATGTCAAAGAAAGTCTGATTCTTCATTAGTAAAACTGGTCATACAATTTAGAAATAAAGTATAGAAATACTGCAACTCTGTAACTATTTGTTGGAGATAGTGTTCATTATATTGATGAAAGGAGAATAAGTTCTTGGAATAATTTATCAGTGTTATAGAATTTGTTCTGAACTAACCAAATAACAACAAGGTTTTTTAATATCACAAGTAGGGATTTTAAGAGTTTATATTTGTGTTTGTGTTTTCTTTGTGTTGCTTACTTGTTTGTTTGTTTGAGAAAGAGACATCTGAGTATGCTGTGAGCAAGAGTGAAGACTGGTACTTGGATCGATTTTTTTCATTTGTCATACCTTCTTGAAATAGGACATACTTACAGATGAGATCCATGATAGCTATTTGTCATGCAAACAGATGGGTCAAGACATGTTGACATTAATTGGAAAAAAATCCTTGCCTTATTCCCTGGGATATATTTATATGTTGTCATTGCCCAGAATAGCAACCTTAATCATCACCTACAGAAAATACTCACCTGTTAATTTTGGAAGATATATTCAACCAAAGGAGTGACTTGTAGGGTTATTTTTAAAACAGACTGCCATTTAAGATACATTAATCTTTGTTACTGAATGTAACAAGCCAAGGTGCACTAGGGGAATTTAATAAACACCATTATAAAAGAACAAATTAGGATTTGGTTTACACTTGACAGACTGTAAATATTATACCACCACAATGGACTGGTCATAGTAAAATGTTATCAAGCTCAAAGGGAAAACCTTCTGTACTAGGAATCAGCATGAGTCGGTGATTTATTCTTTTTCTTCATGGAATACTGAGAGCTTGAAATTTACAACATATATTTTATGTAGATATAAACTTGAAACATGATTAATATTAACTCATTTTTTTTCTATTACAACTTTCACAAAGTTGGAAAAAAGCATATTTTGTAGGGTCTCTAAAATGCACAATATATATATATATATATATATATATATATATATATATATATATATATATATAATTGTTAATCTCATGCTTTTATTTTTGAAACTAGGTATTAACTTTTAGTAAAACTAAAGGAGAGGAATTTTTGTTTACCAATTCATGATAACAAACACACACACACCTGAACACAAACAAACTCATTCATGCATCCTCTCTGTTAAAAGTATAACGTTATCTGAAGTCCAACGGTCTGATGATGTCACTATAGAAGCTTTAGAAGCAACTTAGAAGTGTAATCAAATCTCATGAGTTCAGAGTTTAAAGTCGACGGTCTTTCATCCTATTGTAGTAAGTGACAGCCATTTTAGAGATTCAATAGAAAATAACATAGGCAAAGAGGTGTGTGTTTGGACCTATTGCACTAGGAGTACATCGTTATAAAAACAATCGCTGATATGTAAGACAAAAAAAAAAAAACCTTCAAATCCAGGCATTAAAAACTTGGTGAGGTCCCACAAAAAAAGGCGCGTCTACACTCTTCTCTGTATTAGAAGCCCTTTCTCATAGAGTCTGTAAAACACGAATAAAAAATACTGGTGGTTTCATTAAAACACAGGGAACAGAAGAATAAAGAAGGTTTGATGTACATGGAAGCATAACAAATGTGATATATCCTTCAATTTCCTGAGAAATGTATCAATAGGGTTACATCACTAATGTCTCTCAGAGAAGACCACTGAATCCAGAAATATGAATCCATGTGTGTTTTTAAGGGGACAGTGAATAGCTAAATATATATATATATATATATATATATATATATATATATATATATATAATGTTTTTTTTTCAGAAGAAGATCTTAGAGTGGCACAATGATTTAGCATTTTCATTTTTTTCCTTTTCTTTCTATCTCTGTCTTTCTTACAGAAATACAACCTTATTAATAAAAATTTGAAAAATCAGGGAAATTTTGATTATATAAAAAGTATAAATGCACACACAAGGACACACAGTGAATTTTAATGAAGCAGCTAATGTTTTAGCAAAGTTCTGTGTAATGTTAGGATAGGAGGATACTCAAAAATGACCAACCTTAAATATTAGAAATAAAGAAAATGCTAATTTTCCATGAAATCAATATTTCACATGCATTTTCTAGAAGAAGCCAAATGAACTTTAAAAAATGAACACAAAAATATCCACATCTCCACTCTGAGGACCTGATGAGGGTGGAAAGGGAAATGGCTGTGGTAGAAAGAATGATGCTGTTTGATACTTGTTGATTTGCACTGATTTGGGCAAATAGAAATACATGAAACATGTTGTAGTAACCAAGGTTGGAATAAGTGTCCTACAAAAATTGAAGTACACTTGAGCTTTAAAAATGACCCAAGATTGGTGGCTGAGGATGTCATTCAGTGGTGTTTTACTTGGCTCTCATGCAAATGCTTCTAGTTCAATCTGTAGTCATGGTCATTTTGTGTACTGATGACAAGCCTTATATTTATAATAGGGATCCTTTTGTTGTTGTTGTTGTTGTTGTTGTTGTTGTTGTTGTTGTTGTTGTTGTTAATTCAGTGTTAGGGATTACACTCAGGTCTTTTCACATGCTAAACAGCCCACTACCACTAAGGCACTCCTCCAGCCCAACACATTTTAAAGTTATCTTTATACATTTATCTTTCAAATGTCCCCTTAGCGCTGTGTACTTTTGTCACTTTTTATTTTTCTTTAGAGACAGGGACTTGCTCTGTAGACTTTTCTTTCTCATTCTCATTTTTTTGCTCCTGTGATTTATTTCAGATTCTCTTATCGTTTTGATTCCTTATTCAGCCTGCTCAGGCCTCAGGTTGGACTAGTCTAGCTAATTCTAAACCACCACAATTCCAACTCCATGCTTTGTGGGAGGTCACGTGCACCACTGTCTTTTCTGATTCTCTTGCTCCTGAGCTGTGAAACCGCACCATCAGCTCTCATAGGAGCCTACATTTCTGAGGCCAGTTGAAGGCTCTTCTCCATTACGATCTGGTCTAAAGCAATTCCCCATAAAATCTCTTTTTCTTCTTTGTTTCTTCCTTCCTTCCTTCCTTCCTTCCTTCCTTCCTTCCTTCCTTCCTTTCTTTCTTTCTCAGACACACAGACTACAAAAAATGATTATTCAGTACTACAATAACAACTATTCTATGACTTTATGCCTCTAGAACTGTTATACATTGTATCTCTGTCACTTAAGCCATTCATTTTCTAATAGTTTCTCATATTATATACTAATGTAAATACATAATAAGTGAAGCTTTAATATTAAGTTTACCTGTGTACTTTAAATATACAAATGATATTAGTTGATATTGAGTATTTCTTAATCTAGAAACTCAAATATTTTTAAAACAAAAACAAACAAACAAACAAAAAACTTTTGCAAGGGATATAAAGAAGTGAAACAGAAAAATGTTAAGCTTGAGCTAGATGATGAAACAACTATGTTCAATTACAAATTAGGTAATAAAACTATGTAGAACTATGTAAGTATAATTATATTAATTTATGTATTTATCTAAAATAATATAACTAAAATACAATATAACTAAATTTTTAAAATCATGATGTGACATATTAATCTTTAAAATTATTTTTTGGGATGTGGTTCAAGTCTTTTCTTATATAATTACAGCTTTCAATTACCAGCTATGTTTTGAAACATGTGAGCCTACACATACTCATGTAATCTATTTCTGTGCCTAGATTCTTGAATTCAAGTAATTCAAATGTGTTGAATAAGATGGAAATGTTTAGATTGAAATGAAGTGTTGAAGAGCAAACAGTTTTGTTCCATGCTTAGAATTCTAGAGAAATCACTTTTGGGGTCTGAGCGAACTGAGGCTTTTATGGAATGAAAGTTCAATGTATGCCTTCTTGTTACTGAAGAGTTATGTAGCATCCAGAAATGCATTTGTCCCTAAGAAATCCAGGGTAGATTCTTTCTCTGGAACATATTTCTTTCTCATGAGCATCTCATAACGTTTCTTACTTGAATAAAAGTCGTATGGATTTGGGTAGCACATGATAACTTTTTCATTTAAAGACCACGTCTGAATCCTTTCTTTCTTTACTACTCTTGAAATAGCTTTTGAATACAGAGACCAAAACTAACAAATAAGAAAATAATAAAATCAAATTGAGAATGTTTTGTACTTGGCCAGAAAAGCAGTAAATGCTATGTGTCGATTGTTTTCCTTCTTCCATAGGTACATCGTCATTACAGGAGAAGCAAATAAAGAAACAAGATTACTAAGTATAAAAACAAGACTACAAACACAAAAATACACGTAAGTCTTTACAATGAAAATGTATGAGTTCAGGCATTCTATTTATGTAGATATATATGAAGAGAGAACATTATCTATCTAAAGATAATATTTTCCTACACAAAACTCTAAAATATAATAAATTTTAGGGGAATATATGACTAAGTATAAACCATAGAAGCATTGTAATTAATAAGAATTGTGGAGATTCTCCTTTTAAAACTATTAAACTAAAACACGATTTGTTAAAAAAAACTTTCAAGTGTTACTTAAACTTTTACTTCAATCTTACTTTCATAGACTCAAAGATGTATCTGCAAAAATCACAGAAGATGTCTGTAGTAAAAAATTAAATATGGAAAGTCATATATTGGGAGATTATGAGATTAGTATATATATGTTAAGTCATTTTACTCGTTCAGGTCTCATTAGCATGTTTTTCAGTTATTTTTGACTCTGAACAAATATTAGAACAAATGTGCTCCCAAAATCATTGAAGCAAAAATTCTTAATATATTTAATTTATACCCTAAGAAAATGTGAAGACACATTGTTTATAAATGCTGGTGAACACTACAAAACCTTCAACAGCTACATTACCACAGACTCTTTCATTTTTGATACTAAGGCAATGAAAAACCAGATTTTGCATTTATTAAATCACCCTTATTTCTCATTATTTTTGTTGATGCATATTTTTCAATGTATGAAATATCTGGAAACACTCTTACAAACAACTCAAATATAACTAAGAAACGAGATTTATTTTGCATCTTATTTGAATAGTGAATGTAAATGGAACAGATGGCAGATTATTTGTACTGCATTATGCCAGAAATGACACTTAGAATCACTTAATTTATGATTGAATATTCTTGGCTAACATGGAAAATGTTACTGACACAACTATCATTTTCTTTTAATCATTATTACAAGTCTGGTATTTGGGATGTAAACTTGAATATATATATATATATATGCATGTGTGTGTGTGTGTGTGTGTGTGTGTGTGTGTGTGTGTGTGTGACTAAGGTATTTTTATTTTGGTGATATATTCTTTTTGTGTGATTGATGTACACAGAGTTGTAGATTAATTCGTACACATAGAAAAACACTTTGAAAATGTTTAGTTTCTAATTTGATCATTTAATCTAGTGAATTGAAACAAAGGTATTTGCTTATAATACTCATCTATTTGAATTTTTCAGTTTTTTATTTGACAAAATCACACATGAAAATGCTGGCGTATATGAGTTTTTGTACTCTGTCAAACTGTATCACTGAGTCACGAAATCAGATTCTCAGACGAACAATGCCAGAATCTCCATATCTGTTGGAGAATAGTAACAATTCACTTGTAATAATTCAAGCAAGTAATTAATTAATTTTTCTTTACCTTACAGCAAAGAAGACAAAGCAAAATCCATGAGCTATCGTGTTACAAGAGTTATCTAGGGCAACGTTTTTGACCTGTTATGTGTTCAAGATAATTTTTAGAAGAGAATACAGAAAATCAGGACAGTATTGATGGGGAGTAGCAATTAGTGAACTGGACATCTAGATAGCATTTTCTTTTTAATCTAGGAATTAATAATATGAATTAATATTGATTTTCAATTAAAAGACAATAGCTATTTGTGTCAATCAAAAATGGGAATTAATTTGATTATTTTTTGTATTTGTGATGTGTCCAGACATTTTCTTATTATATTGCCTAACACTAAATGTATATATTTATGTCTTTTTTCACCCAAGTGAGCTAGAAGTGTTGCTTATTGTTTCTATACCATCAGTTACACCTTAGAAATTGTGTAAGAAATCAAATTTAAAGAATTTTCCTGAGATCAAAAAGAAATATATAAATTTATTTTTATATTCTCAGTTAGATTTTTAAACCAGGAATGTATGATAAATTATTCACTATATTTTCTATTATTATTGATTACTCAAGAACTATTTTAAAATCCATATTGCTATGGGTAATGGGGTAAGAAGATGAAAGCCTTCCCATCAGGAAACTTCCATCCAAGTATCAGACACAATACTTTCAAAGTCCAAAAAGCACAACGTCAATGCTTTAAGATGACAATTTGACCTCAAATCAATTGCCAATAGAAAGTCACGAAGATTATCCCTGCAGCTAAAATGCATCTACATGAATTAAGCAGCATTGGTAGTGCTCCAGAGAACACTTGGTGAGGTGTGATGTCTTTTTTCATTTATAAATCTTAAGAAGATTCTAAAAGTATCTTGATAGTTTATAAGAAATAAATGACAGAATTTATTGAAGGAAAATAACATTTTAATTCAAGACTCTGAATAGTATTTCATTCTATTTATAGAAAAATATAATGGGGAACTACTATTAGAAAAGTAAGTAAAATTGTTTTTTGAAGATGCTATGACAAATGTTTGTAAGAATTTCACTAAAATGTCCAATCAATTCAAACCTTTCCATTTTTTAACGTCTAAGTACTGTCTCAGATAAGGAGAAAGTGCATTATAAAATATTGATTAGCATCAGATCCTGAATAAAGCATTCAAATTTGTAAAATTTTCAGTCAACATTCCTTTTAATAGATAATATTAATTAGTTTAGTTTTAATAATTTATCTATGTTCACACTGTTTTGAGGTCACTGAGCATATGCATAACATATACAATAAACCAAATATAAATATTATTCACAAAATAAATTAATAAAATTAGTACAAACACATATGAAATATCCTATAGCTGTTATTTATCTGGTCAAGTTCTAAGCATGATTCCTCAGTTACTTTTGCAGATGACATATGCAATCAGTTTTGTTTTATCAATTTTCTGGATTAAATATGACTCTTAAAGCATTTTACTTATTTTCAGTAATAGTGGGGAATACTCTTTTACCACATTGTTTACCCCGGTTATTCCCAGAATATGCGACAAGTGGAATGCTTGTGAATGCATTACAGTGTTTTAGATCCGAGTTCTTTATGGACAATCTGGGATGAGAATTAAGTGTTTAATTTCATGCAGTTAGCACTGGGCAAAACAAGGAGTTTCTTTTCTAGATAATTTGAAGGATATATAGTCATATATTTAGATATGAGGTGTAAAATGAAATTGAGGCAATAACACCATGAAAGTTATTGGCTTTTTAGGTTAAGAAAAAAATAAAATATTTTATAAAATCTGAAATTATATAGGAAGAAGGTTTTAATTAATCAGAATTTGTGAGTGCTATAAGAAATGGGGAGGGTACAGAAGGCCAAAAATGGGAAGGGGAAGGGATTGTGATGTTGGCATGATTCGTAAGTGTACAAAATACCCAAGTTCACTGTAACCATTATGTTTCACGTACACACACACACACACACACACACACACACACACACACACATATATATATATATATATATATATATATATATATATATATATATATAAAAGAAAGAAAATAATTTGAAAAAGAAAGATACTTAAACAATATGCTGAGGTTATATGGGTTTAAAGAGGAGAAAAAAAATTATGGAATAAAATGATTTTATTCACAAATTTTAATGGTATGATACATAGGTAAAAAATGATTTTGTAGTGGAAAGAAATGCTAATCCAGAGCTGTAAAAGATACAAACTTTCACTTTTAAAGCTGAAAATGATGAAATTTACTATAAAGAATCAAATACAATAGGATATGTTTAAAGTAATGACTCATTATCAAAGTAAAAGATCTCAGGGCTGTGTACACACTGCAAAAAAAATTTGATTTGAAAAAAAGCAAAAAATGCTTCTGCAAAAACATTCTAGTCTCAAAAATCTGTGTTGGTGTTAACGTATATGTAGTTGTTATCAGAGAAATGCAAATTAAAACAACACTGAGATTCTATCTCACTCCAGTGAGGATGGCTCACACACAGAATTCACAGAACAGCAATCTTCAGGGAGGGTGTGGAGGACAAAGGCATGCTGCTACCCTGTTGGTGGTGCTCCAATCTGATTCAACTCCAGTGGAAAGCCATTTGGAGATTTCTTACAAAGTTCAGAATAAAAATCTCATTTGACCGCACAATAGCTCTACTGGGCATTTTCCCAAAGGAACTAAAGTCGTCATACTGTAAAGATACATGTATATCCGTGTTTATAGCAACACAAGTCATAATATCTAAATCCTCAAAACAACCTATCTGCCTATCCACAGAGAAATAAATACACTTTGGAATTTTGCAGGGGTCTTACCACCACACAAGGGCCGGGAGAGAGGAAAGGTGAGCGCGCGGCTGGGCCCTCTTGTCCCAAGAGTACTAGACCCTGCAGGGAGGCTGTCAAAGCAGGAACTCACTTTATTCAGGAAGTACAGAAGCTTATATAGGGTAGCCATAGAACATGGCAAGGAAGGGAAAGCAGGCGATTTGACATGGTGTTTACGTAAGTGGGTGTCAAGCCAATCAGCGAGATGTCCATGCAGGCAGGAGCCGGGTGCTCATGGCAGTAGTATTGGGATCGTGCGCTGTCCACAAGGGCAGAAACGGCTTGGCCCAATCATCTTCTTTCATAAACACCAGAGGCGGCCGCCCCCAGGACTTCCAGCAGGTGCCATCTTAGATATCACCCCACAACATTTATGCACAGATGGAATGCTATTCAGGCACAAAGACAGACAGATAAGAAGCATCTCAATAAACTAGGGTCACCTGTGTCAATAATGTTCAGTGTAATGGACATGGCATAAATGATTGTTGATAGGTGTCTTCCAAATGAGATTGCCATAAACACACGCAAAGAGATATCTTAACAAAAGAATAAGAGGAGGAAAGAGAGAGTAAGAATAAGAGGGAGGTAGAAAGGGATCAACAGTTATATATATAAGTCGACAAGTGTCCCAAGTTGTGTGAAACTGGAACTTCATTGAATATGTAGTTAATTGATACTAAAATAAATATTTACTGTTCTGTGCATTTATTGTAGGTTTTTCTGCCTGGAACATGTATAGGCATAGTTATGACAATTTGTTTACACTGAAAAAGTGTGTCAAGTTCTAGTACAACTTCTGTGAAAAGAAATTAGCTTCTGCAATTACAGATAACAAAAATTTCAACCAATAATTTTTCAGTATCTCATGAACTACATATAATAAGAGAATAAGGGCTGTGATGTTAAATATAAATTTATAAAGATTTTCCCACATTTTATCATTTTTGAAACTTCTGCATGAGCTTAATAGAAGCTTAATGAACGGACAGTCCAATGAACTTGATTTTCAATATGTATCTCAAGAGTATCTTATCTGTCATCTCAGTTATGACCATAATTTAAGTGTAAGAATTTGCTCCTGTGGATCCTGTGACTAAGTACAGGGAATCAATGGAGATTTAAAAATTATCCAAATAAGTCAGAAGCTCTTTTTTGGGAGGTTAATATAGAAACTGGTTTAGCTGATAACTTTTGCAGCACATAGCAAGAGAAGCAGGATGTGCTAAGGTTTTTTTGTTCTGTTGTGTTTTGTTTTTGTTTTTGCTGTTGTAATTTTTTGTGGTGTACGTGACTGAACATAGGGTCTGTCCTGTAGCTACATTCACAGCCTTTTTAAAATATTTTAGTCTTACTTATTTATCTTACTGTTGAGGCAAAGTCTTTATAGGAACACTTTGAAGGGAGATAAAACTAGGACTCAGGAGTACTGTGCTTGGAAATTTTAGTATTTGTGGAAATGAAGACCACCTACATGACAATGAAGAAAGTATCAGTATTCAGAGTTTTCTATTACCTAGGAGTCAGGCACTACCATAGTTTTCAGGCACAACTCAGGGTCAGGCAACAGAATGAAAAACCTTATAGTAAAAAAAAGAGGGGATGAGAAAAGATTATAAAAAGTGAAGAAAGTGAAAGCATTGTCTATGCTAACATTAGAAAATGTATGGTGAAGCCAGAGGAGGTCATATAAAAGTTGCATGAGCACATTTGAATCTCTCTTCTTACAAAGCAAAGGACATCAATTGCAAGTAGTCACCTGGATATCTTTGACCAAGGTTTGACTCCTCTCAGGCAACAAGGCAAAGGTCGGGCTTTGGCTTTCTCCTTCACGTTCTGCTGTTTAGGTAGATATTAAGATGTGCCCATCACATAGATTCTCTAGTGTGCTGTATGTCACTGCTCCTACAGTCTCCTTTAGAACTGAAAGACCTATTTCCCCTGCTTCAAGGGTTGTCTTACATTATATTAGAACACAATTCACCGATGGGGGTAATTCGTTTCTTTTTATAGACTCTCTTTCAGTTTCAAAGATATCTAAATAATTCTGTCTAATTAAAAGACATAACCTGTAAAGATATCACAACTCCAAAATGTTTCAGAGCTTTGGCACAGCTTTATTACGACTACAGTGAAGTGTCACTTTTATCTGTGTTCACTTCTGCTTTTTGTTAATTTTCCCATAGATATGAATCACAAGACCATTTCTAATTTAACTGTCTTCAAGATTACATATTTTAAAAACACCTGGCCAGCATCATTAAGTAACAAA
The DNA here is from genome assembly GCA_004027205.1 of Ctenodactylus gundi. Classification (NCBI taxonomy): domain Eukaryota; kingdom Metazoa; phylum Chordata; class Mammalia; order Rodentia; family Ctenodactylidae; genus Ctenodactylus; species Ctenodactylus gundi. The sequence goes on along the minus strand of PVKB01000935.1, from coordinate 438,729 downwards.
CTGTACACATGTAAAGACTGAGAGTTCTCACACATAACTAGTGATTCAATGGTTTCTTTGGCCTCACCTGTACACAAAATTATCAAGGGAGTTATTTTGTGAAATTAAAATTAATTTAAATTATTTAAAACAATGATATATCTACAATTTTTCAATCTTGGAAAAAATATATATGCATTATTTGGGAGATTTTATAATCTCTCAAATTTGCATTTCAATTTCCTTTCTCTGTTTGATCTGAAAAGATCATGAGGCCTTTTGTCAATTATATCTTATTTTCTTTTTCTCTTTTGAAGTATCCTTTTTTCAAAATAAATAAATTATTCACTCACAATATATCTTTTGTTACTTTGTCATTGCTGTGGTGGAATGCCTAACAACCAAGATGGAGGGAGGAAAGTTTCAGAAGTTTTCATTCTCTTCTTAGGCACCCAGCAGTGGTGGAAGAACAATGCAAAGGAGCTCGTCCTGGCATCGTGGACTACAAGTCAATTTAGTGGGGAAGGATGGAGATAGCACACACTCTTCTGGGCCCTGTCTCAATGGTCCAACTTTGTCCAGGTCACATGCCCATTAATGGTCACATGGTCACAGGCCTATAATCTACTACATTCCCCCAATACACCACGTGCTTGTAATCTATAGTCTACCACACACCCTAAGCCATTGCTGCCCCCCCCCCCCCCCGAACAGTCCCTAAGTCCTAATAGTAAGCTCATGGTTCCATAGATAATTCATGACATCCAACTACATGATTTTTTTTTCTTTTTCTTTTTCTTTTTTTTCAGCAGAAGTTCCAGATCAAAAACATAAATTTTGCTTCTGGCCTTGGAAAGGCTCTTATCTTCCTACTTATGTAAAACGCAATAGTCCATCTTTAAGTGTTGCCAGTCTGAATAGCCCATCTTTGAAAAAAAATAAAATGAAATTAAAAAAAAAATGACCTAGCCCAATGTCTCCTGTAAAACTCTGGGCAAACTCTCAGCTGTGAGATTATGTGAAAATCAAAGAAAAATTAAACACTCCCAATACACAATGGCACAGCCTAAACATTTTCAGTTGAAAAGGGGAAAAGAAGGGATGAAAGTAATCAGACAAAATCAAGTTCTAAACTCAGCAGGGAAACGGTTAAATCCTGTAGCCCACTGAATCTTGTAGCTCTTTATCACCCGCAATCAATCGGGGTGAGATATGAGCTCCACAGGCCTAGAGGGGCCCTGCCCTTCCAATGCTGCCTTTGGTTCCCGTCTCCATCCCCTCTCCAGTGTGCTGAGTCTCCTTATGGATGACAGTTTTCCTGATCTGATGATCCGTGTTTCTGGCATCTCCAAATTTCTGGGATCTCCAGTCTATTTTAGGCTTCTTTTTTGCAATGTCATGCTGTTGTGCATTGCCCTTCCAGGGGCTCATGTCTGGGCCTCCAAAGCCTTCCTCTGAAATCTGAGTGGAAGCTTCAAGGACTGAATTCTTACATCTTGCACTCTGCGCTCTGTGTGTCCATAATGTGAGTACTGGCACATCCCCCTTGCCCTTTATGCCGTGAGCATGAAAAGTAAGAACTCTGTAAACGGTCCCTGAATCTACTGATCTGGGGTGTTCTGGCCTGGCGACCTCACTGTCCCAGTCAGCTGCCTGCTAATAAATCTTTCCATTCAAAAAGACACTGAGTATTCTTGATAACTTCATCTGGTGGACTTCCAGTAAAGCCAGAACTGAGGGAATACTGTCAAGGCCCACCACTGGCTTGAGCAATGTTCTGGCTCCTCTTGAACAATCATTGCGACAGCATCTGAGTTCCTAGAAGGTTGAACTCCAGGAAACATCTTTCTCTTTGGCCCCACTAGATGCCTGGGGGTATTTTTTTCAGAGCAAGTTCCTTTGCCTCTCCACCCTTTAATTGGTAACAAGCAAGGTCTTGTTGGTCCCTTATATCACCTGAAGGCATATTTTTGTAGCCTGCTTCCAAGTACTTGGCCTTTTCTGAACACCAATCTCTTAGCTTCCCACAGATTTGCCACACACCCAGGACCTTTCAGTCCAGCAAAACTGAGAAAAAAAATGTGTATAAATTTTCTCTGCCATTTTTGTCTGTCCTTGTGTCATAAAATTGTTTAACACCTGCAAGCAGTACCCAAGTGACAGTGGGAACGTTGGATTTTTCTCCATCAGGTCAAGTGTTCCGTCACCCTTCATCTCAGTTTCAGGCAAAGTCTTTAGACAAGGGAGAAATGCAGACACACTTTGTGCTACAGCATAGAATGTACGGTTTTCAGACCAACTACCAATTAACTTCTCCTTCTCATCCGAAAACCCTTAAGACTTTCTTGGAACATCCACACTTTTGTTAGAGTTATGGCCATCTGAGCTACTACCAGAATCTCCCAATAAGCTTTCCTTAATAAATTCTAAGGCTCCTCTAGATGGCATCATCACTTTTCGAAATTCCTCCCACAAAGCAGTTTCGAAGGCATCTGAGCAGGAAAAGTCACAGCAATGACCTCACTTCTCTGGAACCAATTTCTGTCTTAATTGCTTTCTCATTCCTGTGAAAAAATACCCATAATTATGAGTTAAGAAAATTTATTTTAGCTCCTAGCTTCGGAAGGATTCATTCTTTTCATGGCCACCTGGCTTTGGTGGAAGCACATGGTAGAGGAGTTCTTAGTGGCATCATGGGCAGAAAGTAAAGTCTGGCAGAAAGAAGGGAGCTAGCATACAGCCTTCCAGATTATCATCTCTCAGTGATGTGTTCTCTTTGGGGTAAGATTCCATGTTTGGCCCCTTTTGGGTTAAGCCATTTCAGGTCACAGACTCACTCATATGTCACATGTTCATAATATTTTACATGTCCTAAACCCATCAGATGTCTGTAATCCATAATCCACCAGAGACCCATAACCCACCATGTCTTACTTACTGTCTTGTTTTTATCATTCAATACTCAACATGCACAACTTTAGCAAGGAAAGATTTAATTTAGCTCAGTTTTAGAAGGTTTCATTCTCTTCATGGATGGGTGGCTGGAAACTGGGGGAATCACATGGCTGGGCTAGAGCCAGGTCCAGGACCAGAAATGGCACTCAAAAAACAGTGACCCTCAAAGCATGGCAGAACAGAGGCCACTGGGAAGAGGGGTAGAACCAGCACATGCCCCTCCAGGTCAACCCACAAACATCAACCCCTTCCAGCCAGGCTCCAACTCCCAACTACACTGTATCCAAAGGGACATGAGGATTTTGAGGGGAATTCCAAATCTAAACCAGGACACACACTCCCTGGCAAGGCCCCAAATCCAAACAGCACATAGTTCCAGAAAATCTGTAAGTGCAAAATACAGGAGGAATTTATGTGTGTGTGTGTGCGTGTGTGTGTGTGTGTGTAATATTCTGGATTCAAATCATAATAATATTAAACTGATTTTCTACCATTCATCCTTTCTTTCCATTTTGATATCTGCTTTCATTTTGTCTTTTAATGAATTACAGAGTAATTGGTTGTGTTACACTCAAAGCTTTCCAACATTCCATCGATCCCATTAGAGCAATAGATTTTTGATTCTGATCAATAGATTCCATGCATTGTCAACAGCCAGGAGTCAATATTTATTAAATTACAGTGCCTACATAGGCATAGAATCTCTTTGTAGATATTTCTCCTAGCTATAACATTAAAGTTCATAATTATATTTGTTTATAAACAAACAAAGAATACTAAGTCCAAGGGGTTAAAAATATATTTCCAACCTGTGGAGAAAATGGGAAGCAATCGTGGTTCATAATGGATACTAGCCTGTATAAATAATGTGGATGAGCTGACTCACATGTGCTTTGTCTATGTTATAAATGATAAAGATATTTGGTTATAAAAATAAAAATAATTGATAAAACATGATGAAATAATTCTTTAAAAGATCCTATTCTTCGTATTTTGTGTAAGGAAGGTGTATTAGTTATAGGCATGACAAAGTATTTTCCAAGCATTTTATAGGTAATATCTCCTTGAGTTTCAAGTTCTTAAACAGCAGGCAAACATTAAATTGTGCAAATTTGCACACACCATAGCTGAAAAGCTGAGGCTTGCTTAGTTATGCAGAGTACCTGGGGAACAGCACCAGCTCTGTCTGTTGGCAAGACTTGTGCTGGCGTTTCCACCACATTTCTTCTCAGGAAATTTTTAGATATTTTTATATATTAGCTACATTTTGCCTCAGTATTATCTTATTTCTTGAATAAAGATGTAAAACAGAATTATGTCTGAAAACCTGCTTTAATTTTTAGCACACTGAAGATTGCCTCTCTTGGATTCTCACTGTCATTTCTCATGCATTTCGCTGATGCCAAGCAATATATTTCACTTGACTTCTCTTGAATTGGCTTCAAAATGTAGTAGCTTTTAATTAATCTCTCCTTCACAAGATTTTTTTCTCTACTTTATAATCCCCATTAACTTTAAATAATGTGTCCCAGGCCATCAACTTTTATGTTTTTGTTTTGTTTAAGAGTCTGAGTAAATTTAATTTTCTGAGTGCTTTCCCAAATGCTCATAGTTGCTGGGTTCGCTTTTTTATTTTCATACTTTTTTCTCAGATCATATTAAAGAATGCAGTCTATAGAATATAACCCATATCTTACATTGCTCTCCATGGGATACATATCATATAAAAAATAACATGTCAGGCATTCACAGTAAGAAGCACAAATTTCATTATTTTTTATTTATAAACTTATCTATATGCACATGTTCTGTAACCTTCTAATTCACCATAAATGATGAAAACCTCATTATTTTTATTAAACATGTAATATTATATATTTATTCCTTAAAATAAAACACAACCACTTACAGTCCAGTATACATAACTGCTCTTCAGAGGGGTAGATCACAATCATTTGCATAGCAATGCAAATTTGTACAAAAATTATGACACTTCAAAAATAGTCACTATAGAGCAACTCCTCCATTGGTGTATTCTGATAAAATTGTGCCTACCAGAAAATGAATGTCTTTAAAATCAGCCTTTGATAATTGACAAATTCCTAGAGCTATGAACAAATGTATTTTTAAAAAGGCACTATTTCAGCAGTTCAACTTATAAAATAGTATATTGAGACATCCATTTTTATCATAATTTTTACTGTGTAATACCTTCCAACTCTCCCATGAAACTTTACTAATTAATTGTACCTAGTCCCTGAATTTATTTTCAGTCACTCTTTGTGTGATGTTTGTTTTCACCTTATTTTTATTCAGTGATGACAATTTGTACATTTTCTCCAAAATACGCATACTTTCATTTGTTCATACAACATGTGGAATTTACTTATCTCACTGGTTTTAATAACCCACCCACTAGAAACATGTCTTGTACTAATACAAAATTTATCTGCATTATTTGGAATAAAAAAAATCCAGTGCACAGGAAAGGATATAAACCCTACAAACATCACTGTATAAAAGCCCAAAGTCAGGGTTAGAGGAATAGCTCATTGGCTAAAATGCTTGCTTAACAAGAGCTAAATACCTGAGATTGATTGATTCCCCTGCACCACATAAGCCTGGAGTGGTACTACATGCCAATAATCCCAGAACTCAGGAGGCTGAGACAGGAAGATTGCATTGATTCCAAGGCCAGCCTGGGCTCCACGGTGAGTTCAGGACAAGTCTGGGCCACAGGGTGAGATATTGTCTCAAAAAAAAAAAAAATCTCTAAATAGTATTAAGTTGGTGGATTAAAAAGAAAATAAATCCTTTTTTCTCTCTGTGTCAGCCCTGTAGCTATAGCATTACACGTCTACTTAAATTTTCTTTGGATGACTTCAGTTCTTTCTTCACACTTGTGATACAAACTGTAAGAAGAATTCTTCTGCATTATCTTTGTTTCTGTTATTTTCATTTACAAGGAAGAACAGCCTGCACATTAGTTCTAGTATCAGTAGCTATGTCATGTTCCTTGGCCCTCTAGGGCTCTGAGCAGGAATTAGATTGACCAAGCACTCCTGGCATCTCTGTCTTCCTTTTGTTTTGCAACACTACAACATGTTGATTTGCAGCGTACCTTTAGTCATTCCTTGAGTTGTTTCCTATTCCTAAAGTGCTATGAGGTTTCCTCAAAAGTGGTTACTCTTTTTATTAATTAGAAACAATATTCTTCACTTTGTTGCCTTATTTTAATTTTACATCTTTGCAATCAACCATTTTAATTCAGGTGTTTTCTTATTTCAATGATGATGATGATCTTTCTGAAGAGCGAAAGGGGGAGGGAGAGAAAGAACAGAAGAGGGAGGGCTAGGGAGATATAGAGAGTTAATGACAAAGAGACCGGAGAGCGAGAAGAGTGACAGAGAGAGAGGAATACAGACAGAGAACAGAGACAAAAGAAATAAAGAAAGCTGAGCAATTGACAAACCACTGTGTTTCCTCCCCCAAAGACATCAGTGAAAATATATTTACTTATACTCAAATTCCCATCCAAGATTCTCCAGAATTATTCTTGACTTTGTTTTGGGGGACCATAAAATTTTCACTAAGTTCAGGTTTTACTAGTGGTTTGTGCTCCTACTGGCGTCTATGGCAGTGTTTCTTTCCAGTATGTTGCTCTTTAGTTTGTTTGAAATGTAGTTTGTTCAATGCCCATCCATTTTGAAAGTTGTAGATGTGATATTATTTTACTACTATTCCATGCATTTTGTTAACAAAACATTTAAAAATCTGTAAGTAATAGAATTTTTAACTGAACCATATTTACTTTTTAAAATCAAAATCATACTATGGATTGGACCAGACTCCCTCAAATTTGTACATTAACTTTCTCTTTGAAATGTCATCTTTTTATGGAAGAATGTTATTGAAATTATAATTAGACACAGGTTACGATGAGATCATATGGCAGGAGAATGAGTCATAATCAAATATTACCTATTCATATATAAAATACAGACATGTAAACTAAGAGAACATTCTGGAATGATGATAGATATTGGAACGATGCAAAGTATCAGCAAAGATTGTCAGCAATCCACCAGAAGCCTGGAGAAAATCACGGAATGTATCATTCTTTCACAACTGATAGGATAAATCATACTTTCTAACAGTACAATTATGATGTTCTATCCTTCCAGAATTCCAGACATTTCATCCTTCTTTTCTTAAGGCATCTTGAACATTAAAATGATCACTACCCTTAATTAAAGTCGTTTGTAACTCTTAATGCTGTCTATATCCACATTTATATGACTGTCTAGTATAACAATTATTCCTATATGCCGGCTGCTTTCCCTTTTACTTCAAATGTATTAATAATATTGGCCTTGATGTAAATAGTTTTAGTTCTAGAAGACTTTCCCAAAACATGTATTGACTGAAGCCATAAGAGATGGAAGATATGCAATTTTAACGTAAAACTTCTAAAAGCAGGTAGTTTTTACTTATGAAGTGTCTCATCTGAAAGGCTAAAGAAATACTAAGATCAACAATAACCTTGAGAAGTTTATATTCACAAAGGAATGGTGGAATGAATCTTAGGAGGTTTTGTTCCAGACTCAATCTAACTTACTTTTTAAATTAGCCAAAGGAAACCTGACATCTGTGACCACTAATCACAATTGTCAACTAACTAGATTAAGAAATGCCCAGAATATTAATAAAACATCATTTAGTTTGGAGGGCATCTTTTAAACTGGTGATTGCTACATAAACTAGCAAACTTAAGGGTAAGGAGCACCATCCAATATGCTTCTAGCTCAGCAGGAATGAAAAGAAGATGGAAGATAAAAAGAAGAAGGTGGCTTGCACTTGGAAGTACTCGACTTTGATTGCTCAGATCCAAATTGTGCTCTGGTCATTGCCTGTGTACATGGGACTCTAGCCTGGTTCTTCAGCTTTCCAACGTGAAATCATACAAGCAACTCTCCAGGGAGCTTCCGTATCTTCAATCTTGTATTGGTAATGCATTTTTTTTTCTTTCATGGTAGAAGAAACTGAAAGTAAGTACTTTAGAGTGAATTATACTCCCAGTACTACTTACTTATTATTTTATTTTAAGACAAGGTCTTGGTGAGGGGAAAAGAGAAAAAGATAAGGTCTTGCTAAATCACCTTCTTGCCCAGGCTGGGCTAAAAATGGAGTCCTGCCCCCTAAAATTCCAAGACACTGGAATATGTGGAATCACATCTGGCTGGGAACTGCCTGTTGGATCTCATTCTGCTCCTCCAAGACTCATGTATTACGTGGCCTCTCAATATTCTTTCTCTCCTATGTGTAAATGGCCATTTCGGACTCTCCCTAGTCTTGTAGTAGAAGCCTATCTAAAATATCTCTTCACAGCGTTACATATGTATGTGATATTGATTCTATTTCTCTAGAAAACCATGGACAGCATAGACTTAATACCAAGAGTGATATATAGAAAGGATCATCAAAGTGAGGTTTTTCTAATTAAATTTGTAGTTCCTTAGGATTGCCACTTTAATTTGATAGGAGCTAAATCTTTCATAATTCTCTCCGGATAATGTGGAAATTACTGATAGTTTATGGAGTAACTCTTTAAAGAAGTAAACGACATATCTAATTGACTCTCCTAATTCACCATCCATGTGCTCTGAGAAATTTGGCCATTGTATACATGAGAATTTTGAAGTGTTATTGAAGACTAAGGGAGATAGTGATGTGGACCAGTTGCTTCTGGTATCTCTGCACAAAGTAATAAAGAAAATGAAAGACACATTTTTGTAGCCCAAGACTCAGATAAATAAATCTAAGTTCTTCTACGTGCAGCCTGAAGAAATATCTTATCGCTTATTGCCATAGGGAAGGAGTTGCTGAAGACAGGCACAAGACCCATCCTGTGATTAGTTGGACTGAAGTACAAGTGGAACCCTAGGTGTACAAGAAACACGCAATTAAAATGAAGACACCGAGAATAAGAGAATGGGATTACTTACACGAGAATAAAGATGTTGGGGCTTCATCATGATTAGACTGGGGACATCAACCTCATAAATCTGGTCATTTTACTTTACCAGAACTGGCCTTTTTACCCTAGGTGGTAGAGGCATCTTTACCTCCAACCACATTCATTGCATCGCCACCTTTGCCTGAGGGAGATAATTTTGAATTGCCTCTAAAAGAAGTAATAAGTTCCCTGGTGCCCTTTCCAAACAATACTGTGCTGGTGCTTCTCAGGATCCACTTTCATCACTTATGTTTTCCTTTAGGGTGACTGTCAGGCTCAAGATCCAGAAGGCTTCTTTACCACAGAACCAATGAAGAATTGTGCTACACTTACAAAAACAAGAAAAAAATACTGGCTGGAGTTTTCAAGTTCTTAAAAGTAAAGTTCTGTGGAGTAGGCTAGGAATAGATGTTTTTATTAATAAAAGTGTTTTATTAATTATTATTATAATTATTTTAAAATTGTTTTTAAGTGGGGCTTACTCCAGGAATGCAAAGCTTATTATTTTCCCCATTTTATTGATATGTACATATGCAATACATAATGTTTACATTGATTTTGAGTATTTTGTGCACATGGATATGCTAGAAAATGGAAGAAATAAATAGCTCAATCAGTCTGAATTTCTTAATATGTGCCCATTAAACAGAAATTCATGATTTTGTGTTTAAGTTTGTAGAGTTTTTCAAAATGGTACTAAGAGTTTACTTTGTTTGTTAACTAAAATTTAGAAGAACTGGAGATGGCTACTTCTCATCAATTTGCTATTAAGGAAGGTGTTCCAAAATTGAAAGAGACAGAGATATTGGGTAGAAATTTCCAGCTAAATATTACTTCTCTACATAGCTGTAACTTTCACTAATGCCTTAAGAAACAGGTTAATGATGGGGGCACCAGCAGTGTTTAGGAGTCTATTCTGGCTCTTCTCCATACGGCATACCTTATATTTCATTGAAAAGTTTAAACACAATGAGTATAACTGGATTTTGATGAGACAAGGGCCAGGTGGCTACACTGACCTGCTGAAGGCAACAAGAAACCGATAATTACAAAGAACAATGGAAGAAATTAATGACAGAAAATGTCTAAATCCTGCAGGTGTTTGGTGTGGGCCAATTAATTAGAGTACTTCCAAAAGTCAAATAAGAAGTTTCTAAAGTTGTACTGTGCTTATTTAATCAGAAAATAGCCTCATGGTAAATGGATACAAATCTGCATTATTTCATATCAAAGTCCTTCCTCTAATTCCATGAGTTGAGCCAGTTTACCCACTTAGAACCCATGAATAAAAGGAAGACCAATGCTACAGAGGAAGCATTCTGTTTTACGTTTTTTTAAAAAGTTAGAATTTTAATTAATCTTTCTCTCATCTTTTCTCATATGAAATTCTTACCTTTACCAAGGTAAACACACATAGTGGGAAAGGGAATAATCACACCTTTAATGAATACTGGATACTGGCTCTGAAATAACATTGATCCTAGGAGATCCAGAATATCATTATGGCCCTTCAATAAGAGTATTGGTATCAAATTTCAAAAGAAAGCCAGGGAGACCAAACATGGTGGTATATCAAGTTCACCATCTCCAGCAAATCCCTGAGCAGGCATTTAGTGAGGATGTGAGAGTTAAGTCAAATCTGGAATGGAAACTCCAGGAACCTGGACCACCTGGAGTGCAGAACATCTGCAGATGAAAGTTACAAATGGTAAGAGCAAGAGAAAGAGACTGTGCAGTCTGTAACTAGCAAAGTTATAGAAGCAGGGCAATCCGGGCTTTTTCAGGACACCACACCCTACTAGAAGCCCAGATTATTGCATAGAGGTATGGGAGTTCATATTTGCTTTTCGGAGTTTTGGTCTTCCTGTAATGCAGCTCAATTCCATATTTTTCTTATTTTTTTTTCTTTTAGGTATGGGAACGTTCACCTTGTGCTACTGTGTTGGATGTATTTACTTTGATTTTTAATTTTATAAAACCTTATAGCTAAGTGTTCTTGAAGAAGACCTGGACTTAAACTTCTCAATAATCCTGAAACTGGTGAAACTTTAACAATTCTTGAAAATGAATTGAATGCATTTTTAAAAGATAAAAATGATATATATGCCTTTTGGACCAGGGCAGAATATTAAGTTTTAGATTAAAAATGTCCCCAAAGAGCTCATGTTCAGAGTTGAGGCCTTGGCAAGTGATTCACTTATTAGAATGTTATATTAATAGGTGAATTATTCACTTGATGAGTTCAAACCCTGAGTATGTTATTAAGAGAGAGGATGGAAGTGGTGATTCCAATGGGCATGACCCAAAAGATTCTACACTTGTCCCCGGCTTCTTCCCCTCACAGTGCTGACTGCCACAGGTTGACAGTTTTCCTCTAGCAAAACCTTTTAACCTCATATTCTACTTCAGAGCTAGCAGGTCATAGACTGACTGTTTTGAAACTGTCTACTAAATAAACTACTTCTCTTTTAAGTTTCAAGTCTCAGGTCTTTTTGTCCCAATAACAGGAATGCCTATTAATACTACACCTGATGCAAGTAAGGACAAATTTTCTCTAGTGGAATATATTTACGGGCTCAGCGTCTTTTTTTCTAAAATCTTTCACACAACATAATTTCTAGTCATGAAAAGATAAATACAAACATGACTGATCATCAAAGGAAAAGAAAGGAAGTTCAACTCATAGTTGACCTAGATATTATAGACAAGGATGTTTATTCCTTTCTAAATATGTTAAAGAAAATGGAGGAGCTGCTGCAGAATCAAAGACATAACATTAGCACCACAGAAAAGTCTAATGCATAACAATAATTTAACAACTTAATAGTCTAAATTTCAGTTTACTGGACTGAAATGAAATATGTAGAGTTAGAAGTAGATTGGATATAAAATATCATTAAATTTCTAAACTGAAATCTAGCAATATATATATATATATATATATATATATATATATATATATATACTGAAACACAGTTGAAAATGCTCCATACTTTATGCCCATAAGGCTTAAAATGCACATATTGGAGTAATATTTTAAACATAAATGATTGATAATGTAGAAAACTTGGTGCAAATTGAGAGAGAATTAAAATTTGGGATCAATGACAAGTTTTAGTGCTTCTTTCACACAAACAACACCTCATGCAGATACATCACAATCACAGTGCTGAGAATCATAGCAAAGTAAACAAGTACACAAAAACAGTTAACCTTGGCATAAAAAATACCCTCCCATAAAAATCTCCACTAAACCTAAAAACTGACATTTGAGCAATAATTAAAGGTAATTGAAACAGCACATATCTTTAAAGATAACAGGAAAGACAGACACATTGCTCCTGATACCTAATTAAAAGCAATATTCTTCAGAAATAGAGGTGAAATAAATTAGCTTTGACCATGCACACGACAGAGAAAATTATTATTCGTGGGGATATCTCTACAGAGGAGAGAGATGCAATGAAGCAAATGGAATATTTAAAAGTACATGTGGGCAAGAATAAATGGCTTCAAAAGGTAAGATGTGTAGGATAGGGAACCCTTTGACCTTATTGAAAATGTAAATTATTAATGCCATTGTAGAAAATGGCATGAACTTTTGTTAGAAATTATAACAGAATAATCATATGATACATTATTCCTGCTCTTGGTATCTATTCAGTGGAGATTAAGTTAGCATGCCAAAGCACCAGCTTCACTCTCGAGTTTATTGGAGCTATATTTATAGTAACCAGGAAGTTAGAAATGTCTATCTACTTAAGAATAGACTTAAAAATGTGGCACATAGAACATTATGCAAACATGCAAATGGTATTTATGGTAAAATAACTATACTAAGTTACATAACTGAGGCACAGAAAAGCAAGTAACAAGTAATCAGTCTTTGTAGAGTCTGAAAAACTTGACCTCCTATGAGTTGCACATTGACTAGTGGCCAGATGTCATTAGAGTGTGTGCAGTGAGGAGAAGTTGATCAAAAGATATCCAATTAAACAATAAAAAAGAAGTCTTAGTTAATTCACCCTAAGAAAATAAGGTAACAATAATGTATTGTGTATTTCACAAAGCTAGAAGAAAAGCTATTGACAGTTTTCATCATAAAGAAGTGAAAATTTCTTGAAGGATAGGTTTAAGTTGATTTAAACATTATGCAATATACCCATGCATCAAAATAAAATCAAAATACAAATTGAACTTTACATTGAAAATAAGCGTAATATTTCAGTAAAAGACACACTTCTTTCCATACTCTTCAAATGCTCTTATAACATTGTTCTTGTCGCTGTGTGAAGCAGTTCTGGGTTTCTTGTTTCATGAATATCTATCTCTACAAAGGATGATCAATTAGGGTGAATTTTGCTGCCAGTTGCCAAACCGTATGATATCATTAGCCTAACAACTTTATCACATGTCGTCATTTACCTTATTCATGAGTATGTCACTGTTTATGTCACAATGGCCTTGAAGTTAAACGTCCTGAATCTATGCGAGACTTCAAGGCCACCACGACTTCACAAATAAAGACACTCACAAAAGAGGACTTTTAGAGCTGGTTCCGAAAAAGGCAAACGCAAGAAACACACATACGTAAAATGAGGAGAAATATTTTGAAGAATATTAGTTACAATGTGACTTCTATTGTTTTTTTTAATTTGAGCATCCATCTTATTTTTTACCACATTTTATATTACGTACTATTAGATTGATATTCAGTCTTTAATATTTTTATCAACTCATTTAAAAAATGATCAAAAGAGAATCCATCATGCTTTTACTTTTGAGACAGATAAATTGAGAAATTGAATTTAAATACATTAAAATGTTATTAATATACCAATTGTGTTATGTTTACACACTGTGTTGTTATAAAACAATTAGAATAAAATAAATAATTTTACACACTGATATCAATCAGTCACACAAATCTAAGGTAGACTGAGAAAACCAGTTACACCAGAGTTGCATTTTGCAGCAAAGCTTCATGTATCCAATGCAAAAAAGCACTAAATATTGTCAAATTTTGGCTACACTGTGGTACTAAATTGAAGATGCTCACATGGAAGTTCTGGAAGAATACTATGATTTTTCTGCTTTTTGATGTTATCTGATTTTGGTCCATATTTAAATGTTTATCATTGCTTATTTATACATGAACTATTTTATATAAAATAACTTTTGAATCTATGAAAATAAGGAAGTTAACAAAAGTTTCATGGTAGATCGGAAGGGCTAAATGATCAGAATTGATATAAACTAAAGTTTAAATAGTTTATTAACTTAAATTGTTACCTTGACTTTATTATTAATGAGGATTCACAGAAATTTTAATTTTGGGATTATATTATAAGAGTGTTTCTAAAGATATTAAAAATACCAAATTGTGGAATAATGTGACTATTTGAGAATACAATACACTAAAAATACATCTGCAAAATAGTTTCATCATTTAAATAGTTTCCTCTAATTTTTAACATAATTATAGGTGGAGACTTTATTATTTTTTCTAGAAATTTTCAAAGAATCTGGTAAAAAATTGATCTTCACAGATATAAATTCTTGTGTTTCCTTTGTAAAGATTTGGGGTACACTTCAGGAGACGTCCAGTGATTCTCAAGAGTATCTGAAATAGAGATACATTTTTCTTTGTGACTTGTGATAAAAAACTATGACCATCATAATACCAAAACACTAGTAGCAAAGATCAGTCTCTTTCAACAGACAAGAATAAAATAATGTACTTCCATTTTTGTGTGCCATTGAGAAATATTCTTTTATGTGAGTAAAATTTGTTCCATATCAAAGCACACAATTGTGAGGTCACAAAGTGGACTGTTAGTCATCTTTCTTCCCTTGCACGTAGGCTCTATTTCTACAACCATAAGGTGTCCTTTGAGGACAGTAAGCCAACAAAATAAGAGGAAATTGTTTCTCACTAAAGTGCACAAACAAGTCTTCTGGAATTGCTAGACGTTGAAACAACGGAAAAAATCTAATTCGTTTAATTGGTTAGTGTATTTTGAATGTTTAGTAACATAGAGAAATAGATGTTCTTACAAACATTTTTACAGAAGAAAGAAACAGCAGCTGAAATCAAACTCTATTTTAAAATTATAAATAAAATGGAAGTGCACAAGGCTTGTCACAGATGGAATTAATCTGCTCATTTTGAGAGAATATTTTCAAAGATCTTTTATCTTTGGTTAAACAGTGAGTGCAATGTGTGTTTAGCAATCTTAAAGAAAAACAATTTTTATCTGAAGTTGTAAATAAAAATATTTTGAGTCAAATGTTGATTAAGTTGATATAAAATATAAGATTTTTATTTAGAAATTAAAAATTAGATATGTTTGATTTTCTATTTCTGGAGTAAGAATGATCATGGAGACAGAAAATACTGACAAAAAAATCTTTGAAGATATGTGTGTTTATGAGTTTGTGTGTGTGCGTGTGTGTGTGTGTGTGTGTGTGTGTGAAAAGAATATTCATAAAAACAATGTGAAATGTAGGTGAACACTAATGAGTTAATAAGAGCTTTAGTATGGACAGCTTAGTGATTTTTGTAGATAATAAAACAACTTTTGTGGAATTATGATTTTTACAAGAATTGGTTGCCAGACTGCCACATTGTCCTCTGTCATGACACATGTTGCCACAAGCCTTATCAGCAATTCTGAAATCAACTAAAAACTAACTACTATTAATGTTAGTGTGTCCTATTTTTTGGAAAGATGAGTTGTCAATTTATTATACAGCAAAATGTTTGCAAAAGAGCAAAAGAAAATTAATTTACAGATCAAAATAATTAACTCTATCATGGATTTGAACAATAAAAATAGCAGATTTTGGGAAGAGGAGAAAAAGAAACTTAAAAGTTATTACAATAATTCATCAACCACAGCACATCTTTAAGACATTATCTTAAGGTACTGTGCGAGATACTGTTGTGTATTAAGAAAGACAGCCAGAAAGAACTATACAGTTTACTGAATTTTCTAGGTACTCTCGTGTTCACATTTACTATAAATAAGCACCAGACAGCTGCCATTACTACTTCAGAATAAAATTAATTATGTACTTCCCAGATTCTCCACTATTTCCATCTGTAAACAGGTTCTCACCTGAACAGAGAACAATTACTACAGAAATAATGACTTTTTAATATTTTACTGGAGTATATTAATAACTGTATCATACCTTCTTGAGTCACTTATATCCCCCCACATTTCTGTATTCCATCTATATACTATTCACAAATGACAAGGTCCATGCTTTACAGAAGGACCTGTAAGCCAACTTAAGTAGATTTAGGATCAAAAATTTCACAGAGAAATGTGTTTCTTATCACATTTTTCTGATCTGAAAAAAATATCTAAGTTTCAAAAGAATTGTTTTTGCTTTATAAAGACACTCAGGCACAGCCTGATCTACCCTATTTGATTTTTTAAAACCCTGCTAAGAAGACTTATTGGGGTACAATTGGCTTTCTGCAGAGAAGGATAAAGCTACAGGGAATAGGAAGCTGGCCAAGGTCATGGAAATGCAGGAAAACGAGTTTCTGAACTATGCCCTGCTTGATTTTCTGACACTGTGTCAGAAATCCAAGGTGGCCATCAAAAGAAGCACAGATGGCAGGATATAGAAATGACACGTGACAGTGCTGGGAAATTTCAGAGTTACTTATTATGATTGGGTAAGTTACGAGTTGCCTGATATCTAAGAATGTGGATTTCTTTGGAACCTAGGTATCTAAAGAGTAAATGTAAAATGGAGTCA
The DNA here is from genome assembly GCA_004027205.1 of Ctenodactylus gundi. NCBI lineage: Eukaryota > Metazoa > Chordata > Mammalia > Rodentia > Ctenodactylidae > Ctenodactylus > Ctenodactylus gundi. Next base: position 422,003 of record PVKB01000935.1, on the reverse strand, counting down.
CTAACGTGGGTCAGTAACAAATGTGAACGCTGTCCTTAAAGGAAGGAGCTGTTGGAGTACGCAGAGGCCCTGGGGCGGTGTGCTCACAGACAGAAACCTGCAGCAGCTTGGTGGCTGGCTCAATGCACGAAGAGCGGCTACCGGAGCGACCATGGGTACTGCCACACTGGTTGTGTGCCTGCTTTTTCCAGAACTGAGAGAAAATAAATCTTACTCAGCCAGCTAGTCTGTGGCATTTTGTTGTGGCAGCATTTTGTTGTAATATGCACCTTATCCCTAGGTTCCCACAGAGGATAACATCATTTAGAAATGGAGTTAACTTGCCTGGTAGAAGTGAACACCAAAAGAGAAGTCATTATATTGGCCAAAGGAAGAAACCTAAACATCATTTTGCAATTTCATCCCTCGAACTCTGGAATCCAATGCTGGGACTGGCTGTACTGTTACTTCATTTATTTCCAAATGTCTTTCTTAAACCCTGGGTGGTAGGGCATACCCGTTACCCTAGCGCTCAAGTGATTGAGCCAGGAAGATTGCCATGATTTCAAGGCCTGCTGGGTTATAGAGTGTGTTCAAGACCACAGTGACTACAGAGCTAGACCCTGCCTAATAAAAAACAAAACCAAAAACTGAAATATCAACAAAATATCATAATGTCTTAGTTTTATTTTTTTTTCTAATTTTATTATTTTAACTATATTATCTGGTAAAATATGTTAATTTTGTACAAGAATACAATATACAATGAGCAGTATAATTAGCATTACTACCTCCTTAAACAGTACTGGATTCTAGGACACTGGAGAATATTTCTAGTGTCTAACCTCATTTTGTTACTGATGATTCAACATCTTTGTGACCCATCTCCCTCTCCTCTCTATCCTGTAGTTAAATGTTATCTTTATTAATAAAAACAACACTGATATTAAGGAAAGTCAGGCATAGCAGCACTTTACGAGTCTAAATGTGCTAAGAACTATTTCTAAGTCAATAAAAGAAACAAAAAATCTCAAAATGTCCCTAGTCAGTTCTGTTTACCAGCTAACAGATATAGGATAGAGTCAAATCAGCTAGGAAACATGGCTGACTTATACAGTATTTATTCTGCTCAGGTATCAGACCAAGACTAATACATCTCAATTCAGTTAAAGACAACCATGTTCCCAACATCACAAAAAAATACCTAAGTAGGAAGGACCAATACAAAGTTTTTTAGGATTGCCCCCAAACCTTTTTACTAATCTCAAATATGAAAAGACCGGTTAAAATAAATGAAGAATTCTGGTTCTTTAATAAAAATATATGTAAATATTAATAAATCTTTGAAAGATAGAAAGTTTTTCAAACTTTATCTTGAATTTTCAAATTTTATCTTCAAGAGATCTGTACGATCAAGCTCTGTGCTTTTAAATAAACTCAGATCATAAGAAAACAAATCATCCTAAGGGGAAAAAAACCTATTTCTTTCAAAAGTTAGAGAGAAAAAAGAGTGAGCAACTAAAAATGTTCAAATTTATACACTGTATACTCAGAGTACAATGAGTACAGATAACATAACATTTGAAATTTCTAGAATAATGAAGAGCTTTTAAGAAAAGCTACAAAAGTGACTATTCACAGATTCGAATAATATAGTGGAAATGTGGTCTCTGTTGGAGTGAACTTAATCCATGAAGGATTATCTGGCTGTTGAAGTGTTTACTATGTTTTAAGTGTATACAAGAAAGGCAAAGATAAATGTAAACATCTCGGACTGTAGAGATATTAAACTATGTTACTACAAAATAAAATAATAATTTAAAATTATGATTTGTTTTGCTATTAGAAAATAAACTATCAAAACAAGTAAGTTCAAAAATTTATTTTCACTGGTCATTATCTTGCTTTTTACAGTAGTGTGGAGTGTCTTTTATGTTAGGTATATTTAGTACTCAGCCTTTGTTTTTCAAAATTCCACTATTATGCATTTCTACTTTTTTCTTATGAATTATTCAGCGTTTTAAATTCGCAGCTTGACAACTTTTTTGGGTAGGATTGAAGAACTCCTATCTTAAAAATATTGAGTCTTACTATCTGTGAACATGGGATATATCTTTATTTATATAAATCTTTAACAATATTCACAATTATATATAAATTTGTACAAGTTTTAGATATATTTTCAATTATTTTGTTTTCATTCAACTAATGCAATTGGTGGTTTATTTTAAAATAAATTTCTCTTTACTATTATAAACTCAGGCTATCATTTGGGTATTTTAATCATTTTGTCTTGTCATAATAATAATAATTCCAGTATTTTCTGTTCATTCTCATGAGTTTTCTACATACACAATTCTGCCAAATTTGACAAAAGAAAACTTCTACCATTTCCAATGTGCATTTTTAACTTTTTATTTATTTATTTTTTGTCCCATTGCATTAATGAGTACTTCAAATATAATGTTAAACACATGGCGTAAGAGACAAATTTTTACAATTTTTCTGACTGTAGAGCAAAAGTATCTAGTTTCTCAATGCTAATCCTCATATTAGATGCAACTTTTCTATAGGTATTCTGTATCTTATGCAGAAAGTTAATCTAAATTAAGACTAATTTTATAAACATGACGCATATAATCTGGGCTATCATGCTAATGAATTAAATCTTCTACCTCACGACAATGGAAACAATTTTAATGAAACCATTTTGGTGACTCAATAATTGGTCTTTGTATATAGAGTTTCTTTTTGTATTTTTAGCTGCATCTTGTTGGAAATAATTCTGGATAGTAATGTCGTGTGTTGGAAAGATTTAAAAAAAAACACATCAATTTCACTTAAAGAGCTAGTGAACACTGGTAATTTGTCTTTTTCTAAGTAAAGATATCTTCATTACATTTGGGTATTTTTTCATCTTACGAATCTTGTTCCATGAAAGAGGTTACATGTACTACATAAATCAAAAATGTGGAGATTTTTTTGCCTTGAGTTATTTGAAGTTAGGGTTATGCAACTAGATTAAGGTTCAGATAGCCAACGTGAGAATCTTTGTTTGAAAGAATCAGAAGTAATATTTTAAAAAATTTCACACGTAATATATACTGTACCAGAATCCAAGTGTAAGAGCAGAAGAGCACTGTTATCATTGCTGTTATTGTTTGCCCAGTGTTAATGGCTGTCCACTTACAAAATCAGTGCAAATCTTCCCTTCAGTTTACTTCAGGATATTCCTATATTATATAATTTCAGAAATAATATTCAACATCCACCTATCTCAGAAGTAGGGGCAATAGTAGCTTACAAAACTCAGACTTGAGGTGAGTTTTAATGTTAACTTTGCATCTTTTTTGTATCATTTTTGTTGAAATTCTATACTGCAATTTTAATTCTGAAATAACATACAGAAATATTAACCTATATAGCATTTTTTATAAATTAGCTTCATACCTTAATAAGTCAATGTAATTTTTCATTACAAAACATTTTCTAGCAGACAAAAATTGATAATCTGTTATGTGAACAGGGCTAGGATACAATCACTTCTGGGTTGCAGAATTTCTGACAATTAGTTCTTGTGTTTACATGAGAAAATAAAATAAAATCAGATGAACTTTTAGTCAAAAATCTTTAAAAATGTTGTCAAAAGAGACATGTTACGTGAGTTTGTCTAATGCATAAAACTGTAAGCTCTTTAAAATCAGAGCAGATATCTTTAAGTTGTGAATATATATGAGGACTTTACAGAAGATATAATTGAGATATTTAGAAGATACATTTCTTAAATTTCAAAGCTAATCTCCAAACCCACTTTTTAGGGTCAGTATATAGTATATGGTATATTCATATTTATTTGATATTAACTAAACAGAAGAAAGATGAGTGGGTGACTAGAAAAAAGTTTGGATTAATTTTAACACTGGAAAAATAACAACCACTGAAGTTCATCCTTTTTCTAGTAGACTACAAACTTATTTGCTTGGATTGAAAGTTGTAGGTGGCAGGACATTAAGTGACAACATTAAAAATCTAATCACCTGCAGTTTTGGGAATATTAAAGGAAAGCTTTAGGCTTTCAATTGTATCAGACTGGTATTAGGGAATAAGTGAAGAAGGCTAATTATTTGTTGTCCAACTTTAAAACTAACACTTATATGCACATATAACGAAAGCAAATGGAGGTATGTCATGCCCTTGGTAAAAGAGAAATTCTGTCTAACCTCAGGGATCTAGAGCATACTTTTTGCACTTCCCCTGAGTTCTGATAACATTTCTCCTAGAAAATTATTGTTTTCAAAACAGTTTGAAAAATAAAATTAAGTAAACAGTTTCAAAAATTGGACTGCTCAATAACATTGAGAAGTCATTAGTAGTTGCTAATACTTTATATTAAAAATTCAAACTGACCTAAAACACTTAATAAACTCCAGCTCCCATTCCTTTGCCTGCCTTGGGTCCTATGTATCCACAGAGACATGCTACTCTTGGATGTGTAACTACTTTGTATGGACATACCAATGCACACAGTTGGTCATGCATGTATGCACACAGAGTCACATACACAAAATACACTTTCTTCTATAGATTAGTGTTTCCTTGTTCTTTTTGTTTATTGTCTTTATTTTTCTTAGCGTGTATTTTATATAATCAAAACTTATTATTTTTTCACTATTGATAAATGTCTATATTTAGTCATTTCTTCAATACATATTATTCAGATCTAATTAGACCTTAGGGAGAACCAAGCATCAATAATGTCATATTGCTTATGATTTACTATGTAATTTATATTGATGTATATACTCCTGATGGTATTATTAAGTGACAATATGCTCTCGAGTGGCTCATTAAAGCAGCTATAAATAGCAGCTCTGAGGGAATGGAAATTTATGGTCTTCATTTTTATTGCTTTTTTCATATTACTATGTAAATTCTCCCATTTATTTTGAGCTTTATACTTACGTATTTGTCTTCCTTGATAAAGAGAAAAGGAGATATGTGCCAAATAGAACGCAAAACCAAGTGTACAGAAACCATGATAAATCTAATGATATATATGTCTTTACCTACTAAATAAAAACAAAAATTCATCAAACATTTGACAATAGGTAAATGAGCACTCAGTGCTTCTCCTTGGGGAAGGACTCATATTGTTCTCTGAAGGAAACCAAAGGACTGATGGCTGTTTGGATCCCTGATTCACAACAAATGAAGTGAGTGAAAGACTAGAAATGTTAAATATGCACACGTTTAGCATTCTTAAACATTGTAAATACATACAAAATAATTTTGATCATTATTTTTATTTAAAGAACATCAGGGCTGTTTAATGATTTCTCACTCATGAGTAATGAAAATATTAACAATATATTCACTTCTCTTTTCTGAAATACTACTTGTCCAGAATAGATATCCATTCAGAACCTATTCATTGAAAGTCACATATTGAGGACAGTATGAGTTATTATAAGATACCTGAGAGATCATCATTGATGCTGAGAGAAAGCCATGTCAAAAGTGAATGAGGAGAATAACAATTAGGTTTCCAGGGGGAGGAAAGTGTCAAAATGATATTTAATATGCTTTGATTATTTTTAGATTGAGGTAAAGGTCCTTTGGTGGCCTGCTCTCTGGCACATCATAAAATCTTTTCACCTTAGTTTCTCACCTTCAAGACTCACAATAGCTGTTTGACGCGATAACATTATGATCAACTTAGCAGTAGCCAAAAGGCAGTTGTAAACATTTGACAAAATAGAGCTTCATCCATAAGTTTGCGTTATGCGTATATTAGTGGACTTTCCCATCGCTATCACAAGATGCCAGGCATAAACAACGCAAGGTAGAAAATGGACAATTAGACTCCAATGTCAAGAGTTTCACTATTCTGTAGCTGTCTTGATGCCAGGGGGTCTGAGATGAGGTCAGATGTGAATGTTAAACCTAGCAGCACAGGACAGCTGCTCACCTCAGGGCTGCCTCAAGCAGGGCAGGGTGCAAAGCTCACCAGCAAGGAAAGTGCTGGGGACTAGATGCAGCGCTCAAGGTCACACACAGGTGACCCGCTCAGGCACAAGCAGAAGTGCGCCTTACCATCTTCAAGGCTTCACTAAAGTCAAAGATGATTAAAAGTCACAACTCTAGTCATTACGTTATATTCAGCCTGTCATTGAACTAACTTCAAGTGAAATGTCTGAAAAAGATTAACGTAATTCTCAAGCTCAGTGTAACCACTGTGTATCACGTATATACATACATATATATACACATATATACATATATGTATATTTATATATACACACACTAATACAAGTGGTGAAAAGAGATGAAGATTTTGTTTTAGTAAATTTGATACATCATCAAATAAATAAACTTTGAATTAAGCTGTTTCATATCAAATTCATATGATTTCATATAATAACAAGTTTACTTCATAATTACATTCTGAAAATAGAAAATATGCACCTCATTACTTAAAAATATATTGTAATGTATAATTGGTTTCTTAAAGGTTTTAAGCCTCCACTTGTAATATCGTTAATTGAAGAAACTATGAAAAAAATTAAAAATTATTTTGCACATATTTCCCCCAAACATTGATAAGTACTATAGATTTACAGATATACAGGATATATTTTAATATGTGTATAATATTTACATTTAGATAAATTTTGGTTAAAAAGAAATTTTCCTTTACAGCAAGAATGAATTCTGTGGACATCAAGTTATTATCTGAAAGGATTGTCTGATTTTATTAATACTTTTAACAGAAAATTTTTGTCAAGTATGCAATATAGAATACCTGTAAAATTTTTAGGAGGCTTTAATTCACAACACTTTTTTGCTTTATTTACTTCATTTTATTATCAATATAATTAGAGAAATTTTCATTAAATGCAATATATAATCTGTCTAAGCCAAAAAATACCATATTTTAAAAGCATTAACCTGGACAGATATATATTAATATTAAAGTTAATAATAATAGTAAATAATTTAATGTGTCAAAAATGAAGTCAGAATAGAAGTGGATGAAAAACATAATAATATAAGTAAATTTCCCATAATAAAGTTTAGTTTTCTGCTGATTGATTAACTTGGATAGAAATATGGAACCAATTCCAACGTATTATGTAAGTGATAGTTGCTCTGTATCAATCCCATAAAAAGGCAATGAGTGACTAAAGATATTTTATTGATGGAAAAATTCTCTGAATAACAACTGACTGCTACCAGTTTATACCAATAAATATAACTTATTAAATATTAGAGAAATAGCTATTTATAAATTGTGGAAATATATTAAAATTGTACTTTTATACTTCTGATTTATTGTAACCATTCAATAATGGATAGTTGATGAAGATAATTTTAAAAGCTAAATTAAATGTAATGAATCACAGATAAGTATTTGCTTCATTTGGATAGCAAGCTGTCTGTATTCTTAATAGTTCTATAATATTGTAGTTCTTGAGATGAGCAGATGAAGAAATCTCTTTCTTCTGTTTGAAAAAGAACACTCCAAGAGATCGCTATAAAGAGAAGCACTAAATTAGTCTAACAAATCATTCATTTACCTTTTTCTTTATTTGAGAGACATGAAGAAAAGGTGGTTAAATATGTTTTTCATCATTTGTAATCTTTCTCACATTATTTGCTACTTAGTATAGAGTTTAACATTGTTTTAAGCAACTTAGCCATCTTGAATCAAATACTATTTTTTTCTAAGTGTATCCAGGCAATATTTGATTTTAAAAAATCACATTACTATTTAAATAGTAATACAAAAGTGAATTAACAGCGTCCCTAGTGTATAATTAAGTATCCATGCCGGGGGAGAGTTTTAAGCCCCACACATTGCCCTGTCATTTTACATGACAGCCTTCTATTTGCATAATCCTCTTCCTAAAAATGTATTTAATTGCAACATGACTTCTTTTTATTTACTATTTACATCAAACACTTTTATATGTGAACAAGCTAAAATAGTTGGAATCTGATAGCATGTTTTCAAAGAAGTCAAGGGGAGATTAATTTTAATAATAAACACTGAGTTATATCAGTTGATATTTAGGAACAATTGTGTTCGCAATAAAGGTATTTTTGAGAGAAAATTGTAATTAGTATCCAATAGAGATATACAGACAACCTGTAATTGAAAGTGCCATTAATCATTTTTCTTTTACCCTTAAAAACATACTCAAGTAAATTATCCTCTAACTATCATCCTAACTGTTAAAAACAAAGTAAATGGTCTACTATCCACTATGAGCTACATAGTCACAATATTGGAAGAAGCGAGGAATAAAAGAAAGTTTTATGATATGAGAGACCCAGACCACAACCATCTCATGGAACTTTAAAGGAAAGACAAAGGGAAAGAAGGGGACGGGGGTGGGGAGGGGGGCGGGGGTGAAGGGAAGGAAGGGAGGGTAGGGGGAGGGACAAAGGGAGAGCTGGAAAGCCCTTGTCACTTTGATGAGGAAAGTATGTACACAGAATGCTCAACTCCATTGTAAACCTTAAATTCTGCATGTGTACATGTCAATAAAATGGGGGGGGGGGGGGGAAGGCTGGTACATTCCAAAAGAATGGAAAGGTGAGCTTCCTTTAAGCCAAGGTAAACTGAATTATTGACTGTATTCAATATCTGGAGTAAATGGTTTTTAAAAAATTAGGTGTTATATGAAACACACAAAATTAAGTGAATGCATAAACATTAGAACTGCTTCATTCCGTTTGAGTAAATATTTCACCAATTATGTATACATTTTTAAAAATTCAATATAAAAATTTGGAAAGCAGGAAATATTAACAGTTTTATTTTTAAAACACAATGCATGTATTTTATATTGTAGTGGTATATTTTTAAGGTATGCTTTACATTATTTTAAAATTAATATTTAAATTAAAAATTTAAAAGCTTTCTCATTAATTTTATCTTATTATTGACTATTTTATAATTTTATATGTTGTCCTGCAGATATTTCTTGGCACTTGTTATAAAGCTTTTGATGAAAATTAAGCAAAAGGAGAGTGGGGAAGCTCTTGTCACCTTGACAAGATACGTAGGTGCACAAAATGCTCAACTTCATTGTAAACCTTAAATTTTGTGCTTATACGTATCAATAAAATGGAGAAAAAAGAAAATTAACCGTAAGACATACACCTACATGAATTGGAAAAGTCCATGCAACAAGCCTTTATACATGAAATAACTTATATACCAGAGTATAGTGGCAGTAAAATTGTGAAAATTTTTCATTACATGGAGAATCAGAAATATTTTGAACTGTCACAGAAGCCCTACATTATATTAAAGTGTATAATCTTGTTTGACCTAAAATGGCAAGGAATTCAGAATTCACAAATCTATAATAACTAATGAAAACTGAGTATTAACCAACAAAAACTGATGAGAAACTCAATATATTGAGTTTTGTACTAAAATTGAAAATACCATCATTTTAGGAATTTAGTGTATAGTTTCATATATAGTGGCATTGTGGTGAAATATTTATCAATACAATGTTTTGAAAATAAGTTTAACAACAGCCAGTTTAGATAGAATCAAATAATAACTTATTATACAATGAACATCATCAAATTTCCTTTTAGTTACTTTTTCAATTTGAAATAATACAAAAATCAGTAACATAATAAAATATTGGTATGTCTTAAACACAAATTCTATCTTTCCTTTTTTTTTGATAAGCAGTCAGTTCCACTGTATTTGGGTATTTTCCAGAGTAAGTATCTAGATTACAAATAATAAGTCAAAGCATAGTCTTCAAGAGTATTACATAAATGATTTTGATTAAAAAAGTCACCTCAAAGTGAAGGAAATTTTTAATCTCTCACAAATTTCTCCAAACTCTTTCTTAGGTATAAATGACGTCATACAGTAGTATTATACAATGAGCATATAAAACCTCATCATGTTTTCTGACTATCAGTGCGTATTTATAACAAAAATAAACATAATTGAATAATAAACACAAATCCCAGAGAAATTTACTACCAGTAGGTCTTATTCCATGCTAATATCATGCCACACTGTATGGTTTGGAGTTCATTATTTTGTCAATATCAGGACATCCCCAACCTATTGAAGATAAACCCTAATTAACTCTAATAATCACGAAATTTACACTGATTATTTAATTAGACATTCTTATTCTTAGAATAAAGATTGAGAATTAAAGAGGAGAGAAATGATGAATGTCATGATCCCTTTATGACTCTGCTGTTTTTATGTCTCTGTTATTTTTATGCTTTGACATTTTATTCATGAATAGGCTTTTAAAAGTTTAACAGTCCTCTAGAAGTTTGAAAGAAAAATTATTTATTTATTTAAGGATTAAAACAGGTGTGGGGCATTGAACAGCTTCCCATATCAACTTTTATTAATATGGCCATCATCAACATTGTTATTATTTATGCTCCTGAGACTGAGTCCCCAAAAATTGCCCAGACTGGGCTTGAATTTGGGATCCTCCTACTCCAGTTTCCCAGAGCATTGGGATCACTGGTTTGTTCCCCCTGGCCCAGGTGAAAGCTTTATTTTAAGGCTTGCTGATTTTCACTGTATAACCAATCCTTATCCTAGCTGTTTGTGGACTTTCTAAAATGTAATAATAAGATTCCAAGTGTGAGAATAATTTGGTTACACAAAACTACGTGCACTCTCTATATAGATTAAGTTAATGAATATAGACTAATTTGCATGTTTCTCTGATTACTATAGATTACCTTAGAGATTTCACATTTCCTTTTCTATTGTTCATTTACCTCCAAAATATTGATAGTCTTGCTAAAGTGTTTCCTCTGTGTTTAAATTTTGCACAATTTTAGGTTATTCTCGAAGAAAATGGCCATATGTTAGGCATTACTGTATCTTCTTAATAACTTGATTAGTGTGCATGTAGTGAGATTTATAGCACCATGACTGCTAATGGTGATAACAGACAGATGAGAGTCGGGGTCTCATTGCTTCAAATTGAAAGTCTATAGCCAGCTTCATAAAATTTTTCTTAGCCTCACTACTTAATCAGTTTTTATTCCACTTTAGGATTGGCAATCAACATACTGCCTACTTCAGAAGTATAGAGAATTCTTCCACAGCAACAAATACACAACTGATAAAAGAAGACTAACATCTAGCTTAATAATGTAGTGTTTTTGATACATACACTGTGTATTTGTTTATGTAGATTTTTGAATAAGCAAGCCATGACAATAGAGACAAATGCTTTGTTAGCCATTTGGATGAAATTTCTGATAGGACCAGGTAATGTGTCTGTTCACATCCAAGTTTCAGGATGACTATCCAAATATCCAAGGTTTGGAAAATGTTAGCAACAGCCATCATTTCGCAAGCAGGACATGCTTAATTCATTTTTCAAATCACTTCTCCCAAAGGTAAAATATACTGTGTATTCCCATGAGTTTCGTAGGGACAGAGAGAAAGAGCAAATGCTGTCTTCTAGCTGCATAGATGCTTGAAAAAAGAAGAAAAAACAGTAAGATATGATCGATGGGTCTGGAGATTGAAGGCATTAAAATTCTCCCTTGAACTTTGAAATATATTCATTATAAGACTGTATTTAACAAGATAGCTTGAAGAGTATGTTTGCTAGAACAAGTCAGTTTTGAATTGAAATTTTTTATGTACTCAGATGTAAAAACAGATTTCTAATAAAACTTAACTCATATTGTTTTATCATCGGAATTAAACTTTTGCAAATACCTACATAGTATGTCTGATTTTATGAAAGACTAACTCCAATTCCAAAAATTAATCATGAAGCCCATTTTCTTTTTGTTGAAAAGGATATGTGATCTTAATTTAAAATATAATTTGAAAGTTCCAGGGCAAAGTAAAGAAAGTACAGGGATCTTAATAGATCTCAATGCTTGCAAGGTTCGTGTTTTATAGAGAGCCAATTTGAAGTGCAGAGAGGTTCCTGGTTTGACAAAGCCAGAACCATAGGTTTTAAATGGGATTTGGCACTTCTATTTGCCACACTAAGTTTATTTTTTTTTCCCTAGAAAGTAAAATCTACGATGAGAATCATTTGCTTTTGCTCGGCTTCAAAGTTTTCATTTTGTCCTTCAAAGAGGAGAAAGAATAAACCGGATTTTAAAAGTATTGCTGAAATTTAATCATTGCATAATTCTCGTTGACCAGATTATCCAAATATCACATATTCTCTAAAGTTAGACTTTTAGAGGTGTATCCGATTGTGAGGAAAAAGAGTTCTACAAACAAATGTTTTTATTAATTTGATTCTTCAATATGGGAGAAAAGCAATTTTGCAATTTCTGTGCATGCAGATTAAAGCCATAAATCCGAGTTTATCACACCACCTTGGTTTAGGCAAGAGAGAAAGAACTCCCTTTCCAATATGTGGACAAGAAATGGAAAAGTTAAATATGTCAGAGTCCAGTAGAAATTTCACAAAGGAGATTTCCCGACTCTCTTTAAGTGGCATTTTTAAGAAAGAAATACAGAACCTGACTAGTATCCTCTGGCCGGGGTGACCAAGTCAAGCACACAGTGTCAATTGGCATACAAATTGACCATTCACTGAAATCTACTTGAGTCTATGATCTGAATTAAAGTTCAGTGTGGCTAGCAATGGGAAAGATGAGTGCAACACAAGCATACTTTTAGTACTAAAAAATCAAATCTAAACAGTGATCCAGTATATGAAAATCATAATTTTACATCTATTCTCCTTTTACCCAATATTTTTCAGACATTTGCTACAATCTCTAGACTCATAAATATTTCAGCTGCTTGGGATTAAATGTATAATAGCTTAAATTATTTGACTAACTCTACTCATAGTAATTTGTTTAAATTTTAGCACAAAGTTAACTTTGAAAGTCAAGAAAACAAGTTGATAATATCACTTTTCAATCTCTGAAAACTGAGATTTGGATACAATCGAGTCCTTTGTTTTTGAACTTTGCTAAAGAGTTTTCCTTTAAAATCTCAAATAGATGTCTAAACTTCAAATTAGATAACTTCCAGAACTGGTATATTTATTCAGAACATTTCTTGTTTTCATTGTACTGAAATTTAGTTAAATACAATGTGATCTTTACTTTCACGTCACCTTATATTGAAACATGTGCTTATAATTCTCACAATATATTTTTAAAAATTTAAAAAGAAAGCAAGAAAAAGATTGAGACAGGGCTTTTCCCTGAACTAATTATATAGATCCAATTTGTCTTGAACTCATGGCAATCCTCCTGCCTCAACTTCCCCAGTGCTGGGATTACAGGCATGTGCCAGTATGCCTAGTTTAGGTGGTGCAGGTGAAAAGAGCTCAGGGCCTAGCACTTGCTAAGAAAGAGCTTTAAGTGCTTCAATCACGGGGTCATGCTCCAAGGCCCAGGATGGTCATTAACTTCAAAGAGGAAGAGACACATAGGTAAGGTGCGCAAGGCAGTCTTTCATTTTTTTTCCATATTTTTCTGACTAATGACATGTTGCTCGCTTTGCTGTTATTACATAATATGTGCATTTCTGGTTTATGTACTTTATATATTACATATGATTATAGGTATTTCACAGAAGAATGATATTCTCACTTTATAGATTATATTCTGGCAGATATGATTACTTGCTTTTTCAATTTGAACACTTTTGAAAATGAATAATTTTTATTTCTATGGAGTTTCTGAAGATGTTTACTCCATCAAACATAAATGTCAATCAACTAACATTATAAGTAAGAATTGTTGTGTAGCATTCTAAGAATCTGTCAGAAATCAGAATGTAGCAGTATATGTATGCAGTATATGTAGCTATAATTTTGAAATTATTTAACGATGAAGAAAAAAGAATGTCATAATTACTATAAAAATATTTTATCAAAATATAAATACTTTAAATCTGAACTATTTTATAAAGTGTTATAATTAATATCAATCATACAGCTAATCTTATTTTGGTAGAAAAGGTATTCCTATATTCAATTTTATTATGATTATACATATAAGAAAATAATTCTACTTAAACAGTTTAGGTAGATCAATTTTGCAGGGCAAGTTCAATAAATTGTTTTTAATTTACTTTTATTAAATCAAAATAAATTAGTGTGCAAAACTAATAATATTCATTCCTATGCAACAACTTCTAAGACAGTTTTACAATGACTAAATATCATCTTCTTATCTAAGTGCACTTGAAATAGCTATATGCATGTATGCATGGAGTAGCCTCAGTAGTAAATTATAATATCAGTTAGAAATATCAGATTAAATCTTGTCTGGATAGCTTAACTGTTCCAAGAAAGCTTTTGATTCTCTGGTTTTGTTTGTTTTGTTTTGTTTTGTTTTGTTTTTTTGAGATAGAATCACACTCTGAAGGACATGGTGATCTTGAACTTGTGGCCCATGATAGCCTTGAACTGACAGCAATGCTCCTGTTTTAGCCTCCCAGGCACTGAGATTACAGGTGTGCACCGCCACGGCTGGTGTATTTGGATGCTAAGGAATCAAACTCACAGCCTCTTGCTTGGGAAGTAACCAGTCTAAGCATCAAGCTACAATTTGAACACCTTGAAAGTGTCTTATAACTGTAGATATCAAGTTAAAAATGTAAATATTTTCCCTTGCTAACCACTTCTTCTTGCATTATATGAACGTATCTGAGACTTGGACAGTAAATCTTGCGACTTTTAACTATTGAGAAAACATTAGAGATGACTGTATGTCTAGGGGCAGACATCATAGCCGCAAACTCTACATTTGAGAGTTCTTGCCAATGGAAATTTGACTTATTCTTTATCTCATTTAGATCCTAGGAATTTTTCAAACATTTTTCCACATTCTTTATAAAATATTGCTTCCGGTTAAGTCTAGTAGATTGGTTTTCTGTTGGTTTCTATATAATACTGATTTATAGAGCAAACAAAGAGTTTCTGAGCACAATATCTGTGGTGTGATGAAAGATGGTACTTTGAGCATTTGCTGCTATGGATACAGTTTTCTTTGTCCTCACATTGCAATAATCACAGCAATTCGCATTTTTATGGAATTTATATTTTTTTTAATACAAGACTTATGTTTACAAAGTTAATGGCATATTTACCATTGACCTTCCATGATTTTTGTCAATAAAACTCAGCAAAAGGGCAGTTTTCATGCCCTAGGGCAGAAGGCAGAACACTGACTGGGTTCCAAACATAAAAAAAAAGAGATCTTGTATTTTTACAGAATAAGACAAAAGCACACAAATTAGGATGGATTCAAAAATATCATGTTACTTCAGAAATATTATAATGACATAATTGAAAACATCTTTTGTAAAGGAAGGTTTTGTACACGTTTTATTTTTAAGCATTTCCTCTACTTACATTTGTGACTTTTTAAAATGATACTCTGCATAGAACCTAACTTTCAAGACCATTTTCCTTATGCAGTTTCTTTGAAAATTATTGAATATCAGAAAATGTAGTGAAGAATATCTGTGTTTTTATACTAATTATGTTAATTTTTAGCAAGTTATAGAGTAACAAGGGTTTTATTACAATCAAAAGATGGTAAAAGCTCCCACTCTGTGGGAGGCGATTCCGGTAAGTTGACCCCATAAATAGAGTTGAATTTATTTTCTTCATTGTGTTCCTTACTGGATTATATACAGTACAAGCACCTTACAACATACATCTAACTAGATAAAGAATAAAATTCTTTATAAACAAAATAAACTAAGTCTATGTTATTTATATTATATATTTTATAGCCCAAACAGCAATTTTGCACACTTTCCTATGTCCATTTTAGTGGAACTTTAAATTTTGTTTACAAAATGTATTTTGAACTCTTCAGTTGAAAAATTAATACATAAATAATTCTATTAGATGCCTAATTTTGGCTATTTTACATCAACTGACAAAATGGGCTTATGTAAATACACAACTACTGAATAGACCAACAACCAGAAATAAAGCAGATCCTGTAATAAAAACACTAAAAATTCAGAAATGTACAGAACCACGGAAATTCACTGAAAAATTTTACTAGAATTTTAGAGTTCATGTAATGGAAGTAATTGTCAAATTCTTCCAAGAAATCAAAAGGCACAGAAGATTTCCAAACTCATAAGTCTAATACCCAATAAAAAGGCTCGATAATTACAAAAAAAAAAAAAAACCTCTAAGCCAAGATCCTTGATGAACATAGTTGTAAAAACCATTGACATGATGCTAGCTAACAGAATTCAATAAATCATTAAAATGGTCATATATCAGGCCATGTGGCTTCAACCCAGGGAATCAGGGATTGTTCAACATATGCTAATCAGTAACTGCAATACATCAAATAAATAAAAGCAGAGATAAAAACACATGATTCTCCCATTCCCTGCAGAAAAATAAAGGATTTGACAGAATTCAGCAATTATCTATATTAAAAATCCTGATGAAATAGATTTCCAAATACCTTACCCAAACTGATGAAAGCTATTTATGACATTTCTTCTTCCAACTTTCTTATAAATTAAAAACACTCTCTTTAAAATCTGAAACTAGTCAAGGTTGTCCACTGTCATTGCTTTTTTTTTGTTGTTGTTGTTATTTTAGTTTTTACTTATTTGTTTGATATTAGTAATGGGACCCAGAGCTTTCACACTGAACTATAACACCTGCCCTTTTTGATTTTATTTTGTCAACATGGTCTTGATAAGAAGTCATGGCATTAACTTTGACATTTTAGCCTGAGAAATTTTATAACAGAAAAAAAAAAGTAAGGGATTCAAATAGGAAAGAAGCTAAAGTGTTGTTATTAGCAGATGAGAGGTTGTTCTATTAGCAGATGAGAGGTTGTTCTACATAGATCATCCAAGATTTTCCACCAGAAGATTCTTAGAACAAATGAATATATTCGAACACAGTGGAAGGATATGAACTCAAGAAAATGGCATTCCTTTACAGCACAATGAACTCACTGAGAATAAAGTCAGGGAAAAATTCCATTCACAATAGTTATAAAAATAAATATTTAAGGTTAAACTTAACCAAGGAAGTGGCTAGGAAGAATGAATTTAGGACCTCATGTTTTACTCTGTAATCAAATCCAATCAAAATTGGTCAATGACCTAGAAATTAAAGCAGATACATTGAACCTGCTGAAAGATAAAATAAGTAAAATTCTGGAAGACATAGGCCTAGGAAAGGACTTCATGAACATAAAACCAATAACACAGATATAACATTAATTTGTGTCTGGAGAGTACCCTCAAAGTCTCCTGCATCTGTGCATACTGTGCATTGTTGGGAGGCAGGGCCTGTCTGGAAGGTGCAGATGCTTGGAGCTTGACCTGGAGGGGTGCGTGCTGGGTCCACATGCCCTCTCAGTCTTAGCTCAGTTCTGCAGTGCTCTTGAGGAGCTTTTTTTAAATATAAATAAATCATTATAGAACCATAGACAATTCAATGAATATACACATGTATTACTTGGATGTAATATGCATGCAATGATTTACCTTCTAAGAATATTTATACAGTTTTTAACTTTTGTCAAGAAATATTGTACATTTTAATTTATTTTGTGAAGTATGAAACATGTTTTGTTAGAATTGGTCTGAGAACACAAAATCCCTATACTTACGTAGGATAAGGAGAGATGATTGTCCTACTTTTCTAATAAGTGTCTTCAGTACAGTTCTTTGACTTCTGATTTATGTAACCTTTCTGGCTAATGCTGTGTTAATGGACTCTGCAAAATTTCAGAAAAACATATACATTATGGGACGGTATTCATGTACTTTCTGTCAGATTCACAGTTAGCTTTAATTCAATTGAACGCTCATCAGTAATGTCTAAAAATTTGTATTTGCTACAACTTATAACAAAAATGATACAAATTATTAATATTGTTATCGTTGCTTGGAAAATATTTGTGAATATGGTGACAGTTTCTTTAGTTTACCTTTTAAATTTTGGGGGAGTTATTAAAAATGCATGTTAACAAAGAACAATTGTTTTTCAAAATTCCTTACCTTTTACTTAATTCATTTATAATCCCAGGGTTCTGTTAAGAACACCTCCCTTCAATGAATTGAATTTTTGCATCTGTTCCAAAATGTTAACACCCACAGTGATGGAATTGGGGAACAAGTTCTTTGGGAGATCATTCTGCAACAAGAATAGATCCATTATGAATGAGATTAATTCCTTCTAAAAAACATCATAGACAAATCTGTCACCTTTTAAAAAAATGTATGAAGATAAAATGAGAACAGAAAACTCGTAAGTGGGAAAAATTTCATATCATAATCTAACCCTCTGAACACACTAATCTCAGACTTTCAGCCTTTAGTATTGCAAGAAATAAATTTCAGTTGTTCATACGCATATTCTAATGTTACTTTAACATATTACCTTATGTATACATTGATGCTGTTACTGTAAAGGCCCCAAAATTTCCTGAAAAATATCATATGTTCAGAGGCAGAGGTCCATAAATGACTAGTTAATAAAGGCTCTAATCTTTTGAGTAGATTAATCTATTGATAGATTAATTAGTATGATGACATTATTGCAAGTAATAGAAATTAGAAGGGGAAGCCTTTTTGAAGAGAGGTGTTCATGAGAAGGTGGTATTGGTGAGCCACATAATCCCAGGTCCATTCTTTTCTGGTTTTTGACTCTTTCTTGCTGTATCAAGGTTGCCATAAGGTAAACAGTATTTTTGCAAAGGTCTTGTGCCATGATATTTCTCTTTCACAAGAGGCCTAAAAGGAAAAGCCAAGTCAGCTAGAAACCTCAGTGGATGAGATGGAGCAGAGAAGCTTAAAACCAGATGGTCAAGTTGTCCAAGAGACTAGTTAGGCAAGGAAATGGATGCAGGAAAGTGATCAGCATAAGTACATCAACAATTTTATCCATCAAGCCAGGAAATAGAAAGCAAAGAGAGGAGCTGCTGGCAAGACAGTTTGTCAGATCTTACTTGAAACATGACTTACCTCTAGCCAGGTCCTGTCTCTTCAGAACAGATTTAGTTATTGAATTCATTAACGCACAAATCCCCTGATGAAGTCAGTGCCCAGCAAGTCAATAATACTCAAAAAAGAATATTTTTTCTTTGAAACCATTTCAGCTCTGCACCACAGCACTGTGATCAACTTGGCACCACAGAGATGGCCTGACGAGTGGCAGCCTTTGGTATTTACTGTGGTGTGGATCAGGCGTGCCCCCAGAAGCCTCACGTGTTTGTATGTAGTGGAATAACTTTGAAACTGTGTGCTGTTGGGAAGTCGGGCCTGACTAGAAGTGGTAAGATGTTTGAGCTTGATTCTGAGGGATCTTTCCAGTTTATGGAGACTGGGGAGATTGCCCAAAACAGAGATTTTAGGTCTTCGTTGTTGACTTGTGGGCCAGCAAGTGAGGGAGGGATAATGACCCTGGGTGCAGGAAGCCCAAATGACCGATTGAACTAAGTAAAAGAAGGGGAAAAATATTGCTCCTGACTCTTCCTGGGAAAGCCTTGTCTACCTTACGCTTGCAGACATTAGCTTGCTGCTACTTCACTTGGCTTCCCTCTGTAGTGCCTTGAGCAGCTCTCCAGCCTCTGGCACGTGTCCCACGTTTGCCAACTGCTCATGAATGGACTGAGGAAGTGCGTGGGGCCTTCTGAAGTTATGAACTAACTAAATCTATCCTCCTTAAACGGTGGATGTTGGCTCTTCTGTCACAGCAATCAGCAGTGAGAACGTAAATGAGACAGTAGTTAATGGTACTACAATTTGGATACGATTCACATGTCTTCTATATGGCTTCCTGTATTGGGAGTTAGTAAGGAACTTTTCTTTGGTTTGGAATAAAGTAATTAAGTCTATTTCTGGGAAGGAATTAATGTAGTTCTTTTGGAACTCTTATTAATGCTCCTGACAGAGTCATTATATTATAGCAATCTTCCCCTTTGACTCACTTCCTGGCTTCCCATCTTGCTGTATTATCTCCCGTGTCACATGCACTCCTGCTGTGATGCCAGCTGCCATGCAGTCATGGAGCCTAGGGACATCTGCCATTATGCTGCTGGAAAGAAGTTTCTATAGCTGAGGATTAATCCAAGCCCTTTGTAATAAGCTATATCCCTGGAGCTTTATTTATTGTTTTAAATATTTTTGTTTATTTCAAAACAGAGTAAACTTCCTGAGCAGGATTCCAGCTTTTCAATTCAGCCATCTAGAGGGCTTAGAACAATGTCAGGAATGGGAATTTCAACTTCCAAAAGTTTGGAGTAAATGAAACTTTTGTTTTCCAAGTATACAATCTCAGTTGTTTTGTTACAGTAACAGAAAACAAAGTAATACAGGTATTTTCTTTAAACTGCCCAGTAAAAACTCCCTGGAGCATCATTTGCATTAGAAATGGAAATCTTATTTGTTAAATGCTATGAGTAAATTTTTTTCTATGGTCAAATTATCCAATATGCTAGTTAAACAAGGAAAAGGATGCAGGAAAGAGACCCATATATGTACATGAATGATTTTGTCCATCAATAAATAAAATTTTCCTATAATGTTTACAACTGATAAACATTTCTATGATACACAAATACACTACAATACATGAAATAATGTCTCCAATACACTTGGAGACATTATTTCATAAGTTGCCAATGTATGTTTCTTCTACATCCCTGAAAATTTAGCCAAATTCAGCTGTGCACACCTGTGATCCCAGCACTCCAGAGACTGAATCAGGAGGGTAGTCTGGTGTTTGAGGCCAGCCTGGGCTACATAATGAGTTCAAGAGCAGCCTGAACTACAGAGTTATAATTTGTCTGAAAAATTAAATATATACATGTAGTGCTTACATTTTTTCTCTGGAAGAATTTTTTCTTCCAAGCTAAACTTCAAGAATATCCACTGCTGATTGAGGTCAAAAGGTAGCAGCAATTTTCTCACAAGGTGAGGCAACATACTGCACAAAACAGGAAAATTGGTTCTGAATTTCCCTTGCTAAATCTAGTGATAGCAGGGAATTTCCCTGGAGGTTTTATACATAGCTTGGAGAAGAAATGCATATGATTTAGGAGTTTAAGCCACAGGAGGCATAAGCACTTATTTTGTCAAACACATTTAGGGCATCAGGACCTGATCAAAGTTAATGACAGATCATTGCCATGTCATTATCACACAGTTCATATTAGATAGCTGAGATTGCAAGCTAACATTGTAGCATATGTTCAAACAGCCAGCCTCTTGTAACTATTATAGAAAGAAGACAGATGCCTATTTTAATCAAAATATACTGGTTTTCAGATGTTGGCATAAATTTGTCTCAATATTCTTTAATATTTCTGTCTCTATGTTTTGGTCTCCCCAATGTATGCTTAGCTGTCACAGACACTTAAGAGCTTTTAAATCTACCAGATAACATAGAAGCCCTAAGTTTGAGCCTATTTGTCCTCATTCTTCTTGTTTGTACCTTAATGAATGCCACTGCCCATCAAGGTTCCTTGTTTTATGGAGGAATGACTGTTCCATTTCAACCTGGAAGATGCTAGTAGCATTATCTTTTTTTTTTTTTTCAGTCCTACCTGGGACTAGAAGCAACAACATTCATGCTATCTAAGGTGGCATGTATGACATTCAATAGGCTGTAGGACACTACACATATTTAATGAGATACCAAATTTATAAACTCTTATTGAACTTGATATTGTCTTCACTTTGAACAATTATGCAATTCTTCAAGTTCCCAGGTTTATGTGTTGCTTGCTTTCTTCCAAGAATTATCAGCATATCATCCCTGTGGTGGACAAATACGAAGCCATCTTTATGTATCTTGTGTGTCACACTTCTAACAGAAGAACCATTGTATAGCATGTTCCATGAGGTGAATGGAAGTAGCAAAAAGAAGTTTTGGTGAAGCCAGTCATAGCAGAGGACTAGACAATTTATGTAGAAACAATTAACTAGGAACATGAATTGCTAGTGAAAATGAAAGCAAATGGTTTCTCTTGGTCTTCTTACTATCAAGAATTAAAGGAAATGTTCTTAATTGATGCATATATTTAAGATACCAAAGTAACAACTTTCTCAGAATCTCCTAGTCCTCCTTGGCTTCAGAAAAGCAACTGGTATATAGTTGACCGATATAGCCCCATTGAATGACAAGTTTCCAATGATATATCAAAAAATGAAAGCAAACATGAAATGGCATTTGGAATTTCAACTATTACTTGAATTGGTACTTAGTTATATCATCACAATTCACAGTAACTATGCAAAACATTCCTATCTTCTATAAATTTTAAATAATTTTGATTCCACAATCTTCTTGTCTTTCAGTGCAAGTAATTTCAAAAATTTCTCAGGCTATACAATTTGAAACAATGATCTAAATGTTGTTAGACTATTTTGTCAGTAGCTAATTACCTGCTCTATTACACATTTTTTTGTTTTCCCCTTATTTTATTGATATGAATAAGTGAAAAATTTAAGGTTTACAACGAAGTTGAGCATTTTGTGCCCCTACATACCTTGTCAAGGTGACAAGGACTTTCCTACTCTCCTTATGTCCCTTTCCCTACCCACCCCTTTCTCCCTCCCCGCCCTACCCCGCTGTTTCACTTTGTTTTTCTATTATACATTTTGAACTGGAACACTAACTAAGGCTACATTTGTTAGATCACTCTGGACTCTGCTTGTGATGGGCTTGGCCCAGACTTCCATTAATAATCTGACATATGTGGCCCCAACTTACTTATATAATTGAGTTGCAACACCAGGAATCAATCATTTCACCTTCAATGTCCATTAACATGTATGCAGTGTTTTAATTTCATTTGTCTCACAAATAATCACTTCTACCTTTAAAAAGACCAGAATAAAAAAGTGAAATAAGCAATTTCTGTATACCAAACATTTCTCCTCAAGAAGGAGCAACATCTTTCTTCATTCAAAGAATTTTGAATTTTAAATTCCATGCCACAATTATTTTATCCATAGGAAAAACAGGGCAAAGTAGCCATTGTAAAAAAAATATGATTCTGTGTGCCTAGTTTAGGGGTGCTTCGTACTGTGACTCATTTTACTGGCTATTCCAATACTGTCTGTCTCTGCAGGGGAATCTGACTATTTTTCTCTTGACATTCTAAATTCCATGACCTCCACTGCATTTGAAAGTCTACACAGGCACCAGCATCACATGTTGTCATCCTGAGTTCTAACAAAGCAACTAGCACAGAGTAGCTAAGAAAAATTTGACAGGCCCAGGGGAACAGGCTTGTGAGCCCAGGCCTCTGAGAGTCTGAAGCAAGCCCAGGCAACTTAGCAACATAAAGAAATCAGGTGATACTGGAGAAGGGGAATAAAAATATTCAAGATGTAATAGGTATATACATTAGTTTCCCAAGCTGGCAGTTGTTACTATGTATTGAAAATGGATACTAATAAAAATAAATTTGGTAGAAAGCAGAAGCAAAACAAAACACTAAAAAATGGACAGAGAAAGCAGAAGGTGAAAGATTGAATGATCTCTCTGATATGAGAGACCCATATCACAACTCTTATGGAACTTAAAATGAAAAATAAAGCGAAACAGGGGGTTAGGAAAGGGAGGGAGGGAAGGATGGTTAGGGGGAGGGACAAAAGGAGAGTGGGAAAGCCCTTGTCACCTTGACAAAATATGAATGTGCACAAAATGCCCAACCTCATTGTAAACCTTGAATTTTGCATGTATACATATCAATAAAATGGGGAAAAATAATAAAATCTATTTCTAAGGTTTAAAGAAATGGACAAAGGATGTAACAAGGCGTGAGAGACCTGATTTTGATACTAAAGACCCCACACACATACACATGCACACACGCACGTGCACACAGGTACACACACACACACACACACACACACACACACACACGCATGCATTTACGAAATGATGGTACTCCACTAAACAATGTACCTCAAAAATCTTTATGAGTCAGAGTTTTGTGGGACTGATTAAGTGTGACTGAAACAGTCAGGCAACTAGATCTATTATACCCATCATATTTTTTTTCAACAGTATACCAAGATATTCTGATATCTTGCATGCATTTCATGAAGGCAAACATTGTATCCAGAAATATAACCAGATTTTAAAATACCTGATGGCAGGATTTTATAGGTTTTCAATGCTAGAATAACAGTAGGCAAGAAGGTTCAACTTTCTGTCAATAGAACAACGAGATAATTTTGCCGTTTTGTTAATGTCTATGGCGCCTTTCCAGCATTATATCTGGTCTTTGAAGTCTTCCAATAATTCAATTTGTTTGTAGTTACACAACCAATAGAAATTAAAGGAAGACATCTTTCAGGCAACCAAAATTTACCATTAAGAAATCACATTTTAATTGTATTCTCAGAAACTGGGTGAATATCTACAGGATAGTTCAGCAGAATCAATAGAATCATTCTAAAGAAAACAGAGATGAGAACTCCATTTACTATAATTTATTGTATTCAATTTCAGTATGATCTTCATAATGTTCCTTTCTCACTTGTAAAAAGTATTATAACTCTATGCTCAGTCTTAGTGTCAAAACATGTTTGCAATTATGTCATCTGCCTTTCTTTCTAGAAACTCTAGGATTTGAGATTAATGAAAGTCTTATAGATTTCTCTGAATTCTCTTTGCATTTTTTTCTTTGCCTCTAAGATACTGCATCCAAAGCTTGTAGATTCAATGGCCTAGGAAGCCTTCTTTGAAACTAGAAACTCCTAATTTCTATACTAAGCTTTCTTCAGGAAATGTAACAAATTCTAAATTTTCTCTCATCAATATATATTAATTTTCTTCAGAACTTAAGGGAAGAGTGGTTTGTTTTTGTACATAGATTCAGAAGATCTCAGTCCATTCATGGGCAGTCTGCAGTAGTGGAAGCTTATGGTAGAGGCCAAGCAAGAGACACATCGTTCACAGCATGGCAAGATAAGACAGGAGGGAAGGACAGAGATAACATGTATCCTTCCAGGTAATATCTAGTGAATTTCCTTTCGAACAGTCCATATTTTTCAATAGTTCAAAACTCTATGTATTAACCCCATAAACCTCTTCTGAACACAAGGCTTTGGTGGGGTTGCATTCCAGGCCCAAACCGCAATAACAGTTGGTATATCATTATGTGGCAATTATAGTGGGAATCAATGTGTCACATCACAGCATATTGATTTCCACATAATTTTGTAATCTTCCATGATATAAATGTAAAACCTTCTCTACCCCCAAAGACTTATGTGCTTGGAAGGTGATTGGATCATGGAAGTAATGTGTTTGTCAGTAGATTGTTCCATTAATGACTTCATGTGTTTTAGGAGGTCCCACCTGTTTGGAGCGGAGTACTGGTGGGAGTGTGGCCCGAGTGGGTACATTCTTGTCTCTAGCCTCTCTATCTTCCTTCTGGTTCTTCCTTCACAGGGTGAGCCATTTCTTCTTCCATTGGCTCTTTTACCATTGGTTCTACTATCTGAAAGCTGATCAAGCATAAATCAATGGAGACCTTTAAAATACAAGGTAACACAAATCTCCCCTTCTTTAAGTTGTAGGTATCATGCATTGTGTTGTAGCCATGGGGAAGTGACTAAGACAGAAGATGGGTCAATGAAGTGAGGTTGTTGCTGCACCTTTGTATGTGTTAGAAGTCTTTGGAAGCGGTTTGGATTTGAGAGAAGTTTGGAGGTGCTGGTAGAGAAGCTATAAAATGGTTTAAACTGAACTTGACAGGAGGTTCTAGACAGATCTCATAAGTCTAATGTTAATAGCAATTTAGATTACAAAGTCAGGCACAACAGATTTCAGATGGAAAAGAGGACTTTACTGACAATGAGAGTAGAAGCCATGTGTGTTACAGTCTGTTAAAAATGTGTCTGCATTTGGTTCATTTCTTGGGACTTTGTCTGAGATGAAGATTAATGGTAACAGATTAATATATGTCCTGGGAAAATTTCTCAGGAGCCCAATGTTGTCTTGGCTGTTTTCACCCAAATGTATATTGAATATCAGTACCAAACATTACAGCAAAAAGTTGACACCAAAATTCGAGAGTTTCAGGGCGCAGGAATGGTACAGCAGTTAAAGTGCTTGCCTGTAATTCCATTTCCTGGTTGTGGTGGTGCATGCCTGTAATCCCAGCACTCAGGAGGCCAAGGCAGGTGGATTGTCCTGAGTCCAAGACCAGACTTGGCTACACCAGTGAGTACAGGACCAGTGTGGGCTATGAAGTAAGATCCATGTTTCAGAAAAAATAAGTGCATGAATAAATAAATAAAAGTTTCAGCAGAAAGTCAGCATTATCATTGTTGTGGCAAAGGAAAACAAGACTGCTGAGAAGATGAGAGACCCAGATCACAACTATATCATAGAACTTGAAAAGAAAAACAAAGTGAAACAGGGCGGTAAGGTGAGAAGGAGGGAGGGGTGGGTAGAAGGAGGGACAAAAGGATAAGATAAGTAGGTGCACAAAATGCTCGACTTCATTGTAAACCTTAACTTTTGCACTTATACATATCAATAAAATGGGGGGAAATGCCAGGAAATGTGCATTAATTCAGTAGTTGAAGGCAGCTCAAGAACTGGCCAGATCTGCAATTTCTATAGGATCAAGATTGTCAAAAACTTTTCTTGAAAGGAAAGAAACAAGGTACCCAGAAGGGCAACCCTGAAATATATTCCCTATGTTCATCCTTCTAGGTGCTAGAAGGCAGCTGTAATCATAAATAAAGCAGCCTAACTACTGATCAAACTGGCAACAGATGTTGGTGTCATCACTGTTAGGCTGGTTTTACAGGCTTGCTCGATTTACAGGCTGGGTCACTGATTCCATCCATATTTCAGAAGATCATCTGGTAAACCAGTAATATGTTCCAAGAGGGTACTGAAGCTGTGAGAATACAGCTGAAAGTGCAGTGAAGTCCCAGGAATTTGGAAACACCAGAAATGTAGGCTGATTACTGAAGAAAGCCGGAAGCATTGAGTGGAATCATTGTGAGAGAGGTCATCACATTTATATCAGATGATTCCATAGATATGGCATTGCTTAAACTTTTAGGAGTTAACATCTCACCACTCACCCTGGCCACTGAACCTGTGTTTACAGAATTTAATAGTTATTTTAATGATTCCTTTGGTCCCATATATTTTTGTTTTCCTATCCCTCTCCTTTACAAAGAGAATGTTTACTCTGCACTGTTGTATGCTGGAAGTGTTTAACTTTCAGATTTTTACAGAGCTCAGACCTAAATTTTACTTTAAGTTTCAGCAGAGACTTTGGATTTGGACTTCTAGCAATGCTCAAACTGTTAAGACCTTAGTTAATTTTAGCAATAGACTAAATGCATTTTTTATTTTTCTTTTTATTTATCATTTTTTGTTGTTTTTTGAGACAGGTTCTTGATCTGTAGCCCAGCTGGTCCTGCACTCACTTTGCAGCCCAGGCTGGACTGGACTCAGGAAAATCTGCCTGCCTCAACCTCCTGAATCTCCTGAGTTCTGGGATTACAGGCATGCACCACCACCCACTGCTGGAAGTGGTGTGAGGAATCACTCTCAGGGCCTTGCACTTGCAAAGTGAGTGCTTTAACCACTGTGCCATTCCTCCCACCCCAACTAAATGCATTTTGCATAATTAAATGGATATGAATCTTTTGGGAACCAGGCATCAAGTGTTTTGTTTTAAACCTAAAATTTCACCCTAAATTCTCAAGTATTTGAATGATGATTGTACCATGGAAATCCTATTCTCATCAGTGAGAAAATCCATCAGTGCCTATTAGGGGTGATGGGTCACTAGACGCATGACTTGAAAGAATGCGTTGTCCTGAGCTTCATCCTTTTATCTTTGTTTTCTGGCAAACAGGTGGCAAACAGTTTTCCGCCACATCAGGCTCTTCTTCCAGAGGAAAAAAAAAAAAAAAAAAAAAAAAAAAAAAAAAAAAAAAAAAAAAAAAAAAAAAAAAAAAAAAGCCAACAACAACAACAAAAAACCTGCAGTCCAAAATCTCAGAAACTATTAGGTAAAACTCCTGTCAATGGTATGTGTCAAGTATTGTGTCTTAGGAGTCAAAAAATGTCTATGACACAATGTATTCATGTTATTATAATATAACCAGGTATGTTTTCTATCCTGTAGTATGGATGAGAAATTAGATCTATAATTACAGGTCAAATTAAAATTCTCCTGTGATAACTTCTCCATCATCAGAAATTTCATGAGTCATGGCAATAAAAGTTCCCAATCCTTGCTTCTAGCCGATCAGGGAAGCTGGAATTTCAGGAGAGATACGTGGCAGTTTTCTTGTCAAATAGGACAGGGATTGAATTTCAGAATGATATGGAGGTAGGTAGTTATATATGTGGTATATGAATAGGGCTCCATTTTCTCTCTTAACTAATTATTACTTAATTGCCTATGCCAGATTAATTTCCTGATTTCTGTGGCCTTTCACTTGTTTCTACAACTCAACCCAATATTCTATAAGGTACCTCTATGTGAGTGTTGATACTTCTTTCTGTTATTTGTTGGCATTAGATAAACAAACATACAACAAAAGAAAGAATTAGAATCTCAAAACTTCAGTTCATAAATAAATACCTGATTCTAACAATTGACAATATCAAGAAGAGTAAAATATTAGTTGCACAGTAATATAGTACCTTGCTGAGGACTCTTGCCCTAAGGAAAACTTTAATAGAAGTGATTATCTGCTATAGATGGTTTATACATGAAAATGAAAAAGAATGGTTGATATACTCTTTATTATCAGGCACACTTGTAAATATAATTAAGCTCTTATTTAGACAAGAGTCGTAATACATTTGTGTCTTCCCTTTGGGTTTTAGCCGGGTGCTGATGCTGTGAACCATATGTACATATTTATAAATAGCGCACATTAACTCTCTTGCTTTGTGAAAAGTATCACCATAATGTTAAGTATAATTTTTATTAGTTCAGGATCATTATCCTTGCAATTTCAAAGAGAACAGTACTCTACATGAGATGCAGTGCTTACATCCTGTTACAATCAAAACCTTAGATCTAATTTGCATATTAGCTGAGCAATCTGACTAAATATATTTATGTTTATCTTTCTCATTGAGAAGTATACACTAAAGAACCATGTGAAACAGAACACATGCAATTCAAATTTAAAAAGGAGTCTTCTAATTTGTAAATTTGCTAGCCAAATATCATGTATGAAATACATGAACATGTACATTTCATGTAACCGAGAACATTTTGTGAAAAAAGTATTCATTAATGAAAGAGAATATCTCATCTTTTTGAAACTCTTTAAAACTTCTTCGCATGTGATCAGCATACATTTTAAATGCATTCATCAGGATATATATATATATATATATTATGCATGTGTCTACCTCTGTTATATATTAGTGGTTTTCATCTTTCAAAATAAAAAAATATGATCAGATAACAGCTAACATATAAGTGATAAACAAGAGGTACTTGAAAAAGTTCAAGTTCAGAAATATAATTTATACTGTAAAAGAATAAGTGTTGTGGTCTGTGCCTGGAATGCCCCAGAAAGCCTCATGTTCCTGTTTATACTTTGTATTGCTGGGAGGTAGGACTTGGCTAGAAGTGGAAGATGCTTGGGGTTTTTACCTGAAGGAGTCTGTGCTATTCCTTCCCATCCTTCCAGATTTTTCTTCCTTCTGCACTGCCATGAAGAGCTAGCTCTGTGTTCACCACTGGTTTTGGTCCCGGGCCCACCCCTGATCTGACATTTGATTCCTCCATTTCACAGTCTCCCACCTGTAAATTGACTGCCAACTACTGAAATCGAGCTAAAATAAATCTCTCCTCCTGAGTTACAAATGTTTGGTATTCTGTTCCAGCAATTAAAAAAAAAACTAAAACAATTTGAAAGTAAAATTATACCATAGGATGATAATAATCAATTGTGAATTTCTAAATAGAGTTGGAAACGCTTCAAGTAAATATCGAATTCCAAGTTGACTGTCTTTAAGTAGATAGGTGGTGAGAAAGCAAGAGATAAATCCTGAAATCTAGGAACTGATTTAACCGGACTCTCATCATCCACATTGTTAGGAGAAGCCTAGCACGCGCATCCAGCACTAACTAGAAGTGGTTTATACCAAAGAGCTATGTGTTTAACCTGTGTTTCTGTTTATGGTTAAACATCAGAGCTGAGGTATGCTACATGCAAAGTTTCCTGAGGCCCTGCAACCCACAGTAGTCAGCTTTTAGTTTCATGGGAGTGCCGTCATCATTTTACAATTCATATTAACATTTTTCTAAGAATCTCATATTTGAAGGTGCTCCATGTGACAATGAGGCAGGAAAACAGGGGAAATGACATGGAAGCCAGCTCTTCCTCTCGGTAACATTCCTCTGTTCCTTGCCACAAATGGTAGGTGGAAACGTTTCTAGTAACTCCACGCACATGGAATTGCAGTGATTTCACAAAGTGTAGAAGTCAGTGCGGCTGAAAGCAATACAACGTGAACCTATTTCACAAGTGGAGACGTGGACAGTCCCAGGGGATCATGCTTTGTATTCATACAAGGACTTGTCTGAGAAACGGAAAGAGGGCACAGGCCGGCTGAGACTTGGGAAGGTATAAGAAACCTGTCACATTGTTTCTTTCTCAAAATAATTTAATATACTAGTTAACTACATACACAGAAAAAGATGATATGGAAGAAAACAATCTTTAGTTCATTTCCTTTTTTCAATCTTTTTTACTCATTGATAAGATAAAGTGAGGGAGAGAGTTGTAAGGGTGCACATATAGGTAGAGTGAATTCAAAGCGGCTGAGTTTGTTGTGCGCAACATTTTTGCTGTTTGATGAGAATAAAATATGTCTCTACCCTATAGAGTATACGATGTAATTTTGGTGACTCAGAAGTGTTAAGTCCTATAGCATAGGTAGCTAGATTTGAATTATATAAGGATAGATGAAAAATTCACACTAATAATTCAAAATTATGTTTTACATAGAATTATTATAAAGTAAATAGAAAAGTGATTATTTTGAATAAAAATACATGGAAGTATTTTATTTTATATGCAGTAAGGTAAAATAAATTTATTAAATAAGTAATTTCATACCGCTTTTAATAAAACTTGTATTCTGCTTCGTGTAAAAATATCTCAGATTCTTATTTTATCTTTATTTCACACTAAGCCTTCCACAGTCAGTAGATGATACTCTCAGCAGCTACTACAAGAATATGGATTTTCTTAGTCAGTTTTTGTTGTTGTTGTTGCTTTTTTGCCTTTTTGGTATTGGAGATTAAGCCTACCGACACTAATCTACATCTCCAGATCATTCTTATTTCTCAAATTCAGCAGATTTTCCCTAAATTGCTAAGCTGATCAAACTAGATTTGAACTTGGGATTTTCCTGGCTCATACTCCTAGAGTGCTGTAATTATAGGCCTGAGTGATTGATAGGTCTTGGCTCTGTATCACCTTTGTTCTTTAATAAATATTTGACCTTCCTCTTATCCCTGTTTATAACATGAATCTGGAACCTCTGGTAATTTGTTCTTGTGCGCTATTGGCCAAACCTACAAATTCACGTATCACTTTCTCTTTAACCAGAAAGAAAGTTTGCCACAGAATTTTCTGAGTCACTCACTACTGAACTTAGAAAGTGATTCTTGTCATAGAGAAAGGGAAGATGATAGTTTGAGGGTGTAGGTAGCATTGTTAATTTCTATAAAGGGAAACTTATTCATTGATTAAGAAAAAAACAAAACCAGCACTATATGCCATTGCTATGAATACCTATTGCCTTGCATGGACTGAGCTGGAAAGCTGGTTAGCGAAAGTATCCCCACTATTTCCGGATTACCTTTGTTCTTTGCCAATTATTAACAAACATTTATACACTGAAGTTATCTATCCATCATATGTATAATGTATATAAAATAGGTCATGTGCATATTAAAGGATTGGTAAATGGCTTAAGAATAGTAAATATATTAACATTTTGTTTTTCCAAATTGTAAACACATATAATACATGTAATGGTCACCCTTTCTAATAGTGTTGACAATAATGTCTATCACCCAAATATATTAATTTAGTCATATATATATATATATATATATATATATATATATATATATATATTCTATGTGAGGGAAGGCATATGGGATTTGTGTTTACTTTTTTCCAATTTATTTGTCAAATTAGACATAGACAATTCTACTCTAAATTGCAAAATAAGACAAGTTTCATGTATTCATAGTCTATGATGCCAATTAAGTGATATGTCTACTCATGTCATATTTTCAATAATGATCAGATACTGCCATCTCCTGTTTACTCAAAACAGCCTTTTATAAAAAGAGACTGTGTGCGGTGACATTGAAAATTTCTGACGTGTCAAAGCATTCTTAGCAATTTCTACACAGTTGTAAGAAACAATCATTTCCTCCTCAACCCAGTTTTTTTTTTTTTTATCTTGAAGACTTAAAAAGTGATATCTCTGAGAACCACACAGCTTTGACCTAAAAACAGTTTTAAATGGTCTCTTAGGCCATCATAGAATGCATAATCAAGAGCTTCCTTGTGGAATTTGTCATAAAAAATAAAATTTGATAAACATTAATTTTAATTGTTAGTTACACATGGCCTTTAATTTTAACATTATCACTTCTGACAGTCAAATATTAAAGATGTAAGAAAATATTTCCACTCTTGTACTCATAAATACACAGAACTATTTTTTCACATAATTTCTTTTATCCTCTTCATCTTATTAATATATATGTGATATTTATTGTTACACAGAACTTGAGTATTTTGTGCAGGTATACACCATGTCAAAATCAGAACCCTTCTCTACTCCTTTTGACCCTCCAAAACTTCCCCCCTCCCACCAACTCACACTATCACCTCCAGTGCTTTCTTTTTGTTTTCAACATATGATCTATCTTTCTCATTCCTAGCCGCTCATCCTGCTTCTCTTTCTCCAGAAATTTCTTCATCTAACGCTGTGTTTTCATTTAAATTGTCTTACTTTTAGGTTCTCACATAACATCAAACATAACACTGTTCTCACCTGCCCTCTTACAAATTCTAGAGTCTTCAAATTTAATCAAATTTGATTCCTTTATCAAAATGCTGTTGTTCATATTCCCTTTTTCTTTACTAAATACTAAAATTGAACTAACAGAAATTCATTTTCTTTCATCATTTTTTTTTCATTTTCCTTATAGAACACATACTTGCATAACTTTGTTCACCATAATTTATTTACTTTGCTATTTTCACTTGTTACTACTAGAAGTATTTTGTGTATATAGCATATTCTGTTTTGGCCTTTCTGGTGGTCCTTTTTGGTGACTATCTTTCTTTATTATATTGTTAATTTCATCTTTATTACTTTGGATTAAACCCGGTCTTTCATACTGATGTACACTTACCAGATCTGTATTAATTTTTACATTTGAAAAAATTGAGATAGAACCTTAGAAAATCAGTAAACTGCCCAGGCTTAACTTTAATTTGCTGTCTTTCTGTGTCAGACTCTCGGAGTGCTGTGATTGTAAACATGCACCACCATATGAAGCTAGTATTTGTTCTTGAATATTTAACTAAATACTATGTTGCATGATCTGAATGAGATGGTATTTCACTTCATGTGTGGAATCTCCGACCCCACCCACCACCAAAAATGAGCACTCAACAGCAATGGAAACACCCAGAGAACATATCAAGACGTAATCTGTGATTCGTTCTGTCATTTAGTCCTTTGGCATATTTGGAATTAATATAATTAATATTTCATATTCAGCGCACTTTCTCTTTAAACTTAACATTTTAATAAAATGTATCTTTTGGGTGCCAAGCATAATGTACTCATTTTTTTCTTCTCTTTTCTGTCTCCCATCCCTTTTATTCTAATTTTCTTTCTTCATTTCTTCCTACAATTTAAATTTCATTTATTTATTAATTATCAATTTTAATATTCTAAATGTAAAAGATATAACTATGTTGAAAGTGTAGAATGTTTCTACTATGTGGATACAGGTTCAGGAAGGAGGAAGACAGATTATTAAAGCCACAGTGTTACTGTTAAATGTCAAATTGACTGAACAAAATTTTATCTCGTTGAAGGATATTTCTTGTATAATTTTAAGGGGAAATGTTTCAAGAGATGATTAATATTTAAACCTGCAAACTCAGCAAAGTAAATTTCTCTTCTGAAATGGATAATCGTCATTCTTTTGAGTGTTTCAGTACAAATGAAACACGGAAAGATCTCTATCTTTCTCTCTTTCTTCTCTCTCTCTCTCTCTTTCTCCCTATGTGGCTGGTTGAATACAGGACTGCTGGAATTTCACTGACCTAAGACAGGAGCTCACACCATCACCCCAAAGTTTTCAGGTCCTTTGGACTTGGATGAAGAGTTGTATCATTTATTCCCTCATACTCAGGTTTTTGAACTGGAGCTACACCACTGAATTCAGCTTGAAAACATACAACTCTGTAACTTCTGGAATCCAGTTTCAGGACTTAATCTCTCATTCAATTTCTTTTTTCTTTCTCATTTTCATATATAAAGACACAGAGACAACTATGTTACTGTTTTTCCCCTAGAGAACCTCCATTTCATGTATGCTTGTAGATAAATATCAATTTTGATAAATGCCACATGAATAGAAAATAAGGAATGACTGAAACAATGGAGCAAGAAAATACTTATATCTCTGTAAGTAGTAACCAAGTAAAATCTACTTGATTTGAAGTATAAAATGCAAACACATTTTTAAAAAATGATGACAACTCACACTGATATCAGAGCAAAGTCATGTTATATGAAAAGTATCTTTAAGAAAAAAGAGAAAATCTCCCATATTGAGAATTGTAAAAGAAGCCAAAACAAGTATGGTGACAATTTGAATAACACAGTAGAATAAGGACGATAAATTGCATCAAAGTGGTCAGTAATCTCGGTAAGAAAGTATCCATTTTTTAGTTTACCTAAAGTCCATTAAGAGAATAAAATTTTGTATATACAATAAATATGAGAAATGCATATAATAGATATTGGATATACCACATAAATATGTTAGAAACTCTGATAGTTATTTCATCTTTGTTTAAAATCCTGTAGCAGGCTGGAGGAATGGCACACAGATTAAGGAGCCTGCCCGGCAAGTGCAAGGCCCTGGGTTCAATTCCCCAGCACCATGTAAGTTGGGTGTGGTGGGACCTGTCTGTAAGTCTAGCACTCAGGAGGCTGATGGAAGGAGGATTGAGATGAGGCCGACCTCTCGCCTGAGCTCTAGAGTGTGTTCAGGGCCAGCCTGGCAACAGAGTGAGACTCTGTCTCAGAAAAAAATAATTAAATTAAAAAAGTAAAATCACATAGAACTTATTATCTACCTCATCTATGGCAATAGAGTTATGATTTTTATGTACCATAAATCCTGAAAAATACTTGGAAGAAGTTAAAATATGAATATTGAAGAATTACATGATGAATATACAATATATTAACACAGTAATATTTAATTATCATTAGAATAGAATGTAGAAACTTGCATTAAACTATAATTTAAAGATATTTTGTTCATTGACAAGTTGATCTTTATTGTATTTTATAATTGGTAAAGTTGTGTCATTTTTTCGTTTGTGATTTATTTATCCATACTCTTCAGATTTTGTTGTGAAAACAAACACTCTTCTTAACAACTTTAGCATATTTTCAAGCATTATATTCTTAGGTTTTTTCTTTAGATTATCTCTGCAAAATATGTATAGAGGACAATTATCTTCACCAGTTTCATATATCGATTTGAATTCTCAGATGCCCAAATATATTCAGAGGTCTTATTTACCTTTTGTCCTACGTCTCATATTTATTCTCTTTCTTTTGCCTAGAACATTATTATTTTAAAAACGTTTGATTTTACAGTTTAGAATCTCATGCGGACCCATTGGTTAATCATTAATTCAACAATTCTAGTTAATATTTTCAAATAAATTATTAATTTTGAAAGAAATTGTATTATTAATTCAGATGAATATTATAATGTGTCACAGGCAAGTTTCTTTGCATCTCTGATGGACAGTATTTTATATCTCATGTCAGGAGTAAGAAAAATGCTACTTTGGGTTACAATAGAATAGAAGCATTTGAAATAATGATGTTACTCAGATGTCACTAGGGATAAATGCTAAATGTGAATTAATTGGGATGTTAGCCATTGAGCTGTAAAAATAATACTTAGTCAGACAATGGCTTAAACAAGCAGCATTTTGTTTCTCTATGTGTCCAGGAAGCTTGCCCAATACCAGAAAATGAAATTTACAGGCTCATTGATGCATGATTTTTCTCTGGTTTCTCTGTCTTACTGAACACAAAATCCCAAGAAGCTGGTTTTGCTCCCAGAATTGTACTTGAATAGCAATTGAAGTGAATGACATTTTTGTATATTTGAAACTATGGCGGGGGCAGTATACAGGCTTTCCAATTCAGTCTACACGAAGTCAGAATCTAGTCCTATAACAGTATCCGGTGTGGAAAGCTTAGAAAAGTAGAGCCACCTGGTGCCTGTGGGCCTATTGGGAACCTATTCAAGCATAGAGCATGAACTTGTCACCTATTGGATGTCTACCAGTTTTTCCCACAGTACAGAAATATATATTTTTCTAATAATTGCTAATTCTTTGACTAATTATTACTATGTCTTAAAACAATAACAACTTGAGAGAGTATATCTGCCTAGTTTGATTTGAAAAAATATTTTATAAATATGACAGATTACTTTGCATGTGAATATTCATGTATTATTTATAACTTAATACCTACCAAATATATATGTGTACAAAAGGGGTTAGCATGGAAAATGTATTTTCTGCATAGCAAATATGCTTTATGTGTAACAATTAAATGAAACATTAATTATAATGACTAATATTTGTGCCTGTAACATTCAAGCAATTTATTGGTCAAAATATTTCATTTTAATAAATGTATCTATCATTAAATACTAATGTCTAAATCTTATCAATTATTTATATTAGCGAAGGCATACTAATTAAAATGCATTTACTCTATAATGCACTATGCATAGTTTTATAAAAATTTAAATGAAATATTAATATTGAGGCTCCCAAATTCTCATATCCAAAACTCAATGGTTGTTCTTGGCTTTCAGTGTTTATTATTCCTTTGTCTCATAAAGAAAACAGATAAAGCCACCATTATTCTCTCTCTTTATTTTGCATTGTAAAAGAAACCTCAATTCTGCTATGTGTCACATATGCCTGTAAAGATCAATATCAAGTCAACAACCTGCAGGGTAAGATATTTAGAAAAGAGTTAAAGGTTACATATTCCTTGTGATTTTTGAAAATGATAATAGGATACATGGTAAGTAATATAACTTATGTTTGGAGATTCACAGACCAGTTGTTTCTTGAGTTCTTTTCTTTTGTTCTTCCAATGAAAGAGAGGAAAGCCCTGAGTACAGAGCCTCTCTTTATTTTTTCTTTTACTTTAAAAGTTTTATTTTAGTTTCAACTGAAAATAGTAAGTGTATGTTTTAGGCAGCACACAGTAGTGTTTTCTTACATGAGTCAGTGACTTTAGACAAAAGTGACTTATGTGATATACAGCTTTTGCTAACTTCTCTCTCCCTCACTACACGGAGTCTGTAAATCCAAGTAGAATTAATTGCCTAATTACAAGGAATAAAGCAGAACACCTTTTCAAAGATTTAAAATTTCATGTTTCCTGTGGTGGAGATTTTTCTAGACCACCTGACCTACTCAGTTTGTACCCATCAAGTAAGAAAATAAGCATGTAGTTAGAAATGCAATTTTAACCTTACAATAAATGTAATAAAGTGTACCATAATCATAAGTAATTTCATACTCTAGAAACTAAGTTTGGAACCACTGTAATGTTTAACCCTTATCCATAACTATTTATCTTTTCAAAAATATACTGTCTTTATTAATTTAATAGGTTTTT
Source organism: Ctenodactylus gundi (assembly GCA_004027205.1). Lineage (NCBI taxonomy): Eukaryota > Metazoa > Chordata > Mammalia > Rodentia > Ctenodactylidae > Ctenodactylus > Ctenodactylus gundi. The sequence continues at coordinate 384,030 of PVKB01000935.1, read as the reverse complement.
TAAAGTATAACTTAAGTACATAGCAGAAAGTCAGACAATGGAAAAACTAGTCACAGAGATGGAGCATCCTGGAGAAATTTTTCAGCCATAGATTTGGTACACTTTATGTACATGCCTTTTTAAAAAAATGTCCACGTGAATATGCTTGAGAGATAGTCGTATATTTAGATGCAGGATATATATTCCTACTTTACCTTTTGAATGACTTTAGTGTCTTCTGGTACCTATCTGTTCAGGATACAGTCAAAACAGGCATGTTTATAGATACAGTAGCAATCAGTCTCAGGAATGTAATAAATATGTGGTATTATTTAAATGGTCTTATTTAAAATAAACAGTCTGAAAACTCATTACCTTCCTAGAGTATTCATAGAAAGTATTACACAATGAATAACATTCTAAGGTAATTTTAAATGGACAGAAATAGAGAATATCAATGAAGTTCAAGTGAGTGTTGTGGACAGTAATGCACAATAGTTACATAGTACTTGAGGAATCAATGCACACAGAAATCGCATCAAATTCACATTCGCTTCCCTCCTCCCTTTCCCATCCTCGTCCCGGGCTGCTCATCCCTTCCCTGACCCTACATTGTCTCAGCTTCCTACCATCTTTCTGCTTTGGCTCTATTTGTTATTTACACTTTAGGTCTCTAAAGTAAGATAGTTTAATATGCACAAAAGAAAAATAATGAAAGGATTTGAAATTGCAGGGTTTCTGTCTTTTGGTTGAGATGTTGATTAAAAAACACCTGTTTGCCTCTACTATTATCATGCAAATAATTACTGAGATCACAATGGTTGTATGTATGGTGTGTAAAATGTCATACCATATGTTGCCTATAAGAATATTTAACTAAGAATCTGTTCATGTATTCATAAACATCCCTAACTCAAAATTATTATCCTTTCAGACAGAACCTCTAGCTACCAGCAAATTGCTCCTGTAATTTGCATCACAGCTAGGTATCCTTCAGTATCTGACACACCTAGGAGTGGCCACATAAGATAATAAGGTGGTGATATGCTTAAACTTATAATAACAAAAAGTTCCATTTAAACTAATTTTGTAGTATGAATAAGATTTCTCCAGGAAGTCATGCTCTGTAATGTAGTTCCGGTCAGATAATGGCACATCACAGAAATGATAGCGATCTCAAAATATTAAAATGCAGTTTAAATATTCCTATGGCTTAGAAGGCTGCATTCATCATAAAGTCACAGTGCAATGCCATAATGTCATATCTGTGAAAATGTCGAATGCGAATGAGTCCATTGTGCTGCCAATCAGTATAAAAACACAGATATACAATTATGTATAAAAGGTAATACTTGATAAACTGAATTACAGTTAATATGTTTAGTATAACTATACTATTTAGTATAACTATACATTATAATGTTTTGCTGTACACTCCTACAAATAAGACAAAATTAGTGTAACGTTACAGTCTGTGTTGCCTCAGAAACGGCTTCACACATCTAATGTTTTCTTAGTCTTTATGACATCACTTTATCTTATTTTTTATTTGGTGTCCTATTTTTATCATGAGCCTAGAGTCAATGAGTTACATTAATTTGCATGCCACAAAGATGGTGCATCATAGGTTCCTTTTAGCATACTCAAGGGTGTTGTTCCAGTGGTCTAATGACAGAATAGCCCACTAATATGTTTTCCCAGAACAGGTCCTTCCTTGTTAGATGACTCATGATTCTGATAGAAAAAAAGAACGCACATGACAAATGTGTAGATTTAAGAAAATGTATTATAGGCCAAGTCGCTGATGGTAGCTTGGAAATAGCATAATTTATAAAATTTGATAAATAATTCACTCAAATGGACAGTTATATGGTTAACTAATGATTTAAAATTGACTGATTCATAAATATTCCTATAATGGCAAGAATAAAGTACATGTAAAGCATTAACATATACATTTAAAACCTAACTTTTCAAAACTAGTAATGACTTTTTTACTTTATTTTAAAACAAAATCTTGTATATTTGGGAGAATATGAAATTCATGAAAATTTTCTTATATGTCCCTTTTCCTTACAATTACCTATGAAAACTCCATTCAAATAATCTCACTCTGATGTAACAATGATTTTGATGTTTCTTGGGTTTTATCTATAATTTCAAAAGTTAAATGAGAATTCAGAGGCAAATCTCAGAAGTAAGAGCACTTGTCTAGTAGGAACAAAGTCCTGAGTTTGATTCTCAAGCTGTATAAACTGGGTGTGCTTGTATACACCTGTAGTCCCAGCTCTTGGGAGTCTGAGACAGGATGATTGCAATGTGTTTGAGGCTATCAGGGCCAGTCTGACTACATAGTGATATCAGGACGAATCTGGAACTACAGAGCAAGACCTTATCTCAAAAATAATAATAAAAAAGTTACTTAGGAAAACTAACTAGACCAATTTTCTATGTGCTATCATTTTTCCTGACCATTTACACTTCAGTTGTTTCTTTACGCGTCATGAAAGAATGAATAATATGAAACATCATTCTGGGAGGATGTTAGAAAACCACAGTTTTAATATAATTGACTGAATCTTTCCAATGAGGTTAAACCAATAATGAGATATTGATTCATGGGGCTGGTGGATACAGCTTTGTGGTAGAGCATGTGCTTTGCACAGACAACGCCTGGGATCAATTCCTATTAAAAAATACAAACATCCTATTTACATTTGTCCAATTCTTTTCCTTTTGTAGATATTTTACACATAATGATTGAGATAATATTCAATTTTCTATATTTATTCAAAATGATTAAAGATTGACAGTATAAATAATATTTTGTACATTTTTGACATAAAGCTACGTATCATTTTCTGAAAGGCTGTAGTCTGCTGACAATTTCCAAACACAAGAATTCCATGGGGCTGTTCCCAATTCCTACCTTCTCCAATACTCATCAGTAAGTGCTTCAGGATACACATTCCAGATTGTGTCATTATCTCTTCGGTTTCAAAAATCACTGTCATTCATTGCCTAGTGATTAATTTGCCTAATTATTGATTGATGTATTTTATTTAATTTTTTTCTTTGGTTTATTTTGTCTGTTTCAAGAAAGAAAGTAACTCTGGTCTGACAGCTCATGTTGGCTGTAAGTGGATTTGTTTTTCTGGAACTTAAAGTGGAATTGTTATGAAACAGGTTAAATTTGGAAAATAAGCATCTAACTGAATTGTGTATGTGACACAATCATGTGTTGCACTTCCATATTTTCCAGAAGCTCATTGATTTATCACAATGCTTGTCTGTCCATGACTGTATTGTAGTATATTATTCATAAAGTTTATTCTTGGATATTGACTTAGGCTATTTCGGTTGCTACTGTAAAATGCCTTAGACTTGGAAGCTTATAAAAGGATAAACTCATTGATAACCATTAAGAAGGTTGGCAATCAAGGTCCGGATAACAGCTAGTTCATAGTAAAATGAGGGCCAAATATTGGCTTCCAAAATGCCACTTTTATGTGTTCACATGTGGTGGAAAGAGAAAGGACATATCTGTTCTTTCCATTTCCAGTGCTGTTAATATGGTCATTAATCTAATTCACAAGAAATCCAACTTATTTATTTATTTATTTATTTATTTATTTATTTATTTTTATTTTCTGTTGAGACAAGGTCTTGTTTTATAGTCCAGGCTGACCCTGAACTTATCATGTAGACCAGATTGACCTTGAACACAGAGCACTGTCCCTGACTCACCCTCCTGAACGCTGGCCTTACAAACATGTCCAGCTACTCCCCACCTCCCAATTTATTGATATGTATAAGTGCAAAAAAGATAAAGTTTACACTGATCTTGAGTATTTTGTGCACATACATATTCATCGTGGTAAAGTTACAAATCCCCTCCTTCTCCAGTACACTTCTAAAACTCCACCCCATAAAAGTATGACATTGGAGATTCAGTTTCAACATGTAAGTTTCAGGAATATTCATTCACACATGGAGAGCTTATATCTTGACGTATGTTATTTTATATATATTTATTTATTTATACTGTCCCTAAATTGGTATGTTCCCAAGTATAACCTTTTCTGCCTTCATTCTGCCTCAGGCTCAGAGGTGCCTGACCCTGATGTGCAAATTAATAAGTAGGGTTTTTAAATAATAATTACCCATTATTATTGTATATAAACAGAATTGAATTTTTATCTATAATATTGGTGTATGTTTTTATGGATTATACTTACATTCAATAATTTCAAGAATACATATGTAAATGTAATATATACACATAAATATAACTCATAATTTGCCAATATTTACACCATATTTTATTTTTTATCAACTTACTAGCCAGAATTTACACAACAATTTTGCAAATAAAGTATGAAATTTAGCATCTAATGCTCTGTGTTTCCTTAAAAAGACAATATGTAGTTGTGTATGATATTTAAGGCATTTTAATGGACTCTTTTTGGTGGAGACTATTTACTTACAGTGTGGGTTGAAATATGTCTCCCAAATTCAGTTCCTAATTCTTCAGCCACAATGCCTCAGATTTTGTCCTAATTTGAAAATAGTGCCACTGAAATGAAATAAGTTAAGTTTAGATCACAGTCGAATATTATGGAGTACGAAGTTACATATAATGGGCTCAATTATAATATGGAAAATATGGACAGAGATGCACACAGGAAGATTTAGCATAAGAATATGGTAGTTTCTCTACCCTTCAGCCAAACATGCAGCCAAAATTTAGGACAGCACATCTTCACCAGTCTTCAGACAGACTGTTGACCTACTGATGCTCAAATTTTAAAACTCAGGCTGTTGGCTTTCTGTGACAACAACTTGTCATGGTTCTACCCTCAAAATTGGTGGCATTTTGTTATGGCAGCCTTAGAAAATAAAATCATATGTAGCAAAAATTCTGAGAGTTATTTTAAACATGAATATAACTTTGAATATAACTCAAATCAAATTCTTTCTGTTTCATGGGATATTTTCATTTATTATGATGAATACAATTTTATGTATGCCTAATTTGAATATAGTATCAAATTACTTTAGATTCACAAGTCAATGAAAGATTTGTTTTTAAATACTTTAGTACGTAATGCTTTATTATGTATTTAAAAGTTCTCTTTTATAAGTTTTGGGTTTTAATTTCAATTTGGTGCTGTCTTTTTCAGGCTTTCTCATCAGAATTTCTTTTTTTCTTTTTTGGTAAAGGAAATAGGAGTTTTCGCATTTTTGGTTTCCTGTGATTGTATATTATTTTATTATTTCTGCTTACAGTTTTCAGCAGTGATACAAACTAAGATTGTACATTTCTTTTAAAGAATGATGTTTTAACAGCACATTGATTTTTTTATACAGCAAATGTATTCAGATTGTCTAATTCTTCCAGTTTTAACATAAGTAAGTAATGTGTTTAGATTGTTTTTCATTATCATTAATTTGAAAAACTTACTACCATTGAAACATTTACTATATTGTATTTATTTGTGTGCCTTTAAAATGTGTCCTTAGAAGACTATAATCAAGTACTATTAATCTTTTCAATTTCCATTTTGCATTTTTAACTTAAATTAGTGTTTATAGCTTTATGCTTTTTATTTTTAATTTTCTATATCCACACCGATTTTGTGATTTTAACAATAATGGTTGACAGCAGATTATTCTTACACATCTCTAGATTTGTACACACTTGTGTTAATATGTAACTTTCCACCTAAGTATGGCTTTACTTATATTTTCCAATTTGAAATCTTTATATTTTTGTTCACTTTATATTTTCAAAGTCCTTTGTTTATAACCCTTTGTTATAGATTGAAAATGTGTTGCTCTACCTTTTAAATGTTGATTTGCATATAATGTCATATTAAAGTTGTAGCGGCAAAATGACAGCACAGGATAATCATGTTTACATTTTTGAGACATTTCATCACTCAGAGTGTGGGATGAATTGACAAAATGGATTAAATTCCATGAACTTCTGAAATGAAAGTCACTTGCATCAAATTTCTTTACATTTAATGTAATTACTGACATGGTGCTGTTTAAATAAATGGTCTTCCCCTTACTTGAATTTTTAATATTTTTCTACTTTTCTCTTTTTATTCCATTGGACAAGGTCCATTGTTTTAGCACATTACTTTCATTGGGGTTGTTTTATTTTGATCCTATTTAAATTTTCCTAACTTCTGAATCTGTATGCTATTTATTTATGGACTTTTAAGGAATTTTTCTTTTCAAATATTTATTTTGATCAATGCGTTTTACAATTCAATCTATCTTAATTCATAACATAATATCATATATATAAATCATGTAGATTTTTATACATGTATCTACATTGTCATATTTTAATGTGATAAAATACCATATTATTATGCTAGTTTATATTTTCCAAGGGAAAAACTCACAATCTCCTAGCATTTGTGTATGTATTATATGTTATTATTCATAATCACCCTACTGTGCACTATTAGCTAATCAACCACCTTCCTCCTATAACTTATAATTTATCTTATAACTATCTATAACTATCTGTAACTTATCCTTAGTAGATTAACCTTTCCTTTTACCTCTGACTTCAAACTTCTTGGCCTCTGATAACCTGACCCTTCTACCCCAAACTCCACTGAGATTTTCTTTTTTGATTTTACATTAAAATGATGATTACCTGTGGTTTGGATTGGATTTGGAGTGTCGCGCTGTCTTCCTATACCCGTGGATACTAGGAACTGTTGGGAGAGGTAGTCTGGATGGAAAGGGCAGGTCTTGAAACTTGACCTGGAGGAGCGCATGGTGGGTCTACACTTTCTCTAGCTTGGCTCTTCTACACCATGAGAAGCACTTTCTCTGGCTCTGGCCCAGCCATGGGTATCTACCATTTTTTTAGATCGTCCACTTGTGAACAGACTGTGACCTGCTGAAACTCTGAGCTAAAATAAATCTTTTCTCCCTAAAGCTGTGCATGTCATGTGCTGAGTTGCAGGGACAAAATAAGTAACCAAGACAATCTGTCTTTCGGTTTCTGGCTTATGCTACTTATTCCATTCAAATTGTCTCAAAAAATATAGCCTTGTTCTTTTTTTATGTCTGAATAATATTATATTGTATACCTGTGTTTTTTCAGTATCAGCTGGCAAACATAAAGGTTGACAAGTGATATAATGTATATAACTGTATAACATGTATTTTCTATGCCCTATGATAGTTCCATTTAGAATTATTTTGAAGAACACTCACATTGTTTTCTGTATGGCCTTCTAATTTACTTTCATACCCATAAAGGTCAGGAGACATTTTTTTCAACGCAGTGTTTTCAAAACTTTCTAACTATGGTCTTTCAAACAAAAGTTAGTTGTATTGTAGTAAAGCAAACACAGGTTGTTATTTTGATTTGTAACATTCTGTTGATATTCTTTCACATACTATTTTTTTCTCGTAGCAATTAACCAGTTGTGCACTTTTTTGAGTGTGTCTTTTTAAATGTGCTATTTTAATTATATTATTTTTGTTGGCTACTTGTATTTCTTATATTTTATAAATTCTAACACCTTCACCAATGTATCTCTTAAAATATTTTCTACCACTCAGGAGGTTGTTTATTCATTGGATTGATTGCTAACTTTTTGGCACTGAAGTTTTTGATTTGACATAATCCTTTTTGCCTAATTCTTTTGCTATTTTTTGTGCTGTTAGATTTTTCTTTTCTTTAAAATATCCTTTCATATTGTCAAAAGCATTTCCTTTAAGTTTTCTTCTACCAATTCCATAGTTTAAGGTCTGACCTCTAAGTTGATAGCTCATTTGAAATGATTTTATACCTGCTGAGATGAGACTAATTTCACACTTGTGTATGTTATAGATAATTGTATTCAACACGACTTACTGAGAAACTGTTCTTACTCTAATGTGCGTTCTTAGGCCATTCAAATAATTAGTTAGCTGTGAATATGGCAGTGTATTTCTAGACTCAATATACTGTTTCTTGGGCTTAAGTGTCTTGTTTTTATTGGTGAATATTAATAGTACAGAGTAATGAAATTCGTGAGGTTATATTATCACATGTGTATAGCATATTTTGAATATTTTCATCCCTGTTACACTTCTTTCTCTCCTTCCCTACTTCATCTCCTTCTTTATCACCAGAAGACCATCTTTTACTTTCCTGTCTTCTCTCATTTGTTTTGTATTTGTGTTTATGATAGTAACATGGACTTCTAGTTATTACAAGTTCACAGTATTTGAGAAGCTATTTTTAAGTGCATCACAATGCATTTTGCTCATTTTTGCTTAAGGTATCATTGGCTACTTGAATTTTTATGGTTAAATGTGAATTTATGCTTTTATGAGTTTTGTAAAGAATATAATTTTTTAAATTGAGATATCATTGGATTGACCACTCTGGGTATTATGAGTATCTTTCTAATATTTGTTTTTCAGTCCATCAACATGGTGTATATTTCTTTTTGCATATGTGTTCTCCAATTATTTCATCTAAGTTACATTTTATCACAAATATTAGGTCTCTTGTCTGAATTAATCATAAATAATTTCAGTTATTAAAACTGCAGTGACTTTCTTGAATTTATTTTAGAATTTGCTATAATAATTTAGCCTAATTGACTTTGATGACTTTTTAAAATTAATTCTAGTGTTCTTTCCATTCATTGATATGTGTAGATGCAGTACATAATGTTTATATTGATCTTGAGTATTGTGTGTGTGTGTGTGTGTGTGTGTGTGTGTGTGTGACAGAATTCCAAATCCTTACCATCCCCCTTTTCAACCTTCCGAACCCCTCCTCTCCTTCATTTCCCAATATTCCTCTTCATATTAGTTCTAGTCATTTTATGAAAGAATAATATGTCAGATAACATTTTCTTTAAGCAGTGTTAATTTATGTATTTTCCAAATTGAAGAGGTTTTATGTCGTTCTTTTGCCTTAGGGATCTCACTGGTACTTACAGTACTATATTGAGTAAAAGTGACAAAAGTATCCATGTGTGATATGTTCCAAATATGAAAAAGAAAATCTTTCTCCTTTTTTTTTCTATTGAATGTGTTTGCTGCTGTATATTATATATGACTTTTATTTCTTGAAAATATATTCCTTATAATTCTAATTTATTCAGAACTTTTGTCATAAAAAACCCATTGAACTTTTTAAAGATAACTTCTTGATATCTATTGAAACACTTTTTCAAAAAAAATTCATCCTGTTGTGTTTGATTTAATTAACTGATTAGAATATATTGTACTAACATTGAATCTCTGGAATAAATTTCGCCATGAGTATGATAATCTTTGAAAATGTTATTTATTTTTCTAGAAGATTTTTTTACATCTACATTTGTCAAAGACAGTGTACTATAGTTTTCTTCATTAGTTGATTCATGATCGGGTTCTGGCATAGGTTTAACGCTGCCCTTATAAGATGCTCTGAGAAGAACTTTATCCAATACAAATTTTGGAATAACTTCATAAAGAAGGCCGTTTGTTCTTCTGTTTACGGCTTAGTAGAACTCACTGTGAAGCCATCTGGTTCTCAGTGTTTGTTTGCTGGGAGACACTTATTAAGGATTCATGTTCATTACTAATTATTGGTCCTTTCCAGTATCTGATCTTTTAATTCTTTCTATCTCAATAAAGCACATGCATTCAGGAATTTGGACATTTTATTAGTTATAATTTCATCAAGTTCTTCATAATACTTTTTGCTACTCATTTGTTTTTTTACAAAGTTGATGTTGTTACAAACTTCTTTATGTCTAATTTTATTTTTGGAGCCTTTTTTCCTCTTTCTTATTTTGCCCAGCTAAGGACTTGTCAAGTTTGTTAATCAACCAGCCTTCCTCTATTTCTTTTTTAAAAAATGTTTAGTCTCTATTTTAGGTGTTTCTATTTTTATCTATTTTATATCTGATTTTAATATTGGCCTTTATTTTTTCTCTACAATAAATTAAAATCATCTGGTAATCTGTTTAATTTCTATCATTCCTCGTTTAAAAAATTAATATCCATGAGACACACAACAATACATTGAGTTTAGCAACTTTTGAATGTTGTCATTTTCTCTGTTACTACTGCTTCTGATGGGTTCCATACAATGTTTTTTTTTTAACTTTTTTAGTTGAGTTTTCTTCTGATTGTTTCCTTCATGAATTGTTTGTTTCAGATAAGTTATTCGATGTATTTGCAGTTTCCTTTTTTAAAAATTCTACTTGTATTACGTTTCTGAGGAAATGCTATATATTATTATTGAATTGAGTTAAAATTTAGTAAGATTTGTTATGGGATCTATGATATAGTATTCCTACGGAATGTTCCAAAAGGTGTTTTAAACAGTGCATACTTTTCAGTTGTTGGACGGAATCTTTAATAGAATTCTCCAACTTGAATTTTTTCTGGTTGTATTTTAACTCTGCCCTTTGTGTCCATTTTCTGCTGAAATCTGGTATCTTTTCATTCTGTAAAATGGATTTTAAGTCCTTGGCTTCTATGATACTAAAGTTTACCTTTCTCTTCTAAGTTTACAAAATTTTCTCTGCATTTGTATATTCCAACACCAAATATATATATATATATACAGCTTAGTTGCTATTTTGCTTGATTAATTGACTGTTATAATTTTATAATTCTTTCTCATTTCATTGTTTTTTTTTTTAGATTAGAGTCTACCTTATCTGATAAACTTATAGGTAGTCTTGATTTATTTTATACTCTTCACAAAAAAATGCCTTATTTTGCTCCTTCATTTCTAGTTAATTAATTTGGTTAGAGGTAAAGTTTATTCCATTTTGCATCTTTATTTCTTATAGTATTGCAATTTTAAGTGTTACTTTTAAAAAGTATCTTGAATTTTCTTAGGATTCTATTTATCATGTACCAGTGACGATCAACTGGGCTATATGTCAAATGTTGTTCATATCTTTCTCCTTACATAAGTCAGCTTTCTTGTCTCATATACAAGCATTTACCATATACAAGTTAAAGAAGATATTTAAGTTTGTCTGTGTTCTAAGGAGACAAACTTTATGATTGCCTGGCTTTAAGGAAGGCACATCATAAGGGAAGGGCATGATAAACCTGCTTAATTCATGACAGCCAAGAAACAGCCCAGTGGGATGGTGTCTGAGAAGAAGGAACAAGGGACCTCCTGCACAAGCCAGGTCATGAATCCATGACACATGCCCACATAGGTGACATTTTCATAATGCCATTGGCTGCTGTGAAGCCAATCTAATTGGCACAACCAAGCTTACCTGTCATACTACTTTTGTGAAACATTCACAACTTTCTTGTATGTCATGTATTACATGTGATAATACAAGGATGAAGACATGGGTCACTGGTGGAGCGCTAGCTGAACATTCAAGATACCCAGAGGTCAATGCACAGGGCTGCTAAACCCAACAAAGCTACGAACAAATTTTACTGACTTGTGTAGGGAATTGTCCCTAAATAGAGCCTACACACTTACACTTTCAGTTTCTTCTGCTGCTAATTTATGATAATAGCAATAGTAGTGTTAATTTTCTCTCTACCTGGGTTTCATCTTGTCTACATTGCAGCTTTGGTTAGGTTTAGCTAATTTTTGGTTTCAAATATTGCAAGGGCAGGTTAAGTGCTTCTGCTAATTAGGATTTCATAGGTGCACATCTTATTTTTAGAAAGTTTTTATGTTTTACAGTGAAGATACTTGCTTTGCAGTCCATATCTTTTATCTTATTCATCTCTCTGCCCATATTTTCCCATTTACTCATGCACAACTTGTCTCTCCACCTGGCGAGTCTGTGCCCGGGATCAGTGGTATACTGTAATACAGAAAAATTCCATAAACGATGGTAATGTTTCTGAGCTTGTTTACCCCGTGGCAACCTTGACAATAGTGAACCTTGTTGTACCTCAACAATTGTCCTTGTTCCTCTTCATCTTCCTGAGGTTTCTACTGGCTTCTCACATGCATTTAGTAAGGGGTCATGGGACTTAACTGGTGCCATGATTGAGAGACATTACTATCATTCTTATTCTCATCAATCGAGCCCCGGAGATTAAAGTCCTATTTCACTCTGGTTGTATTCCTTTAAAACAATTTGTTTCTTCTGCACCAAAGCCCTTGAGATAAAATCAGAGATTAGTCCTTTTTTAAAGAATGTAGTTATAAGGTGCATTTTATAGTACTTAAAATTCTGTTAATTAAATTTTATAACGAAGCAATACTTTTGTAAAAATACAAATATCCAATATGCAAAACAACGTACTAATAACATGATTGTCAATAACTAATTACTGTCTAAATCTTGACTTTATATGTTAGCTTTACATGTCAACTTTGTATGTTGCTTATAGTAAAAATATAAAGTTAATTTGAAATGTCAAGACAAAGCAAAACAACTAAAATAAGCTGACAGTTTTAATGCCTGTAATTCCTCAGCAATCTGGAATTATGCAGGAATATTTTTCTGATACAGCATTGAAACAACTGAGTTATATTTGTACCACTAGATGTAGGCAAAATACTTTCTTGTAAGCATCTTTGATGTGCACACTACTTGAAAATTTTTGAGCTGCAGTTTCAAGTTCTTGATTGTGCTATGACATCTGTTCCTAACTTTTGAAATATTTTATTCACATAAGCATATCTCAATAACTTGTTCTTCTTAGTCTTTGTATAATACATACCACCCATTCCATCATTTTCAATATCACTATTTCTTTTCAAGTTTTGGTAATAAAACTATATATACATTTGTGCTTCTCTAATTTTTCTAAGTAGATACTTACAAAGAAAAATATTTGTCTACAACGGTATGACTAACTGCAAGCCTGGATTTTATGTGTATCAAAATTTGTAGACCATAAATTATTCTTAAAATACATGTTAAAATATTGCTTTTAAAAATCATATGGAAATGGAATAATAATACCTAATTGTACCTAGTCAAAACAATTATTTTGTCTTTAGTAAGAAAAGGAATTTTTTGGTGCTGGGAAAATTCAGCAGAAATCAGTTAAATGGCTCATAAAACAGTAAATCAAGTTGTTTCAGTGCTGTGCTAATAGCTGCTGTCATGTGATCTATTACTAATTTATTGGAAGTTATTTTGAGACAAAGAGAGAGACAGTAAAAAAATAAAGTATTTTCATAGAAATTGTTAAGGCTGTCATGAAAATGCATAAATGAGGACCATGAAATAAACTATTCTTCAATAGAGATTTATTATAATTACTCTTACTTTACTTCCATAAAACTTGAGACTACTAAAATTGAATGACTTATTTGCCAAACCAATAAAAAGTGTAAAGGTCTATTAAGTAAGCATCCAACTTCAGACCATAGTCCATTGTTAACTTCTATAGTTTAGCTTTGGATTTCCTTTAAATTTTTAGTGAGGTGTAATTTTCATTCAATTTATACAAAAACAAAAGCCATAAGCCATACATACTCATCTTGTTTCCTGGCATTTGCACAGGAATTACTAGCGGTGTCAGCACTTTCAGCAATAAGATTAGGCAAGAAGGACAAAGATTGAAATCTTCGGGGCATGATCAGAGGCCTTTGAAAAACAGATACTTAAGAGCTTTAAGGAAGCTTTAAATGAATGACGGCAGTAAGAAAACTGTCAGTGATGAAAGGTGCACTATTAGACAATGAAAGGAAGAGAATCGGTGAGGCTTCGAGGGACATCTTTCCCTGAAAGTCAGTGATTGTCTTGAAGACATATTTGGACTTCATTTACCCTATAAATTCAGAAATCAGGCCAAAGCCTGTGTTTTTTCATTATGAAAAATATGCAGATTTCAGAGAAATCATCTATGTTGATAATCCAAGAATAAATTTAAAAATATTAAATGTTCAACAAATAACCAATCTCAGGAATTCTCTTCATTTACTGATCAAGTAAATTTTACTCATTATTAGGCATGAAATAAGAATACATATCATTTTATTTCTAATTACCCCAGAATATTTACGAATATATAAATAAGTGAATGAAATACTGACATTGGGTATTCACCTTCTAAGAAAAATCTTTTAGCAACTGCACTAGAATCTATGAGTATGTTTAATTTCTACATGGACTATGGTTAGCCATATTATCTGGACTAAAACTGTGGTTTGAGATCATTCTAAGATTATTAAGTAGAAGATGATCTCAGTGTTTGTGAGCACTTGATTATATTTTGTTAAAAAACATCTTAGTCATAAATATAAACTCCTGGGGCACAAGAAGGGCACTATTCCTTTTCATAAAATTTTGGTGATGGTTCCTTATACACAATTTTCCCGCATAATAACACAGTGAAAACTAGGCTTAATGTGCACATGCCATAGGAGCTTTTTATATGATAGAAAATAAAAGTAAAGCATGAATCTTAGGGTTTAAATAGATTGGTTTATATGTTCTTTGTTGTTCCTTAAGAGAAAGAAATAAATTTTATGATTACAAAGAAAACACATCTTTTTGAGGATCATAGGAGATCACTGAGTCCATTACCATTTGGTACGTGAACACGTGGTTCGGGAGAGATAAATTTTAAATCTCTAATGAGGAAGATATAAACTTTAACTTGCAAGTTGTATATTTTTAACGTTGGTTGCCAGCAATTTTCACGTAGAGTGAATTATTCATTCAAAAATAAACAATTGTAAAAACAGACAAAATATAAGAAGCATTCGTTTTTGACATTCATGAGCAGCACAGAACTGTAATTCAAGTCTTGTGATCATGATCATCACTGAAACTGTAGGCTTATAGATAATGCATGGCTTATAACTCAGGGAAGGACATAGCCAAATTGCTTTAGGATTATCAGAGACTGAAACAAAGAGCAGAGTCGAAATGTTTGAAAGAAGCTATAATTGAGCTGTACGATGTTTTTAATTAAAAAAATAATTGATATAAAAACACTTATCCGTGATACATGACCTGAATGAAAATTTTCCAATACGTCTAATCACAAGATGAAATTTGGCTTTCCCATTTTATTCATAGTATGCATATATGATTCACACTGGATACATTAAACTTGTTTTTTGTTTTGTTTTCCTTATTTCGTTTTTTGTTTTTGTTTTTGATTGTTTGAGACAGGGTCTTGTTCTGTAGACCAGGCTGGTTCTGAACGCACTATGGAGTTCAGGCTACCCCTGGATTCATGGCAATCCTTCTGCCTCAGTCATCCAAGTGCTGGGATTATAGGCATGCACCACTACACCCAGCTTATGTGGTGCTGGGAAATCAAATTTAGGGCCTCTTGCTTGTAGGGCAAGTGCTTTAACCACTGTGCCATTCCTCCATTTAAGCCTGGGAATTTCGTGTACGTGAATATTGCAACAGCTTTGTATTCCTTCTCCATCCCCTTCCTCTCCGTCCCGACGTCTCTCATATCCTCCTTCACACTCAACACCTCCCTTACTTGGCTCCACTCTTTATTTACATTCCGGGCATCTCCTATCATAGAAATCACACAATGTTGAATCTTGCATATCACTCAAGTAAGCACAATGCTCTCAAGTGTTATCTTCTTTATACCTACAGAGTATAACTCTGTGCTGTACCTAGCCCCCATTTTTGTGTTTTTCTATTGATCTATTGATGGGTGTTTCGACATCTTCCATGATTTAACTATTATTCAGTTTTGAAGAAAACACACTTACCAAAAAGGGGAAAGAGAAGGATTTGTAATGCTGATTCAATATATATGTGCACAAAATACTCAAGTTCAGTGTAAATATTGTGAATTCCACACACCTATTATTTTTATAAAATGGGAGAAAAGAACTAGTGAATATATATGTTGAATATTATAAAATTGGATTTAATAAAGTAAATTATATTATACTGTAATTTAGATGAGATATATTTTCTCTATTGCTTCCTACTTCTATATTTTCCTGTATTTGTTACTAGCTCTATTATAAACTATACTCCTACTATGTCTCCTAGCAAGACCGCAAGGTATTCTTTTTCATCTTTCCTATGTTCTTCTCATGAGTTATAGAAAGACCACAGTAAATTTTGAAATTTCAGAAAGTTGGGCAGCAAGTATGACAAATTAATTAAAAAATGAACTTTCCTCAAACCTTCATAGTTGTTCAAAGAAACCTCTCAGCCAGGCCTTTAAAGCGAAAATCCTCAACAACAGAAACATGAGTAGAAGATAAGGCAACAGGATGCATGCTGAAATTCCTGAGACCCGAGAAACTAAAGTCATGGGTCTTGACATAATGGACATCATAGAAAAGGATGTCAAAAAGCAAATAAATGAACAGAGCATCCAGTTCAAACAAGATATCCTCAAAGAAATGCTAATTAGCAGACTTAGAGAGCAAATTACTAAACAAATAATTGATACAAAGCTCATTGAGCATTTTGAAGCCTCAAATAAAAAAGTTGATTGTGGTGAATAAGGAAATGCAAGATATGAAGACACATTTTGAAAGAGAAAGGAAAACTTTCAAAAGAAATCTAGCGGAAAGTCAGGATATAAAAAAAAAAAACATTTGAAATCAGGGAAGTTTATTTGAACATTGTAAGGACAGAATTTTAGACCTTGAAGACATGGAATACCAAGTAACCTCAACCAGCAACAAGACTCGCCTTGACGCATCATAATTAACAAAATACAACATAAAGAGAGAATATTAAAAAGAGCAAGAGAAAAACAGATATTCTAACATGGGAAACTCATTCAGATTACCACAGATTTCACAATGCAAATTTTAAAGGCCAGGAGGGCCTGGAGTAAATTCTCTAAAGATATAGAAGCCAGAAATTGTCAACTTATATTGTTGTATCTAGTAAGATTATCTCTGAATATTGAGGAAAAATTAAAAAAACATGTTTCATGACCAAGAATCTCAAAAGAAATTTTTGACCACTAGCCTAGCACCACATAAAATACTTGAAGGAATCTTTGAGAAAGAAAGAATGACAACCAGCACCAAAGAAAATGGAAGAAAAAAAATCACTTAAAGAGAAGTGTAACAAAAAAAATAGATTGGTATCCTACTAAAATATTACCAGTTATCTATAAAACCTGTGGAACTTTTCCACATAATTAAGTTCATTTAATGTAGCATTTCACTTAAACTTTCATATAAGTTTATCCTAAGAAAACTGCTTGATGTATTGATAACCTGAATGTCTTTTCAATGTACAGACATTTATCTTTCAGGGCACACCTAAGGAATTTCTTTCTCACATTTTCTAGTCTTGTAAAATTTTACATATGCAAGTTGATAACAGCATGACTAACAATAGGTAAAATGTGGAAGACACAGACATACCTATCAGCAGACCAAGGGATACACAAATTGTGGTATTAATACACAATGTAATACCACTCATCTATAAACACAGATAGGTTGAAGGCTTTTGTAGGCAAATGGAGGCAACTTCAGGCCATCAGGCTTAGTGAAGCGAGTCAGAAGCAGAAGATGAAATATTGAATGGCTTATCTGATATGAGAAACCCAGATCACATTTTTTTTTCATAGAACTTATGTGGGGAATAATGAGAACTGGAGCATCAAAAAGACAGAAGGGAAGAATTCATAACTTTGCCACGATATCTATGTGCACAAAGTACTCAAGATCAATGTAGACTTTGTGTATTGCACTTATGCATATCAACAAAATGGGAAAAGAATAAATAATAAAATTTATTGTTATAGTACTTTTCTTATGGGGACTGATGGGTGAGGCCATGTTAAAGAATCTCAACAAAGATATACTAAGATACAACAAACAAACAAACAAACAAAGAAACAAACAAAAAGAATGGTTAGCCAATCATCCTAATAAAGGGCTCTGCTGGAACCAGAAAAGAGGCGACAAGATATGTCCACTGCAGCCCATTCTAGGGTTGAGAAGCTGAGCTACAGAATGCTGATTTGAGTGGTGCACTGAGCCAGACACAGAAGATTATGTTGATATATGTACAAATAGCATCATGCAATTATCTGGTGGTCTTTGCAAAAGATGACAAAATCTATCTCAGAAAAAAATAAATATTCTGTGTCACCTTTAAATGTTTTTATTTTGTTTAATTGACATTTCTGTTCATTTGAGAGTTCTGAATTACTAAGTGAAATAACTTTCCATTAGGTATCTATAATAAAACTATTTCATGCATATGATTTTTTAGTGGATGGAGGGATTATTTTTATGAAACATAAAAAATAATCTAAAAGGTAGTCTACAAAAGTTTTGAAAATATTTTGACATACAGTGATAAATTTACTGAAATAGTTTTTAAATTAACATGACATGATACCTACATTATCAAAAATATAAAATAATTAAACATAGTTCAGTATTCACTCAATAACAAGAAAATGTAACACTGAGAATTGAAAAAATTCTATAGAAAAATATCAAATCAAATAAGTAATAACGTAATCATAAAGAAGTTCAAATCTTGCTTTTGACCATGAACTTTATATTCCTTTTAAATTACAAAAATAAATTTAAAAATATTTTATTAAGAAAGGATACACTACCACCTAGTGGTTGTGTTGCTTGACTAATATTTTCACCAGTATCAGAAACTGTACAATGCTGGAGGTTGATGGCAGAATATATTATCACTAATTTTATTTTGCAAAATAATTATCAAATTTTGCTTGATTTATAAGATATTGTTTTAACCATTTTGCATCTTATTGTTTGGAACTTAAAACTTTGAGCATTTTCATATCAAGAACATAAATGTTGGAAATCAGATATGGTGACTCAAAAAATAACATCTCAACATTTTAACTTTTTGCAAAAATTAGTGACAATAGACACAAATTATTTTGAGCAAACTCCACTAATTTTAGCGATTACTAAACTTATAAATGCTACCTTGACACAATTTATTTTATTAAGTCAATTGTTGAAATTATATTTTATATGCCAAATATGATGTAAAATTGGAAATAGCTACATTAAGGTAACAGATAACAAAATAAAATACTTTAACACAATTATTCTATGAAAGGAAACATTTCGAAGCTCCTTGACAAGATCATATTAGAACAAAAAAGAACATAAGACAATACATGGAATGAATTCTTTTATATTACATTAGTTGATACATTATGATTGTTTTCCACTTTTTCTTCTTTCCTACTTTCTTGTATGTGGACATATGATCATGTATACATGATCTGTTTATTTATTCTATATATTATTTGATATGATTTTACATTCATTGTCATTGTATACTCACTTTGACATGTGTATTTCAGTACAGATGTAATTACACTTTTTAAAAGTAATCAACTGCTTATTTAATTTTGTATTAGTGTAACTAAGTAATTCAATTACATTTTTGTCACTAATAATAAATTCCTTAAGGCTGGTGATATATCTGAGTAGTTAAAACCTTCGTTTAGCAAATCCAAGACCTGGCTTCAATTTCCCAGCACCACATTAGCTGAGTGTACTGGTGCACACTATAATTCCAGCACTCAGGAGGCTGAGACAGGAGGATTGCTATGAGTTTGAGGCTAGCCTGGGTATACTGTTAGTTCAGGGCTACTCTGGGCTATAGAGTAAGACTGACTCAAAAATAAATAAACAAATATCTGACCAATGTTATTCAATTTACTATGATTAATTTTGATATTTGTAATAGCACATGCAAAAGCTGATAGTTTTTAAAGAAACATTTTCATAAAAATGATTTATTAAAAAACTTCCAACATAAAAATTATAAAATCTGTTTCTTGTATAAAACTAAAAATGATGGTAAACAACAGATGCTAATATTAGACAAGGCAACATCAAAGACAATTTGATGCATTTATTCATTAATTCATCACGTATATAGTGGATGTATTTCCCCCCATTTTATTGGTATGTATAAGCATAAAATTTAAGGTTTACAATGAAGTTGAGCATTTTGTACACATACGTATCTTGTCAAGGTGACAAGGACTTTCCCACTCTCCTTTTGAACAAAAGCATAATGGATGTATTTTAAGAATTATATAATTCCCTAAGTTGGATCAGAATAGTGGAATTACATTCATTCAGAATGGGTTTTATTACAACTCAGAGCGACATGTAAGAGTAGCTTAATATAGAAATGAAGGGCCTAAGACTTGGGGGAAGACACAGTCATGAAATATACACAGGGCAGCATCCCAGCCCCGGGCAAAACATGCAAACTTCAAAGAAAGGGTTCTTCGAGCTGCAGGAGTTGGAGACAGCAAAGAGTGAACAAACGACAAGAATAAAATGATAATGAGAAGAAAGGAGAAAGAACCAAACTGCCAGGGCCACACAGGCCAGAGAACACTTGGTTCAGTTTTTTATTTGATTTTTAAGAATGCTTTCCAAAATGCTCTTTTAAGAAAATGGTAACATTCATTTTTAAAATCAGAAAAAAAGAAAAAAAAAGACATCCAAGGAGAAGGAGAAAAGAAGACAAACTCACTTTAGGTCAAGAGAGGACAATGGTGGCTCCACATATCATGTCAAGTGGAGGGGGACAAGGAAGAAGGGTCACAGGTGCTTCCCGCTGGCAGCTGCAGCGACTGCGCTGAATCCCTGCATTGTCCCTCACAATGTCTCTCTGGTGAATGTTGGGAATTACGTGCAAAAGAGGAACACCATGTTTAGCAATATCAAAGCATCCTCTTAGAGAACACACTAATTTGCAATGTTGTAAATAAACTTTTATAATGGAGAAACATGAAGTAACCAACTTCCTCAATGGATGAACTTTACCACCTCCAGCAGTGAGACAATCACCTGTTATATGCTTTCTATCATTGTAAAAAATATACTCATGCTGAATTACATTGTCTTATTACCATGCTCCTTGCTTAACCTTCCCAGAATATCAGTTCATGATCGACTGAATCTAGAGTTACAGACATAACAAATTAGAAATTTACTGCAGAGCATCATGACAGTCTTTCATATAAGTCAAACAATAAAATAAGCAAGGTTGTGAAGCTGTGGATGGAGGTTTACTCTGGTTTTTTCCGAAGGCAAAGATAAATAAATCCCAAGAAAATAATAGGACTGCTGAGGGATACTAAATTAAAAGTGGAGGAAGAATTGGCCTAATTTGAAAAATGTATGTACAAAATAAATATTTGCTGATATTATTGATCAATAAAAAATGTATTGTGAAAATCATAAAATAATATTTTTGTTGCTAAGCAATTCATGATAAATTATTTAATGGCAATGAATTATTGAGAATGTAGTTTATGTCTGGTTGGTTGCAATGAAAGCGAGAAGAGTATTGGGATTTTTAAACTTGAGGAAATTAGTAGGTATACTTTTACTTGTTCCTCCTACAAAATTGAATTGAAAACTCTGAACATCAATGTTTGCTCTTAACCTCACAGTTCACTTGAACTTTGTTTATATTTTAAGTCTATTTTCCTTTGCTATACAATTAGTTCCCCCATTGCTAAGTTTGTATAAGTGCTTTGACCTTTTCTTTAGCTCAGTTTTATTAGCCTTTAATGGAACAATAGAGCATTAGAGAGGTTCTTCATGCAGAATTTTATTAGGTATTAACATGTCTGAAAATAATTATACCAGAACACAACTTATATGTAACTCAGTATTTTCCCACATTTTCCAGACTTCGGCTCTAATCTTTATTTTAAATATTTTTCAGGGTACATGGTATTCTCTCAGTAGATTTTTATTTGCATGTCTCTGTTGATTGAATTATTTTAGCGTCTATTATGCATTCTGCAGCCTTTTCCATATGTTGCTCCTGAAATGTCTATTTCAGTCTGGACGATTTTAAATTTATTGCCTGATATTTTACTTTTAGGGAGCATGAAGATGGATTTTACATATGCATTTTAAATATTCTCTATCTGAGAGGTGGTTGCCATTGTCCTTTTATATTGAGCACTTTCAATAAAATTAACTTATTTCAATTGACTATGAAAGTGTATGAAATGAATTTTATTTTTATTAGTTCTTTGAGAAGATTTCAGAAAAGTAAATATTGTTCATTTAAGGCTAAGATAATGTTCCATATCATTAACTTCCTTTTAAAATTATTGATGTTAGAACTCTATTTTTTTAGAAAATGAGTTTACTGAATTGTACATAATACTTTTATTTAAAAACAGTGTTTTTGAATAAAAGAAACTCCCTTCCGCTTAGGATCTCCTAAAATTATAACCACTCTCTTGAATTCCTACAGGACTCTTGACTACTACTCTAAAATCTAATATCAGAAACAAGTTTTGTCTTGTGAATGAAATAAATATATTTACAATTTTGTGTCCATTCCCTTTTTGGTTTATAATTTAATTATAATTTAAAATAAACTCTATTACCATAAAGAGCTCCACTGTGTGGGCATATCAGAATCATAGGTGATTTTACCATAGAATATTGCAGTGTTTCGAGATTTCTGTTATTAAGAGTTTTTTTTTTAAATATATCTAATGCTATTTGGTAGCTACTTTCTGACTTAACCTCATTAATTAGTACAAATAGAATATATATGAAGTCAAATGAATATGACTGGTGAAACGAATAAAAAAATTCATAAACATAGAAGAAGACAAAGCAAATTAAACCATAAACATATTGATATCAGTACTCACATTCTCTGAAACCAAGTAGTTTTGAAACTATTGTTCAAAAATCATTTTATCTTGTTCTT
Source organism: Ctenodactylus gundi (assembly GCA_004027205.1). Lineage (NCBI taxonomy): Eukaryota > Metazoa > Chordata > Mammalia > Rodentia > Ctenodactylidae > Ctenodactylus > Ctenodactylus gundi. The sequence goes on along the minus strand of PVKB01000935.1, from coordinate 361,399 downwards.
CTTTCAGCATCTATCTCTAGCCATGCTAACTATTAACTTACATTGTATTATAGCCATGGGAATACTATGAGCTTAATAATTTGTATTTACTGACATAGAGAGACAATATGACAAAGCCATGTAAAGATTTTAATGAGATTAGATAGCAGTCATATATAGGAATAGATTAGAATAACAATGTGTCCAGAAACATAATGATCCATGCATAATTACCTGATTTATAAGAAAAGTGGCTAGCTCTCATTTATAATACGGAAAAGATATTTTGAATAGACGCTGCTAGTTCAATTATGTATTTACAAAAATATCCTTAACCTTTATTTCAAATTTTATATGAAAAATCAATCCAATAAATTTATCAGTTTTCTATATCAATTATTAAAAATACACACATTGTCTATATCAATTATGTAGCACAATAGAATAGAAATCCTTATTCAGTATAAAAGATGCCTCATTAAAGAAATAAAATATTCAAGCATATCGCATAAAACTCTGAAAATTCTATTTCTGAGAATATAACATTAAAAAGTAAAACTATATATACAAATGTTTTTATGAAATGCATAGAGAAAAATTACCTGTGATACAACACATACACTTTAAAATAAAATTAGGCAGAAGACTTTAAGATCTTTTTGTGAAAGTGGATATCTAAAAGAAAAATAAGTGTAAAATGTTGCTCAATTTCTACTTAATAGTTATGAGAAATTTTAGGAAAGAAAAATACTGACCAAGGTATTTAAGAACTAAACAATGGAATTACTGGCAGTGCTACCGAGCTCTAATGGGAGCCTAAGTTTCTACAACTCTATAAAATTATTAACTATGTCCAATTAAAAGAATATTAATCTGTGACTATTCACATTGGAATTTTTGACGAAGAAAAATTCATTTCTAGATGTATTCTCAATACAAATAGATATCTGTATATTCTTCAAGATAAAAGCACCGTATGAAGAAAATAGCACTGGTCGTAAGTTTATTTGAAAAATTATATATTATGGAAGGCAGCATGGAGATTTCCCAAAAAGCTGAATATCAATTTTTCATTTTGCCCTGTGATACCTTCTTTGGGAATCTTTCCAAAAGAAATAAAAACACGATATAACAGAGATACATGTACAAACTTGTATAGCAACTCAAGTTACAAGAGTTACATTGTGAAAAATGCTTAAATATCCATCAGTAGACCAACTGTAATGAAAATTGATATATGTACACATGTAAACAGTGGAGTACTACAATTTTTAAAGACATATTTGAGTCATTTTTAGGTAAATGCACACGATAAGATATCATCATACTTAGTGAAGTGAGTCAGACTCAGAAGGTCAAACATTACAGGGTATCTCTAATATGAAATATTCCAAACCAATAATTAATAGAATCGAATAGGTGACATATGAAAATCAGATGGACTGACAGAGGGGGCAGGAGGGCAAAATGGGGAGATGGCGGGATTGTGAAACTGACGTGAGATATAGGTGCACACAATTTTCAAGGTCAATATATTTATCACATATATATGGAAATAAGAATGAATCAAATATTATACCTAGTAAAAAATTTAATCATTCCTTAACTAAACAATTAAACACTCCATGAATTGCTAAATCTCAATATTAGCGATTTAAAATTAAATCTTCTTACTGCAATATTTTAATGATATGTGTTCATTATAAGTTTTTTTTTTATAGTGCTGGATGAATGGCACAGTGGTTAAAGCACTTGCCTTGCAAGCCCAAGTTCCTTGGTTCGATTCCCCAGCACCACATAAAAAGCCAGGCATAACGTCACATAACTGTAATACCTGCTCTCGAGAGGCTGAGGCAGGAGAATTACCATAAGTCCAAGGAGAGACTGGGCTACATAGTGTGTTCAGGACCAGGCTGGGCTCCTGAGTGAGACCCTGCATCAAAAAAGTCATCATCTGTGAAATAATGAAGATTTTTACAATGTTTGTTTAAAAACACTTTTCTGTAATATTTTATTCCATTCTATAACTCATTCTTTTCTTTTTTATTAATTTGATCATCTTTTGTCATAGTACTTTTAATAAGTATGCTCCAACTGGTATGTGACTAGTACTCTATGTGCTACGGCACCTGGAGGAACAGAATCCCATATACTTCAAGGCAACCGGGTCAAACAAAATCTCCTAGGAATCTCATATCAAATAAATATAAATTTCATTTTACAAAGGATAATTTTTAAGGTCCAAAAATATAACAATTTAAAGTCTAAGAAAAAACTATTTCAAATCTTATTATTAAATTCAAATATAACTTTGTGCTCTGTTAGGAGTAGGGTGGAAAGGATAAGCACTACAAATAATTATCACCTCAGATGGCTTTGAGTTAAAGGGAATATAGCTAGAGAACCTTGAATCTGGGGTAAGAGAGTTATGTGTTTACTCTCAGGACAGAAAAGTGGGGTTAAGTCCTGTTATGCACTGCAGTGAGCTACTTACTGGGACCTTCCTTATTGGCTGTTATTTTTATATTTTTTTAAAATGTTACTTCTTCATTCCCCACAGTTGGGTCCAAAATTCAGCTAAAAACTAAACTTTACATATGATAACCATATATATGTTTTTAATACTGCTCCAGAACCCAACTGAATGTAAGCCTAAGAGTGAAAATGAATAATTCTCATATAAACTTATTCATTTCTAGGGGAAAAATTCTTGAAAATTCCTATAGAAATGTTCTGGCTCTACTCGCAGCTACTTTTTCCCATGTCAGAACATAAGATAAACCAAATTAGAGTGAAAAACATAATGTCTGTATTTTTTATGTTTTTGAAATTAAAGTATTATTTTACCAGTAGAGAATATTTGCTTTATTTACAATGGCGATTATTTGTATTAAACTGATATTTTCTAAGATTTTTATTATATAAATATCCCTTCACTTTTCCTATTGTTTTTCTTTGTTTATTTTTGTTTAATTGTAACAAAGATTATAGTATTATAGAAAATGTAATTTTTATTATAAGGTTCACTCAATGAGTGGGCACCTACGTAAACAAGGTTGAACTGTATAAAGAGGTACATAAATAATATCACATTGCATGATTCTGCCAGCAATTTTTTTCCTGTCAAGGACCCAGAATGTCACCTAGTCTTTAATTGTGCCAGTGTATTATATATAGTGTCTGTTTCCCAATCAATTTTCACAAACAATATTCATACATCTGTAAGTAGCAGGTAGAATCGATGAGAGGGAAGTGAAGAAAACGTAGACCTCAAGGTAACAGCTTCAGGGTTGAAGGTAGCAACTGCAGGAAAAGGACAAGGGAAAACTGTTCATGACCAGTTAAAACAGGGCAAAAGGTGTGTAGAACACCACAAGAAGCTGCATATGGAGATACGGGTTTTCTCCAATTGGGTGTAGTCAGCACAGAGCACGATGGGTTCTTAATGTACCTATCTTTGTTGTATTCATTAAGACATGAGGCAGCTCAAATATCATTAAAACCAGGTGAATTATGGAAAGTGCTTTTACTTTAAGATAAAAAGTATATCCTACAACAATATCCTCACCTCCCAGAGAAGGAAAAACCCCTCTACTCAGCACTAGTAAATCCTAAAATAAGAGAGTATAAACTTCCATTTCTCTTGTGTGTGGTCTCATGAAAATCTCTGAGTGGGCTGAGTGAGCTCTCCCCTTAGGCGTGAGAAACAGGTGTCATCCATCAAATATCACCCTCTTTCTTTTGAGTAAAACTTCTATGGGAGAGAAAACATGAAGGAGTTTGGCATAGCCATAAGAATGTATGTAGAACTAGCTAGAACTAGCTCATAATTATGAGCAATAGTTCAATACATCATAGCATTTTTGCTGCAAAGATTCTTGCCTTTATACTTTGTCAAATCTTTGTTTTTATACCTCTAAGTCAATGTACAGGGAGTTTACTTCAGTTCTTTATTGATTAACTCTGTTTTCTCCTTTTTGCCACAACTCCTAAGAAAAAGCAATGAAAATCAAAAAACTAAATAATTATCGATGTTCATATGTATTAAAATCAGTACCAGTCACACTTTTTCTTATACCATCACTCTCTCCTCACACATGTGTTCACACAAGAGAGGACCCAAGGAGCACAAATGACCTTAACTTCAGAGATGTGAACATCTGTGCTAGTTGGAGATTTCCAAAATGTGCCTCTATATGAGTTCAAGCACGCAAAATACTTAAGTTCAATCAAAATTATGTATTGCATATATGTATACATATAAATACACACACACACACACACACACACACACGAGCACCAATTCCAAAACCATTAATTAGTTGAAATGTTTGTAAAGGTGCCAGGAAACAAAAAAGGAGAAAATGTGAATGGCAAAATAAAGTTTCTCTTTTCTCCACAATTCCAGAATGACCCCATTCTGTCTGGTGTCTAATTATCACTCAAAATCACATATAACCTAAAGTGGTGCTCTTCTCACCGCTGGAAAGAAAAAGAAAAAGAAACGTTGAGAGGGTTACTTTGTATATAGAAAATATAAGTATTGCTACAAAATAAATAATCCCATATTTCATTAACTTACTATGCATCAAGGCAGATAAATTTGAAGACTTTAGGTAAATGTTCTCTGTAGATACTCATGCTTAGTGAAATGAGCAAAACACGAAAGACTAAATATATTATGGCTTCTCTAATATGAGAAACCCAGAAAATGGGCATCTTATAGAATCATGTGTGGGTGACAGTGGGAGTTAAAAGGATGCGGTGGGTACGGAGGGCCAAAGGTGAGAAGAGGAAGATATTATGATGTTGATGCCATATACATGTGAACGAAATATCCAAGCTTCTTGTAACAATTATGTATCATGCACATGGAAAAAAAGAAGAGCCACATATTTTTAATAGACATTGTTATAGATCTTTTTTTCATTCTCAATATTTATTAGGTCCAAACTATACCAAAATTATCATAGTGTGTGAAAATAAATACCTAAGTTTAGAAAATTTAGTACATTCTTATGAATACTTACTAATTTTAAAGTCACTTTAATTCTGATAACCAGATGCTCAGTTTCAACTGGAGCTTTACATAATAAAAATAACATTTTTTCTATGTCAAAAAGTGATTATTTGAGGTTACTTTGACTATGCTTCAAAAATCTTTCATTAAAACCTACAAAGCCTTCATAGAGAATCTAGACACGATGCAGCCCCTTTGCTTATTCTGCTAACGGAAAAAGGTGGACAGCATCAGAAATTATAGTAGAAGAGCTCCTTCCTGTCAGGACCAACTGAACCTTCACTTTTCAGGGGAGCTACTTTGCAGACACCCACAGTGTCTTGCATCCTACATCTTTTCAGTGGGATACCAATAAAAGAGAAATCACCTTCTTTGTCATATTCAGAAGGCCAAGCATATTGTGACAAGTTCTAAGAAATTTTCATTAATGTCTGAGGCACTGTGTTTTCAGATCTATCATTTGATAGCAATCTCAAAGTGCTCGCTAGTCATCAGGGTTAGGGAGAAGAGATATTCAGTAAGTGCTGATTTGATCATGTTTGAAGATGAACAACGCGGATCTTGTAAACACATCACCATAGTTCCATCTTTCTGATTTTGTCAGCCACACTAAACTACTCACACACGTGTGCACACACACACAGAGAAAGAGAGAGAGAGAGAGAGAGAGAGAGAGAGAGAGACAGAGACAGAGACAGAGACAGTGACAGACATAGAGACAGAGAGGACCCCAGTACAATATTAACAATGCTTGAGATAGAACTTATCCAAGACCAGAGTCTCCATCAGAAATGAGAACTGGCTTGTTAAATAGTACCTAGATAATTAAGTGCATAAATCATGGCCAATCTATATATACTGAATATGATTGTATTTTCCTCCATTATTTTACTCACAGCATTGTGTATCCACCTAATAAAACCCTGAAGTTGCATCTATTATAAATGAACATATAAAAATTTAAATACTCCCCATCGACCAATTAGTTTAAGAAGTTTGAGAACTGAACTCTGATCTGGTATAATTAGTTAAGCAGACATTTTCTTTTTGTATTTTATTAGAGTGTCTTAAAATATTGCTGTGTTCCTAGCAAGCTCATAATAAATGTACAGGCACCCATAATTTTATTAAACAAGAGATAAAGTCTCATGCTTGCACAGATTGCAGTTATTTGGACACATAAGTTTAACAGGTACAGCTGGGACCTGTTAGAATGTTCTAATAATTATTCAGAAAATGCAACTGTGAATGTAAAAAAAGAGAGAATAAAGTAAGACTCTTTGTAAGTCAAGCGATTCCATTTACTGTCCCTCTAACCAAGACTGTCATTTTCATATGAAAGATAGATACCCATTGATGAACTATGATTGAGGCAGAAAAAGAAAGTTTTTGAAAGTTGATCATACGAGCACCTATTTGCTATATTTTACCCAGCCACTCTGTACAGTGGTCACTTTAAAACTTTATTTTGATTGTCACAAATGTTACCAGTGAATACTTCTTTAATTCAATAAAACGTAACAGCCAGCAATTAGAAATACAATGTGAGAAACTTAATATGTTCTTCAAGGAAATTGTTAAGGACAAACTGCATTGTTCATCTTATAACTAGATATAAATTACTCGATATAATCACACGATTGGTGGTGATGGAAGAAATATACTATAAACGTTTGGTTACCAATGCTGCATCATATTAATCTGTAATTAGATGGCATTTTTGTTTATACATCCCTTTGCTTTCAGATTTCCAAAATGGTTTTATTTCTGAGCATTTTCTGATATGAGGATGTGTAGTCCAATTAATAATTACTAAGTATTGACCAAAATTTTCAGATATCTAAAGTATACTGAAGCTTTTTGCCTTTAGAAGTGATTAGATTTATATGAGATAATGAGGGGACAGCTTAATGCCAGGATTACTGTACTGAATAACAGGACAAGAGGTCAAAAGTCTTTCACTACCATCCTGTGAAGACACAGATAGTAACCTTGTGTAAGCCAGAAAGAACCTTGACCAAAGCTTATCAGTACCTTAATCTTGGAATTCTTATGATCTAGAGCTGCAGTATGTTAGTGTCTGCTTTATTATAACAGTACAAGGTGATTAAGACATCTATAATTTATACAACATCTTGATGAAATTGTTGATGGACAGTTTGCCATTGGAGTAAAACAGGAAGGAAACTACAGAATACAGATGTAAATTCTTGATAAAATTAAAGAATAAAAATCAAATGAATTTTTCAATTAAATCGACCAGTAATTTGTATCAAAGAATATACATATAGATTTCCCAGTTTTCTCATTATTTAGCATTATTATTATTATTATTATTATTATTATTATTATTTGTCTTTTAAGTGCTCAAACTTGTGGGGAAAAACATTATCTATAATTTGTAGCAGAAGGAAGGCATTTAAGTGTATTCTGATAGAATTTCAATGCAGGAAACAATGTTTTTGGTGTAATTAGTGTGTAACACTGAATTACACATGCTTTTAGGAAGTAATGCTTAAAAGTCACTATTCAAGGGAATATTGACTGGAAACTTCATGGAGATGTTGGTAGATTTTATCAAATAATGTATGAAACAAGTCTGACAATGGTTTTATTTTATATGCATAGAAGGTTTACTAGGAGCATAAAAGTGCTACAGAGTGACAATAATTTTTTTCTGTAAGAAAGATCTCAAATTCCTCCCAAGTTCTCTTCCAGATATATTTCAAACTCAAGACCATGCTTTATAAGGGACAGACAATGACATTTTCAGTTAATTAATCTCAGCAATGTTTTACTACATCACAATAAGACTTTCTGCCCTCAAAATTGGCTTGAAAAAAATGTATTCTAACAAAAAGTCTTAACTTAAAAAGTAAGAATTCAAATTTGCTCAAAGGTTATATGAGCTTCAGTGAGAGAGATTTTTTTGCACACACACGTGGCGCACACACACGCACACACACACACACACACACACACACACACACACCCCACATATATATTCCATTAAATTAGAAAAAAATAAAATATGTAAAAGTTCTCTAGGGTTTTTGCTATAGGCCATACATTCCTTTGATCTTGTGAAAGTATATGTGACAATTTTGTAGCTACTTCGACTTTTTATACTCCTATTTTAAATATGATGGAATCTTAATGCAAATTGAATAAATTACTTTAGAATAGACCACTGTGACAGTGAAGTTTTCTATTAAAAGTTGTGTAAAATGTCACTGAAGTTTATTCTTTTCCTATTTATCAGAAGATTAATAACAGAAGTTGAAAAATAGGCTTAAATAGTTATTTTAAGTCATCAAGCATGTACATCAAAGGTGAATTTGTATGGTACTCTCTCATAAGAGTTTTAATATTAAAGATTTTTTTTGTTTCAAAATCGCCACTTTATAGGCAAGTCATAACTTTAATAGAATGCTATTTTCCAAACCATATTTAAAACAACTACTACACCTGTCGATTATTTTAAAATTTCAAAGTTTATGTCTTGTTTTTATGGTGGTTCTTAACCTTTAATTTAAATATCACTACATTTCCTCAAAATACCATGTATCTTTAATGAGCTCTGCACATCATAAGCTAAAACTTTTGTTGGTACAAGCTTGGGTGAATCATTATGATCTCATTAAAATGCAAAATCTTCAGAGACTTGGATAATCATGCTCCTGTTGATTGTCTAGTTGTATATGCAAGTTCTTTCATCATTCTAGATCTGAGTAATACTACTATTTTGAATCTATGTGCAATATGCAAACGTAGAACACAGGTCACTTTGGATGCCAGTTTATGGTCATAAGATAATCGCTTGGCAACTTCCTTTTAGGATCTTCTATATAAAAATGTATTGATTCATAGTTGCTCAATCCAAATAATACTTAAGTGTAAAAAAGTTTTTTTTTTTTTTTGGGGGGGGGGTTCTTACTGCTTGTGGACTTCCAGGGAATCACATTTGTAAATGGTAAGACCTAGTTTGATAGTTCATTACATTTTTGTCCTTGAGAAGTGTTATATATCTGTAATTCCTTTTGATGAGTACTTGATCTAGAATAAATGCATTTCCTCTGAGGCAATTTTAGTTTTAATACTTTTATTTATTTCAATATCTTCACAAAGTAAGGTTCTTTGGTTGGAAATAAATCTAAAAGGTAGCTCTATCTCATTTTAAAAATATACATCAAAAGTCATAGTTTTACCTAAATAACATTGTTTCAGTGGAATTAACTTTCTAATATCTCTGATATCTTTAAATACTTTTACTATTGGATATTTCCAGCACTCATAAAAATCTGAGAGGTTTATAAATGCTTCCATTGTGTTTTTCTTTGCATTCTTTTTGAGAAAAAAAAATGCATATGGAGGTAATTCAGTTAGATTTAAATTTTCTCTGGTGAAATCCTATAAGCAACATTTTTTCTGAGAAGCAATGCCCTCTGAATTGTGTCAGCTAATCCAATAGGAGAGACATTGAATTCAGAAATACTAAGTATTTAAAGAAAATGATAAGTATGCTTTAATCACTCCTTAATATTTTCTTTCAAAATATTTTGATTGAAAGACAAATTTTTATTTTAACTTCATATTATAAAATGCTGAAAATGTAGACTATCTCAGATTCACGGGATAATGTAATTGTGGGTAGTGTTGCATATGAAAATAAAGTGAAATGAAGTAATTTATTCTTGATAACCTATGCTGTGAGATTATTATTATCAATTTAACATCATGCATAGTATAAAAGATTTCCCAAATGATAATTGTATAACCAACATTATGTGCTTAAATATGGCTTTGTTTTCCCCAAAGTTTATTATACTCATTAGTATACTTTTTGCGATATTCAACAGTTCCACTAAACTGGAGTAACTGGTACACGTACACACGGCACGCGTCACGTTCCGATACGTGTCCAGTCCTCTTTCTTGCCCGTCCACATCCTCTCTTCTTTTGCACAGTTCCATCTCCCTGCTTCCTACCACTTCTTGATTAAATCTTTTACTTCTTTGATATTATAATACTAAAGAAAATTGAACCTGTAATTTAAGTAAGATTATTCCGGATATTATTCTGAAATTTTCTCATAGGTTCTATTTGAAAAGGGGTAGCACTTAAAGTTATGCAAAAAATTAGGATAAACTTTTTATTGTTAATGTACATACAAGAGTAATTTTAAGTATCTGTTTTTATCTCTCTTTAAACAATGAGCTTTTTCCCATATCCAGTGAATTACTCCTTCCTGAAAACAAAATTGATGTGATGTACCAAGATTAAAAGTTAAATATCTTTGCATTTAGATACAGATATAATATTCAATAAGATTTTATAACCATTTTTAAAAAGCATTAAGAACACATTTACGAGTTTAGAGATTAAACAATGCCTTAAATTATGATAAATATACTTTCATTTTGATAGATTGAGTAGAATTAGTTAAAGCAACTCTACATGTATTTATTTCTTACATGATTATGAATCTATATGATATACCAGTTTCAATGTTCAGAGATGTAAGGTAGAATCCAATATAGTAATTATTTGCAAATAGTTTGTTAACTAGTAGAGGGAAGAGCAAATAATAAATAGTTATTGAATCAAATCAGATATGCAGGGCTGGAGTAATCACACAGCAGTTAATGGCCCTGAATTCAATTCCCTAGTACCATGTAAAACTGGATATAATGGTGCATGACTATCATCCCAGCACTTGGAAGGCCAAGGCAGGAGGATGGTCTTGAGTTAAAGGCCAGCGTGGGCTACAACAGTGTATTAAGGACCAGCCTAGGCTACACACCAAAAGCCTGTCTCAAAAAAAAAAAAAAGAAAAAAAAAACTAAAAAAAATCACACATGCAGACATAGATGTATGTTAGGGATTCTCCGCATTGTCTGTACATCAAGACAACACAATTTTGCAGAAAAAAATCAGATTATAAAGCAAGGAAAGGTCTTATGTTTCATTTTGCATTTTAATTACCTTTTCATAAGGGGTTTTGATGGAAGATGTATTTTATGTCATTTAATTTTATGTCATTTGTTGAAAGGATGGTTCTCAAGTTCTAAAGAAATATGTGAAGATTTATTTCAAAAGAAAAGAAAACATAATGACTACATCTCATGTTTATTTTGTGATTTTACACACAATTAGTTAAAATACTCTTTTTAAAATAAAATAGTGATGGTACCAGTAGATCAGAAATACAGAGAAGAGTCATCACATTGGAAAAAAGGTCAGTGTTTCTCCCTTGAGCACGGTCGGGTTGCGAGTTATGTCGACTAGCACAGTTGAAATGCAGTCATATCAGGGCCATGCCTAGAACAGAGGCAACTCCACTATTGAAAGTCTTGAGCTGCTGAGCATAACTGTGGCTTCTGTGCTGAGTGACCACGTAAATCGCCTACTCTGTCATCAGAATTTCCCATTACTCCATCTTCTGCAAGCAATTGAGTAGGGAGTCCTGAAATCTGTTTTTCAAAATGATCCACTAGCTGAATACTATGTAGTCAATATCAGGTGCAGTAAAGCAATTGCTCAACCCAAATTTCAATCACACAAATTCAGATTTCTCAAACTGTTAAATTTATATGTGTTGGGTGATTCTTTCCCTCAATAAAAAATTGCAAAAATAAACACCAGAGTATTTTGAATCTCTTGAGGGATATAAAAATAAATGTGGAATATTTAACATCACATTAATATCTTTCAAATGTTAATTTGGAATTAAATATTGATCAATATCATTAGTATATTTTCAGTGGAGTAGAAAAAAAGCAGATAATATTGGGTGAAGCTTTAATCATTTTTGTAGCTTGTACACAGCAGTAATGTGAACCCTGGGGTTTCAGGAAGTTCCCATTTAGTCCATAGGGCACAGTGTTTCTTTGGGGGGCATATGATTGACTTATGGGCCAGAAAATGAGATATGGACACTGACACGGGGTGAGCTGTCCATCAGTATGCTGGTAGCTTGAATTAATTTTTTTTTTTTTTAAAAAAGAAGAAAGAAGCAACACTATTACAGTTTTTTTGTTTGTTTGTTTTTTGTTTGTTTGTTTGTTTGTTTTTTCTCCTGGAAGAGCTCTGGCCTTGGCCATCATCTGTGGATATCGACTTCCTCCTGTGTTCACTTATCTTATCCCTACCACAAATTCATTCCCTTCTTCAGGTATTCGGCATCACCTTCAGATGTCAATCAGCATCACTGGCTCCAACAGCTTATCCTGCAGTCTTGAACTGGTGTTCTCTCACTGCACACCTGAGCAAAGATTGGATTCCCCAGTCTTTGCATATACAGATACCCAGCTTGGACTCTTTGAACTTGCAAGTCATCTTGATAAATTCATACCTGTGCGTGCGTGTGTGTGTGTGTGTGTGTGTGTGTGTGTGTGTGTGTGTGTGTAATTTCTTCTGTTAATTCTGTTACTTGAAGAATCCTAACAGTACAAGTCACAGAAAAAAAATGAAGAAAGAGGAAAAGAGACTGGGAGAGATGGAAGGGGAGGGAAAGGCAATAAAGGACAGATTAATGGAGGAAAAGGGAAGGAGAGAAAAGGAGGAGAGGAGAGGAGAAAGGTATTTGAGGAAAATGTCCTCAGGTCTGTCTTCAAGATGAGCCACCAGCGGAGGCAAAGAGAGAGCCAGTTAAGTAACAGATGCAGTGTCTGAAGTCTCAAAAGCGTAGGACAGTAGTATAAGGCAGAGCTAGAGGAGGGAGAAAAGGAGAGTGGGAAAGTATTTGTCACCTTGACAAGATAGGTAGGTGCGCAAAATGCTAAATTTCATTGTAAACCTTAAATTTTGCACTTATACATATCAATAGAATAAGCAAAAAAAAAAGAATAAAAGGAGCTCTTTTGGGGAGGTGTTTGTCTGTCTCTTCAGGGGATGACTAAGTTCTTAGATGAAAGACTAGTACAACAGTTTATCTGAACCCCCCCCCCCCCACACACACACACACACAAAAGAAGAAACCCTTGCTTGTATGAGGATGTTTGCTGTGGCAAACTGTTCTTTGCTTGAGTAAACTTAACACCCTTCCCTGAGTTCTCCAGAGTGTCTCCTGTTTTTGTTCTCCACAAACTCTACAGCAGAGATGACCTTAGAAACTGATCAGACTTTCTGTGTGCCTTGTAAACCACAATAAGAAATAAGGGCATGTTGCATTAAGGCTGAACACTGTGGTATGGGAGATATTGACTTTTTTATTTTTTAGGTCTGATTCCTGTGAATTTTAAGACTCACATCATTCCAAATAACTGAACATTTACACCCCAGGATAATTCGTGAAATTGGATTTGCTTTTGTGTGCTTAAATTTGCTTAGAGACTCTTTTGCTTTGGCAGTAAAAGGACAGTGGCTTCCCCACAGCTGCCTTCTGCAAAGATTTCTTCCCTACTGTTCTTTGCAAGTAAGTATCAATCTAGATAATTCTTGTCTCATTTTTACCCATTTATTGCCAACACGGGTCCCAAATTAATAAGAAATCAACAACTGAAACAAGGTCAGCATTTCCATTCAAGCCAGAAATTTTGTGGTGCCTCACTATGAAGATCCTGTTCTGACAGGCATTATGGCTAATGACTAGGTAATTAAATTCTCTTTCTCAGAGTTAGAGATATAAATGTTGAGAAAAAGTAGACATAAAAAGCAGGTAACCACTTATTTTCTATTTACAGAGCTTGTTTACAATTTGGAAGATATTTGTTTCAAAACTCACACATTTCAGAACTGAAAGGTTCCCAACTTTACCTATTCTTTGTTTTCATACATTTATATGTGAAATATATTTTTCTCACTTTTATCATCCACTGTGAATAGGGCCTCCACCTCCGTGTTTCTAAAGACAGCAGAGAAATATACTACTAACTAAGGGAATGAAAACACTTTTATTTAAAAATATGTTTATTAAGCAAAGTTAAAATCATCTCTTCATGTAATTTACTGTTTTTTCTTAACATAAGAATTTGAAAATTGATTTTATAGCTATATTTTACCTTCACTTGTGAAATCTATTTATGAAATATTTTTTTTTTCATACAGAATGTATTCACTTGGATTTTTTAAAAAGTTGCCCAAATATTTTAGAAAATACAACTAAATTCATATTATAATTAGCTTACAATTACGGGAAAAGCTGATTTAGTTTCTCCACATTGCAGAATAAAATATACATTAATAATTCACTTTTAAAGCACATGAGCTCACAAACAATAAATATCATACAAATGTAACAATATATGTAGTATTTGCAAGCAAGAAGAAAAACTAAATGACAAATCCAAGGCAGTTATTGATGCTTATGAAAACCACTGTTTTTAGAAATTTTTATAGCTTATTTAGAAAACTGTACTAACATAACTGGGTGAAGAACATTATTCTACTAAAAGCCATAAGACATAATTCGATATATTTCATGTATTGCATTTCTTACTGGATTTCTAAACATTTGAGAATCTTTATGTATATTTCCAATGTGGGACATCTTTATGATTTTTGAGAGAAAAAAGAGCAATTTAGTTTTTATTCTAGGCAAGTAATTTCTCCTAGATTATGAATTGTGAGAAAGTTTTGGCTTTTTATATTTTTCATTCTCTAACGAATGCCCAGAGCCTAGAACATGGTCAGACACAGGTCATGTCATCCATAAATGTTTATTGCAATTCAGGAATGAAAATTGTATACATTTAGCTTAAGAAATGCATGACATATCAAACTCTACTTTTCAGAATTGTTTTCTGTATTTTCTCCAATTTTTGTCTTCATCAAAGAAACAATGGAAAGAATATTATGTATTGCAAACAGTAGAGAATTTATGCAGTTTATTTTAACAAAAACTTAAGTATCTATTTAGGTCAGGGGTGGAGCACTTGCCTACAATGCTTGAAGCCTTAGATTTGTTCCTCAGCACTTCAAAACAATCTATTTTATGATATAAATCAACTTGAAGAAATAATATCACATTCATAAGTAAGAAACAGAATACAGAAGCGAAAATCAATAGCTCACTTTCTGAGTAGCAATAAATATGTAGACAATTTAATAGAATAATGCTTGCTGGAAAAGATACAACAAATTTAAAACCTAATCGATGATGAAAATACATTATTTGCTGCAAACTTATATACTTTTCTTTTACAATTTGTTAAATATTCAAACATGTTTGGAAAAACAAAGGTGTAAAACAAATTGAGATGTAAACCTTTCTTCATGAAAGAGTGTTGGGATAATAAATGTTTGAGATCTGCTTTTTCATACTGTACTGTGCTTCTGAAATTTTATGATAAACTTATAATATTGTAAAACTGAGACATAAACAATGGTGATGATGTTCATTACCATTGAAACCTGAAAGTGGAACAGTATCTCTTCCTACCAAAATTGAAGATGGATTGGAAGGATGCCTTAATCACTTGCCTATGTGAAAGTCTCATTCCCCTTCATGTTGGCAGCTCACTTTAGATGGGCATTGCCTCTGTCTACCCCGATACCTTACATCATCAAGACAAGCACATGCGTTTGATTGCCAACACAGGGTAAGTGGCATGGCCAGCGGTCTTCTTTGTTTTTTGACTCTCAGCTGTGCTGTTTTCTAGCACTGAACTTGTACTGTCAGTGTCCTGTATCAAGTCAGAAAGAGGCCATCTTGTCTCCAGTAAATAGGATAATAGAACGTAAAAACCAGAAGCAGCAACAAATATGAAAATAATCTTCAACTTCTTACAACAAGCATTCCCTCACAAAATGGCAGCTGTTCTCCTTTAAATAGAATTTAAAAATCCATTTTCCAAGCAGCAATGTTGTCAACAAGCATTAAGAAAGTCAACTCTGTCAAGAAACCCCATGTTGTCAGTCACATCTGTGCTCCATTTTCTCTAAGTGAGATGAAGTTGTAAAAGTAAATACAACATTTATCAACCGGGTGTTTTTTTTTTTTCCCAAAGAGAATAATTTCATTTTGAAAGCAAGGACGAAGAGAAAAAAGCCCCGGTAAACCAGAAGGGGTCCCGAATATGTTGTTTAATGAACAGATGTTTTCATCCTGGACTTTGTTTCCTAAATAAAATACCTTTAGAGAATATTATGATATTGAAAGGGAGAAGAAAAACTAAATGGTCAGGAGTTGAAAGGTAAGGTTGGCATTTCTTCTGATATGTGGGCCTGAGCCTGCTCATCGCAGCAACACCTAATGAACTGGAGAGACCACAGGATTCACGGCTCTTCTTCAGTCTCAGCCATCAAATTGAGATTTGAAATCATGGGTTCAGTGCCAAAAAAAACCGACAGCTGGGTGAGTATCACTCACCATCACAAGCTAATGACTAGTCTTTGTTTCAAATATTTTAAGTATAGATCTGACATACAGAAATAATTTAAATGTTAATCATCAGGTGAATGAGTAAATAATGTGTGGTATACATACACAATCATAAGGAAGAATAAACTCTTGTCATTTTTAAGAAAACAAATTGAACTGGAGACCCTGAGAAGCAAAATCAATCAAGGTCAGAATGTCTAACACTTCATGTTTTCTTTCCTATATGGTATCTACAAACAATAAAAGAAAGGGAAAGTGGAGATTATAATAGAAAAGTTGAAAAGAAATTATTATAGAAGAGGGGCAGGGCGAGAAGCAATAAGGAGGTGAAAACTGACGTGTGCTCCCTGCACACATAAATAGGCTGGAATGACACCTGTTGCTCTCAATACCTAATATAGACAATGAAACTGAAATGCAAGGAGAGGTAGAAAAAAATCAAGATGTCTCATAAATAAATTCAGTAAAATTTTAGGATACATAATCAGCATAACCAGATAAATAGCATTTCCCATATGATGGCTCAAAAAAAAAAAATCCCGCTACATTTTGGATCTGGAAGGTCCCCAAGAGCCTCTTGTATTACGATGTAGTGGGATAACTGTGGAGGGGTGTGTTGTTTGGAGGTGGGGTCTGGCGGAAGGGGAAGATATTTGACGTCTCTCCTGGAGCGATTGTGTCAATTTGTGAGACTAGTTAGGGGGTCAGAGTTAGGGGGAGAAGGAAGGCACTCAGAACAGGGATTTCAGGAATTTACCCCTTGACTTGTGGGCCGGGAGATAAGGGAAGTGCACGGATTGTGGCTGCAGTGGGGAGGCAGATTGGCAGCTTGAACTGGGGAAATAAAGAAGAAACATACTGGTAGCTTTTTCCTAGGAAAGTTCTGGCCTTTGCCTGAGTCTCCAGCATCACTGGCACTGGACTCCCTCTGGCCCTGGTTTCTGTCTGCAATGGGGTGAGCAGCTCTCCCTCCGCTGTTTCCTTGTGCTTCCATGTTGCCACCTACCTGTGAACAGACTGTGTGAGACCTTCTAAAACTGTGAGCTAAATAAATCTTTTGTCCCTTAAAGTCGGGTATCCTAACAATGATAAATAATTAAGACAATTCTATTTAAAGTGTCAAACAAACAAAAACAGGAATACGGAAAGTGAAAAAATTTTACAAGGCAAACTATAAAACATTATTGAAAAATCTAGAAGAAGCAAACAATTGTACCACATCTGGTATTCATGAACTTGAAGACTTAATATTATCATCATGGTCACACTACCTCAACTAATGGATAAAATCAATGCAATCAATAAGAATATTCAAATAATATTTTTCATAGATATAGAAAAGCTATTTGAAAGAAACGATCACCTTTTAAGGAAATGATATCAGAAATAAAGAAAATCTCGAAGGAGTGTAATCAGATACTAATTTTACATACTAAACAAAAAAAGGCAAAATTCATCAGAAACTGTAAAACTTGTAGAAGGAGACATGAGGAAATTGCTACTTAGAAGTAGCCTGTGTAGCATGTATAAAATTGTGGGTTCACCGCCCAGCATCAAAAAAAAAGAACAGTTTGCACAATATCTTTTAGGGGTATGAGTAAAACAACAAAGAAAATGAAATCAGAAATTAAAAAATAGAAAAAATATGTTTGCACAAAACCAAACATACTATGTGTAGTATAATATCAGAATAAAAACTTAGCAAAAGAAAGTCTTAGAAAATCATGTATATTATAGCTACTTAGCACCTAAAACATAAAACAGACTCAATAATGAAACAAACAAAAACAATGCAATTCCACGGTTTATGGACTCTGAGAGTAAAATTCTGAAAGAAAAACATACAACTTGAGAGATCATTATTTTTAGTGAAGTGAATTGAATCAGATTAAACCATGCATGGGTTGTTTATAGAGAAACTCCAAATACAAATAAGGAACTGAGTCAAACTAATGAGACACTAGTAGTCGGGGAAGATGAGGGAGGGGTAGGAGACCACGAGAAAAGGACAACGTGATACATGCACAAAAATTTTGTATTTAATGTCCTCATGTCTAGCAAATACATTCCAATGAGAGTGAAAAAATATAGAAATGCTCATTCACTATGTTAAACAAAAGAACAGTTTATTACTAATCATCAGAAGAACATAAATTGAGGTCACGTTAAGTTATCACCTCATAATTGTCTGAATGACTATTAGAAAAATTCTCAAAGATAACAAATATTTCTGAGGATGATGTGAAAAGAGAACTCTTGTACACCGTGGAAAGAAATGAAGCTTAATATAATCATTTTGGAAAATAACATGGAATTTCCTTTACATGTTAAAAACAAAACTGGTGAATGATAACGGAATTCTATTACTGAATGTGCACTCCAGAATGTTTACAAGAGTGTTATGGCATTCTCATATGCATTGGCGCATAATTCAGAATAGCCAAGCTAAGAAATTACCTAAATATTCATTATGGATTAATTGATAATAAATACATGTATGTTAGTGTGTGTGTGTCATGTGTGTATGTTTTGTGAAACTATTCACTCTTTAAAAAGAATGTAAACTTGTCTGAACATAGCGTACATTGCACTAAATGAGAAAAGACATAGAAGAGACAAATCCTTGCCTCATTCACACAAAGTGTTGAGTACACTGATAGTTCCAAAAGCAGCGGGAGAGGGAGGGTAAATATATAAAGAGCTGTTGATAAAAAAGGACAAATATTGTTGAAAGAACTCTATGTTCTGTATATCTGTTGCAAAACATGGCAATGATCAATAATTTAATACACGTGAAAATTTCTAAGTAGATTCAAACTATTCTCCCCAAAATAGTTGAAAAGGATAAAGGTGTGCGTATCCATCATTTGATCCTATCACCAGGTGTAGCTATTGCCCGCGATGTTGTACACCATAATATACACAATATTTGTTATCAGTAATTATACCCTGATAAGTCTAATAAAATGTTAACAATAAGGTTTTGTCTACTTCAGATACTCAGTTATCTGTCATTAATCTATGGGTGTAACCCTTCACTATTATCACGCTATCTTACGATGATGATAGGAGCAGTTTTAATATCAAACAGACTCATTCTTTTTATTATTCTTATCAAGATTATTTTACCTTTGTAAGCCCTATGCCTTTGAATGTAAATGGTAGATATAGTTTCCTATCAACGGGAGCACTTTCTGAAACTTTGATAAGAATTACACTATAGCATGGGTTCTAAATTAAGCCAATTGATGTTTACTATAATAACTTTCATTTCCTTTCAATACCTAGGAATGTCTACCCCAACAGTCCTCCTATTTTGGAAGCATGACTTCCGGCCTTGCATCATGTAATCATTACCTCCCCCCCCTTTAATCTTAATTAATCCAGTCTTCCCCTGTGAAACATCCAAGATCTCTGAGTCTACACTTCTGTTTTAACATTACTGTACATCAATCTCTTCTTTTGATGATATTGTATGTATCTTGCTTATTCAATATATTTTTACTAAATTACACCAAATTAAATCAAAAAATAGTCTTCAAAACACTCAGCTAAAGATACTTATTTTTGTTACTTTTGTTGCATTTTATAACCATCTTATTCGGTCCATGGCTATTTTAACAGGATACGTAACACGGGGTAATCAATACTGTAGTGAAATATATTGTCTGGGGAGTCACAGTCTGTGAAGTCTGGCACCAAGATGCAGGTATTGAGTGAGGGTCCTCTTGTTGTTTCACCACACAGTGGAACATAAGTCGTGAGAAAGATTGAGACGAGAAAAAAAAAAAAACTTACCATTTTTTTAATGGTACAAATGCCAACAATAAGAGTGGACACCTCGTGCTCTAACAATCTTATACAACAACTTCAAAGACAATGGATTTCAACATATTTTATATGGCACTTGTTGTGTTTCATGTACTATTTAATAAGCCACATTAAATTAAATAACCTAGCACTGCTACCTTTATTCAAGGATATATGTTTGAATTCTATGATCAATTCTTCCTCGATTTTAGCAATAGTGGCCTTAGGGATTTTATTGTACTTTCCCTGTGGTATCTTTTTCCCTCGCTTAGTGAGAGAAATAATACATTTAATTGTATTAGTGGGAGAAAGTGTTCAAGATCTTCCATGTTTATAATCATTGATTTAAATGTTTCTGTCATCCTAAGCATGTAAACATGTTGCATTTATCACATTTTTAATATATTTTTAACATTTATCTGAAATAGCATGCAAGTAATTAGATTTAATAAATTTAAAATTTGTCTTTAATTTTTTATGTTTTTCATTTTGTTTTGGCTAAATATTTTTTTAATTTTCTTTTTTATGTTACCTTATACAATACCAATATATCTTGTTCTACTGGGCTTACTGAGGTTTGTTTTTTTTTTTTTTTTTCATGTAACAGATCTTAATACTGTTTAAACATCTGATTTTGAAGTGACTTTGTATTTTCTTTTCAAATTTTAAAGCAGTACTGATAAGCATATTGGCACACAGCTTGAAAATACAGTACTTGACGCTATATATGTCTTATGTTTATTTTTTGGTAATCGATGACTTTATTGTTGCATAAAACACCCAGGCTGTTTCTTTTTCCTCTTCCCAAACAAATGTTTTTGCAATAGTAAAATCCTACATTTTTCTCTGGGAGGAGGGGAGTTCTGCTTAGAAAGCAGATAGCCAAGAAATCCAGCTCTGTAAAATATTTTTAAATGTTTTTCAAATAAAATATCCACTATAGCTTGCATAATTCTCTAACTACACTAAACATACTAATTATTTACAAAGCAAAACAAATTGTTTCAAAGAATCAAATTGCCTTTTTTAGACCTCTTTCTAATTGTGAAACTTTTAGTGGAATAGACTGATTAGAGCACATTATATTTGCATATCAATACATTTAATGACATACTCAGGTTTTGAAAATTATTTCTACTTCAACAGTTATATTAAGTTACTGAAAGCATGAGTGTTTGTGTGTGTTTATGTATGTGTTCACATTTGGTTTTGTGTAGAATCGCACATTCCATCATTGCAGTACCCTTGAGCACAAGATTTTTTTTTTTTCAACTTCTCATCCCTACCATGGTAGTACAAAAGCATCCATTGACAAGATGTAAATTAAAATGAGACCTGGCTGTTTTCCAGTAATCCTTAACCTTAAAAAAAAAAGAAGTGGTGAAATTGAATAGGCCCAGAGGTCCTATTTTTACATACACTTCAACTATACAAGCTTTAAATCAATAAATTTCATGCAAATTTATACTGTAATAGTTTTATTTCTTGAAATAATTGTAAAGTTAAATTTCATAATATTTGTAAATACATAATATTATGCAAAGACAATAGATACTATTTTTGCAACTTGCAAAGCCATTTTATAGATGAAGAAAAAAGGATTAAATAAAGAAAGTAACTTGCCCAAGTTCGCTGCACAAAGACTTGAAGAGTACCTGCTAGGCTCTGTACTTATCAATCAAACTCTATAATTACTTAACTTTTTAATCTTTCAAACTGACATTTATTGATCACTAATTATTAATTTATAAACAATTTAATGCAAATTATCAAACTCGACAGGTAAACTCATTATTTTACCATTTGTGACCTTCAGAATAACATTTGAAAGGGTTCAAAAGAAGCCAGGAGGATGATGAAATGATGAATTGACTCAAAGCCTTAAAAGAGAGCTTCTTGATGATTAAAAATATTCTTAAAGGAACAAAATGAAAATTCTGAATATTGAGTTAATTAAATGTTATTATTGTGCCAAAGAACATGATGACTTTATCTCTATTTTCTTGAAATGGAAAAAAAAACCAAAAAACAAAAAACAAAACTGGGACTGGAGGAACGCAGGGTAGTTAAAGCACTTACCTAACAAACTCAGTGCCCTGGGTTCAATTCCCCAGTGCCACCTAAAGCTGGGAATGGTATCACAGACCTGTAATCCCAACACTCAGAAGGCTGAGGCAGGAGGATTGCCCAGTCCATGGCTAGTGTGAGCTACATAACGAGTTCAGGACCAGCCTGGGCTACCGAGAGAGACCCTGTCTCAGAAAAATAAAAGAAAAAACACTGAAATGATCACAAGGAATTGCATTGTAGCATAAATAAAAATAAATTTGAAATTTTCAAGTGTTGTATTAAAATTATCTGACTTTATTATGAAAAATCACCACAAGAATAATATTTTATGCATAAGGAAATATAGATCCCTCTGAAAGATTTGCTTTACATTTCATAATATATAAGCAATTATAGAAACACATTTGGTAAGAAAACTGGCATTAAGAACATTTTAGGTTTTTTTTTTTTTTTGCAAAGTCATGAAATTATATTCGAAAATTTAGAAATTTGTTTAGAGCCACTTAAATGTTTTAAGTCCTAAGGGCATAATTGAACTAGCTAATGCTTCAGTGCACTAAATTGTACAAAAGTGGCCTCAAAATTGTTAACTAGAATCCAGAACTGCCTAAGGAGCCCCTGGGGAGCACACTAGAGGATCTAGCTCATTAATGCATTGATTTAAGTGTTTCTGAAGTCCTAAGCATGTAAACGTGCACAAATTAATCTTTCATAGAACCATTACTTAAGGGTGGTTTATATTTATTTATTACAGAAACCAGAAGAGCATATTACTCAACTTCTTTTCCTAAAGATATGGGTAATAATTTCATATGAACAACATTGTTAGCAGAAAATTAGATGGTAAGCTTAAAATAGAGTCTTTGATTTAAAAAAAAATCGTCTTTGTTGCTTCCATAATCACATGGCTTTACAGTTTTTAAAATGGAGATTCAGAATATTTCACATTTTGAAGAAATTATTGATAGGATAAAATTGACTGTTCAACAATAACCTAGAAATTTATGAGAATCACAGGAGAAGAGTCAGAATCGTTTCTAATTTTTAAAATGTTAACATTTATTCAGAATCTGGAAAAAAACGTAAAGTTAAGCTCATCTGTGTCTCCCAGACAATGTGCCCTATAATATGTCCTTGTATAACTCTAAAACAAGGTGTGATGTTTTAGTAGTCCTCCCTTTGAGAGCTATTCTGTACTCCTAAATAATTGCATAGATTATTGAGAAAATTAAATTTTAAAATAATGTCATCCATTTTTCCCCCATATGAAATATTTAGGTATAAACACAGAGTTCATATAAATAGTCATATATTTAAAATTTAAAAATTCTGATAAAATTACAAAAGTCTCTAAAAAACAATTATCTGGTTTAGAGAAAGAAAAAACCAAAATAATACAAAAATATTAATATTTTCCTTATTGGCCTATGAATCCATTCAGCTTACTCTCAAAATCTCAGAAAGGTTTTCTAAAAATATGTTGCCAATAGTATTATTTTTAATCAAAGACTCTATTAAAGCTTACAAGATAAGCCATAGAATCCACAGACTAAAAACCTTTCTAAAATCTGGGAATATCACAAACTCATCTCAGATAATACAATTTATATGTATATAAATATATATAAACATATTCTATCTTTAAAAAACACAATATCTAATGCAAAATAATATTGTTTAAAGAATCAACACATAGACCAATGGGGAAATCCAGGAATATATCCATATAAATATTAACATTTTTTATTAAGTTACAACGTAAATCCATGTGAAAAAGAAAGAATTCACTGAACATGGTAGCACAGGCTTTAATCTTAGCAACTCAGGAAGTTGAGATAAGAGGGTGCCACACTTGAGTGTAGTCCAGATACTCTATCACTACCAACTCCTAACAGAAAGAAAAAAAAAAAAAAAGACATGATGTTCTAGGGATGCACCTCTATGGTACAGTGTCCTTAGGATCAATCTTATATAAATATGGAGATCAATCAATAGATAGATGGATAGATAGATAGATAGATAGATAGATAGATAGATAGATAGATCTTAACACACTCTCCTTTACACCAAGCCCCCAAATTTTTCCCCTTCCACCTAGGTTCCCCCACACAGCAGGGCACAGCATCCACATGTACATCAGCCTTGTGGTGGACAGTCCAGATCCAAACCACAGTAGGAGTACATGGGAAAATTCAATAATTTTTAAAGGTATTTGATAAGAAAAAGTAATAAAATATCTGGTAAGTTATGTTCCTAAACAATAGAATTAAATATGCATTTTCCATATTATTTTTGGATATTATCTTTCAAAAAAGAGAGCAAGTTGTTCCATTATTTGTATTAACAGATATATAAAATCAATTTTAGAGGAGGGTAAAAGCCTTCAATTTTAATATAATTTTGTGAGTTATTTTTGGAAAAATGTTTGGTTTCTTTACTGTTGTTTCTATCACATATGAACATTAAGACACTATTTAAATTACATCAATACATAGGATTGTAAAGAACACAATGATTACATCTATACATTTGGTAATCTGGTTTTTAGAAACCATGCATTCTTATCATTTTGCAAACCAACAAACAACAGTACAAGTTTTTCCAAAGATTTATGTTTTGCATTTCTTCCCATCAATATATGTATCATATAAGCTGTATTCATGCATTAATGCAGTTATTTTCAGGTCAAATATAATATAAAGCATTAGAGCAAAGACACTCCTGCATTGAATTAGATATGTAACTAGAATATTGAAAGTTTTTTATTTAAAAACTATAAGTTTACAGATATGTAAAGTTGTAGGTGTCCCAAATATGTCTCAGAGGTATTTAGAGTAAAGCCAGAGAACTTTAGGAGGTTACAAAAGGAAACTAAATCTAATGTAACTTACTGTTATATTAATGTCCATCTTCTGTCTGCTGGAGTATTCCAGACATAGGATTACAATAGACAATACTATATTATTATAAAGTAGGAAGCAGGGCTTCTTTATAAGGAATATGTATTCGGTTATTTAGCATTACACCACAAAGAATACATATATACTCACTTCTCTCTACATGTGAATATTTCCCATGACTTGTTGCAAAAGTAAACATATTAATGTGTATATCATCTATGTGGTTTATTTTCTTTCAAATTATTAAAAAATTGAAGACAATTAAAGTATAGAAGTACTAATAAGAAACACAAAAGAATTTATGTAGCTGTTTTTAAGCCACTGCTGCCTTCGTGTTCAGCATTGTTCAAATTATGACTTTCAATAAATATAATCTAATTTCAATAATTTAAAGAAATATATGTATATTATTAATGAGCAGGACTTTGTATCAGTACAAAATTGACAGGCTGCTAAAATATTTAAAATTTCAATTTCATAATGTTTTAAGTTGCACAATTTAAGAAATTATGAACAAATTAAGAATTATATAAAATAACTTTCAAAATGTAAAAAAATAGTTTATCATGTATATGTACACATTAATTAATAATAAATATTTTAACAGGAAAAACAATAAGATACTATGTAACTATAGCTTGAGAAAATTAAAGTTCATATGTTACTGAAAATTTCCTCTTATTTTTTTAATAGTCAAGATGAATTTTAAATAAAGGAGTGTCTTGGTTACTTTTTTTATTGCTACAACGCAATCCTCAACCTCCACACTTAGGGGAGGAATGGCTGACTTTAGCTCATACTTTCAGAAGGTCCCAAACAGCGCGTTTCTGGACAGCCAGTCGTGGTGGGCACACGTGGCAGAGTCTGGAAAGCTGCTTATAGCATTACAGACAGAAGCCAAGTGAGAGCAGTAGCCGTGTGAACTGAGGAGCTAGCTGATGTTTGGAGACAGGAAGCAGCTGTAAGTCTTTCTTCTTCACTATTTCTTCAAGCTGCCAATTGGGTCACCCACACTTAGAGTGGGTACCCCTCCCTCACTTTTTGGCCCACAACTCAAAAACATACAGCGGAAAGCACTCAAAGGCTCTGCCCTGCCTGGGTACTCATAGTCTCAACAAACTGACACATCCCTCTAGGCGAAGTCGCAAACGTCGCCCCTTCCAGCCAGGCCCTACCTTTCAACACAGGGTTTCACAGGTATGAACTACATTCACATACATGAGGCTTTTGGGGGGTGCTTCCTATCTAAACCACGTTGGAAGGAAAAGATAAATTGAGGGATAAAGGGCCATTGGTTTTAGTTTGCTTTTTGTTTTATAAAGTTATTCCTGTATCATTTGTACTAAGCATTACAAAAATTTAAATGCCAAAGTTCTTGTTAACAATGCTTTGTTTTCAGAATTGTCTTTCTCTAGTTAAGAGTTAATGAAGTGAGTTGGTTTTTCTTTACCATCAGATTGACTGTACTTTTAAAGGTATTAGTTGAATTTGTAGAAGCTTCAATTGAAAAAAAAATCTTATTCCTTTGGAAGATTGGGATCTTGAAACAGAAAAAAAAAAATTGATAGGCATGCGCAAAACAACATCACAGAATATACCTTGCAGAATCAGACAATTTTTGCCTGTATTCTTAATCCGGATAGAAATTTCTTTAGTCAAA
Source organism: Ctenodactylus gundi (assembly GCA_004027205.1). NCBI lineage: Eukaryota > Metazoa > Chordata > Mammalia > Rodentia > Ctenodactylidae > Ctenodactylus > Ctenodactylus gundi. The sequence continues at coordinate 334,637 of PVKB01000935.1, read as the reverse complement.
CTGAGAATTAAGTTGGCATATATCAACCAGATGAAAAAATACAATTTTATTTAATATGATTTATTTGACACCTAAAATATTTTTAAGAAATGAAAAGTCAAAGATCCAATTGCTGTTGTAAACTTATACCACAGATTTGACAGAGAGTAGTAAGTAATAAATATGTCATAAGTTGAAGGGCTTTTAGTAAATGCACAAGCAAATCATAAATTAAGAAATAGGATGCAATTGAAATTCTTAGCCAAAAGAACAAAACATACAAGAAAAATGATTTGCATGTATCTAGGATTCCCCCAAATGTTACTCATCTATTATTCACATTATTTGGTTATATTTCAAGTACAGTTTTCTAAACAACATGGATACAAATGCATGTAGTTCTAACAGGAAACACCTACTGTAACTAATTTTGTTAGCCTTTTTTTCTCTTTTTGAGATAAAGTTTCACTCTGTAGTGCCAACCTTCTTTTATATAACTTGTTCTATTTTTACTATTCCTACATCTTGGAGTATGAAGTACAACCTCCACCCTTTGTTTCAATACTACTTTTCTCTACACTTTACTTACTTTAAACATTAGATTCTCCAAAGGGATGTAGCAACTAATTTTTCAATTATTTAATAAATTTTGTGAGTTAAGTTTTTCTGGCTTCTTAGATTCTTGGATGCTTTAAAAGCTGAATTGCTTTGCAAAACAGAAAAAAAATATAGAAAGAAATTATTGGTAGAGAAGTTAGAATTATATGAAGTTAGAAAAGGGGACAAACAAAATATCCTTCTTCAGCCAATTGACACATTTGGAAAATATGCAGTATGTATTTCTTTCATCACATTTGTGAAACACACTTTTGCTATGACTAGTGATATTTTGTAGGTATATTTTTGTTTGTAAACAATAAAAATGATCATCGATGTACTAGATTTCTATTTGATACTTTTTACACTTTAATTTTAACAGTTGGAAAATGAACTATTCAGAGAAAACAAATTTTCAGGTAAAAATAAGCTGTGAATGGGCAATTAATGTCCCAACACTCAAATTAGAATATGGCTCTTCTATGAAATATAGGATACACATTAAAATAAATAACATAAATTAAAAGATTTAATATTAAAACTCAATCATCGATAGGATTTTATCCAAAAACTATGCATCCTCTTTCACCTGAGCACATTTAGAACATTCTAGTGCTCCCATTAGGTTTGAAAAATGGAACAAGGTCACATTTCCACTCATTCATTATTGATTTGGAAAGTAACAAATTTGAAGGATTACTCTGATGTGCAATACAAGCAATTTTATGCAAACACATAATTTAGTCGCATGTTACAGCATATACTGTAAGCTAAAACAAAAAAGCTTCCATAGAGAACATCAAAGGGGATCCAACATTGGAGAGACCTTCAAAAAAGGACGTATGAGGTAGTTCAAACTTATGTATGTAGACATGTTTAAACCTTCTGCAAACAGACTTAGCTTTAACTGGTTACATTTCTTACCAAAAGCCAATAAAACAAAAGTATAATTTATGCACTCTTAAAATTTGTATCGATTATACATATTGATTATTATATCGATCGTTTATTCTCTCAATCTGTGTAGGTCACATTTCCCAAGGCATGGCCATATAAACTGGCCTGCCGTAGGGATATTCGAAAGAATCACAGATTTACATTTCAAGCTAAGATTTCTCCTAGATTTCCAATAATGTTCCACTTAACCTGTGACCTATTCAACATATCTCACCCATAAATGTCTCTTAGTTTTTGGCAAATTCACAAAATATAAACTGATTTATTTTTAGATATCTTGCTTCTTTAATCTTCACTATTTTCATAAATAACATTATTATTTTTGTGGAGGAGAAGTAGCTTTGATTTTTAGATAGTTAAGCCAAAAATGTGATTAAACATTACATTGAGTACTGGGATGGGGACATAGTTCAGTTATTAGATTACTTGCCTAAAAAGCATAAGCCTCCCAGGTAAATACCCCCAAAAAGATGTAATAGCTGGGTGCAGTGGTGCACTTCACTAATCCCAGCAATAGAGAGGCTGAATTAAGAGTATTCTGTGATTTGTAGCCTAATCTTGGTAACACAATGAGCTCAGCACCAACCTGGACTAAAGAGCAAGATCCTATCTCAAAACAACAGCAAAGACAATTGCCAACTATTTTTAAATTGGTTTACCCTCAGTTATCTCATACTTAACAATATTTCAATAGTTTCTTAGTTACCAATTTTCATTTCTGACCAAAACAGTCAGTTGTTCATGTGTGCAACAATTAGATAAACAAATTGAGACATTAAATGATGCATTATATAAATCTGTGCATGTCTTCTCTGGTTCTAATAATAATAGTCACCTAAAAATGTTGTTCACCTTTGCTCCAAGTCGATAAGCTCTTGGGCCTGAGGTGCAAAAGGTTCCTAATAAGATGTTCAGAATCTATGACAATGATCCTCAATGCTCCCCAGCAATTCAGAGGAGTTCCAGATTTTAAAATTTTTCAGAAAAAATTATAGGTCTTTAGGATCTCCTACAATCAAAGAAAAAGCATAAAGATAGAAGTTTTAACAGACTCTGTTATGCTTTTTTTTCTGTATTCAAAGCAGAAAATTTAAATATCACCGGCATTCATGTCTCCTTTCTCGTTTTCTTCATATATTTGTTGTTCATACTGTGTCATCTTTTATTATATTTTATATTATTTATTTATTGCATTACTTCCCTTAACCACTTTTATCTAAAATTCAGCAACAAAGTTACAAACTTAATAGTCAAAATATCATGTAAACTAATTTTTGAGACCTATTGAAAGTTGGAAATATATTTTACCCTATGACAGCAAAGTGATACATAATGCTGTGAAAAATTGTTTTCCAGTAGGAAAAAGAAGTGAAATTAATAAAAATTTCATTGTATCACTTACAGAATCTAAACAAAACACTAATGTTACAAAAATGACTTTTAACACGAGTGAAATGCTATCATACGCATGTATTTTGAGTTAAACAATATCTAGTTTATTTTCAAGCACTGGTTATTTTTATGCCTTAAGGTTATGCTGCAAAAATTCACATAACCATCTTAATTCTATATGAAATAAATTCCTCATGGCCAACTACTCTACTGGATAATATGTATGAAAGTGATGATGTTTGTAAAAAATGTAGTTCAATTGAATAAACCTTACATAAAATTCATCAGCAATGTATCCTTTATGAGCTGTTCATATTTTAATAGCCATATATATATATATATATATATATATATATATATATATATATATATATATAGAGAGAGAGAGAGAGAGAGAGAGAGAGAGAGAGAGAGATCACATTTTATATAACTTTGGTTTACAAAAGCTTTAATTTTCAGCTAGTCTACAATAAAAAAAATCAAGGTAAACACCTTTTATTCCTGTCTCACATCATAGTGTCTTAATTTTGCTTGCACTGATCTTGTTATTAACACATACATATCATAAATATTTTATTATAAGTGGAGGTAGACTAGTAAATTAGTAATCATTGGGAACAGTTACCCAGCTCCCAATTACCTCCCACGTAGTATACTCTTGGTTACCAAGCCCTGAAACTTTGTCACATTTCATGAGGACAGCCTAGGCAGTAATACGTTCCTTTTAACAGAATGACATTTAAAAATTGTTCTCCATATCATTTTAAATAAAATTTGGTATATTGGACATCCGTGTGTTTTGGAGTTCTGAAAATATTCTAAAATAAACCATTGCATTGGTGCTAAAAGTAAAGCCATGTGACCAACCACCAAGGGTCAGGGTATACTCTTCAGAAATGATGCAAATTCATTTCATTACAGGATTAAATTACAAAACATTTTATGTAAATTTTAAAACATACAGTAAGTTTATTCAAAGTTATTTTAATATTTTGACTTATTTATAGGAAATGTCATTTTAATAGCTTGAAAGACAAATTTAAAATTTAGGAAATATGATATTACATATTTGTTACTTAAAATAAAAAATGCTATATCCACTGGTGTGCAAATCAATTTTTAAGTAAGAAATTTGAAAGTAAATAGGTGATTTACCCTAAAGAGCTCATCCTCATCATGTTAAGTGGAATAGCATACTTTATTCCATAGAAAATATTGGTGTAAGAGTATGTTGTTTCAAGGAATGAAAACCAGTGGAAAATATAACATCAAAATATTGGGTTTTAATTGTACAGAATATAATTTATCTCAAAATAATAAAGGCAAGATATAAAATCATATGAAATTTAGGGATCTATAGCTTAGCTGACTGAAGAAAAGTACCACTGAAGAGACCTGGTCCCTCAGGCCTTCTCCACAGACTTACTTGCTCAAAAAATGATCAAGAAGCATGTGTGATGCCTAACATAGGTACATGCCAGTAGGCAAAACACACACACACACACACACACACACGCACGCGCGCGCGCACACACACACACACACACACACACACACACACAATATTATCACAAGATTTCAAGTTGTGCAGTTTATTTGTCTTAGTAGGAAATTTCTCTTCACTTTAAGAAGCAGAAATTAACTGGGAGAGACAAAGCAGGAAAAAAGATTGGACCTTTGTTTGTCCAACAAACACATGATCCTCTCTGTATTCATTTACTTTACAATTCTGCCACCAAGTTACACTTGCTTACCTGAATTTACGCTCAAGTTCTACTCACAAATTTTTCTTATGCAGTGTCATATTGCATATAGTATAGAAGACATAGATAATGTATTTCCCACTCCGTGCGATATTATGGCCTTCGACCAAGTAAAAAGGAAACATTTATAAGGATATGTATGTGTGTAGCATGATGAAAAGGTTAAAATTTTTAAAAATGTAACTTCTTTGTACATGCCTAAGCATACACATGCATTCCATTTAATAAGGAAGCTATGATAAGCACACACATGGCCTTTGTGTATTTGCGTTACTAATTACATTCTGATTCTGAGTTTTGCAAACCTCACTCTCGAGACCCTGCCCATAGTTCTCTTGGCTGTTACCAGCATTTCAGATGGTGTATTGTTTGATCTCTATTGTGATGAGGGGAGAAACAGCTTAGAGCTTAAGTACTTTTTTTCAATTTTTGTCTGTATTATTTTCTGTGATCTGTCACTATGCTGCTGAGGTGATTAGAATGAAAAATACAGGAATACAGATGTTCTTTAAATAGGGTCAGGACTAGGTCTAAAGCTGTCTTGTAGTTCAGACCTGTTTTTCCCCCAAATAGAGAGTCAATATCTCCAAATTTTTATTATAAATTTCCCTCACGTTTAAATTGAGGCTCATATTCTAAATCAGTGGACTTATTAGTCTGATATTGTAATTTGGAGGATATAGAATATTCAAAAATTAGTAAAAACTTGCTAATTGTAATTGATAAGATTATTAAAGCATTATTTCTCATTTTCGCTGTATCACAGTGTTTTCAACTATCAAATTTGTGTCTTTGTTTTAAATTTCATTTGGATTCTCCTACTTCTCTTTCAAGATCTCTCATTTTTCACTTTTAATTTTTCTCCTTTCTATTTTTCTCCATATAGTATTGAACTAATAATTTTAATACAGCTTTTAGTATAAATATATTTCACTCTTTCAAAGTATAAACACACAAAAGAAACATGCTGAGTTTTTTTTTTTTATTTCAACCTAAAACTGAAGAAGATGGCTCTCAATTATTTAAATGTTTCTCCATTTAGATACAATATAGTGATTTTCTGTGATGTGAAGGTATTTTGCATTTTATAAACAAATATAAGAAAAATCTTTTGACATATCACAGCGGGACACTCAAAGTAATAAACAGAGTAGGGAATTTATAAAATATACTCTTCAGAGATGTGCTTGGAATCTAAAATTTATGGCCATACTGGGAAGTTGAACTTTGGTTCTTAAAAATATAGACAAAGAACTTTAGAATAAAGTAAAATTTGAGCTCCTTGGGTTTCTATGTGTAATAGAAGAGGCCTTAAGTTTTCATCTTGATAAAATAGATTTTTTTTCTGCTAGATTTTTCAAGGTCAATAGATTTACTGTGTTGAAATGGAATTTTAGAATGCTTTCAGCTAAACGCACAGATGTGAGACATTGTAATATAGATTTGCCTAGAGCAGGACTGTAAAAAAATATGTAAATGGATAAAGTTCGGCCTTTTCACAGAACATATAGTAATGAAGTTCTTTGTAATATTTTTCAGTGAAGCAAGTTTTGGGATATGTAATACTATTGGCTTAATTATTTTATCTTTTAGTTACAAAGAATAATCACAATCCTGAAAAGTATAAATATCAAAATATGAAAGAAAAGATACTGAATACTTTTAGTATAATATCATCAATTGGTTTTACAAAAATATAACACTATATATATATGTGTGTGTGTGTGTGTGTGTGTGTGTGTGTGTGTGTGTATAGTTGCTGTCTGGAATTATACTTGCCTATATTATCTTTAACAGGCTGATCCACAACTTATTTCAGAAAAAAATAAATATATTGTCATTCAGTTCTTAAAACAATGATTTTTAAAAACATATTCCATATAAGTCATAAAAAGAATTTTTGTTAAGCATATTAAAATTTAATCTCACATTAAATATTTTCCATAAATAATTTTAAGAGAAATCTGATAAATCTAACATGTATCCCTATGCTGAATAACTGCTCAGAGAAATAATAGAGTGCCAGATTACTCAGTGAGTAAATACAAATATATTTAAACCACCTTTTCTAATTTGTGTTTTATCTTTGGGAATTTTTTTCCCATATGGGATTTCCTTCCCATACACAATTAAGGACATTCACATAGAATGATGAGTAACTCTAGGGAAAAGAATGTAATCAAGATGATTGAACCCATATTTAGTAACTTACAAAAATTGTTTTGGAAAGCGGATTTATATAATGGCTACTATTATATACTTATGCAAAAATATATAGTTTTTAATCCATGTTGGTACTGAAGAACATCATTACACATTTTACCATTATAAAATTTACATCATGATCCAAATATACCTATGGGAAGAAGATAATAACTTTCATGAATATATGAATAAGTCTTAATTTTAAAAGCAGAAAAGTCATAAACACATTTAGACAGGTAAGAATAATGGCAAAAAAGACAAGTATTTGATTTTAGTTTTAAGATTCAGACTTGAGCTACTCTATAAGCAAGTTTAAGCATTTTGTAGGGTTGAGTATTTTTTATCACTGCCACTAAAAGAGAAATATAGAATGATGATATATTTGAGGATGTATTAAAACCAGAAGTGATTACTTGTGTCAAGTTAGAAGTGTAAGGATTGCTTAAATAAAATATAGTTTATATTTATTTTTCCATAAATACTTATTAGGTTGTGCTGTAAAATCAAAGACCCCAAAGATGAAGAATTAGAATACAAAATCTTTTGATAGAAAAGTACAATAATCAAAATCAAAGAATAATAAGACAATTGTATATCTATATTAATGGTGAAATTACCCCATTCATTAGAGTTCTTATGCATGAAAAGACATTTTTATGTTTGCATGCTAAGACATTTTTATGTTTGCATGCTGTCCCAAGACACATGGAAATTTCATTTATAATAACATTATAAATGTTATTATAAACGTTGTTGCTCAGGGGGCAGGAAGCTTCAGTTATACAGTTCTAGGTATCAGGAGCACAACGTTGTGCTTATTGACTTACGTTGCAGAATTATTTACTTAGAATTTTCTAAAAAAGTGAAACTACTATCAGGTGTACATATAAGACACTCACACACCAGTCACCAGGAAACTGGGTGTTTTATAGTATATCTGCATTACTCTGATTGTGTGTGTGTGCTTGTGTGTGTGTGTGTATGTGTGTGTGTGTGTGTGTGTGTGTGTGTGTGTGTGTGTGTTTTCACATTCTGTACTTATCAATTTATATTGATATTGGTTGACTTTTTCATCAGTTATACCTTAATAAAACTGTTAAATATAGAATGTAAGTTAGTAAAAATAGATCTATATTTAAACACTTCATATTGTTTACTTGCATCTATATCTATAGAAAGCCAATCAATAGGTGAGAACCGGGCAATGTTAGCACCTGTACATCCACACATAAATTAAAGTTAAAATTTCTACAGTCAGGTTTCCTAAATTATGATCCTTCCTTCTTGTAACTTCACATCTGCATGAACTGAATTGTTGGCACAAATTCATTTATCCACAGATATCTCATCTAGAAAACGGAGATACAAAAAGCATCTGTTATGGATTGTAAAATTAAATTATTTTGTACAATTTCATTCAATGTAATATAATTAAAAGGATGTTGGTTCTCTACTGTTTAGCATAGAAGTATCTTAATAGTATAATTATTAGTATCTTATGTGGTGTCATTCTGCATGTATCTAATTTTAAGTAATTTCCTTCTTTAGGTAAAAGAAACAATGTTAAGGCTAAAAAGATATTATGTTTTAGAGCCAGATTTTCTAGGATACATATATTTCAGCTATGTGACCTTAAAATTAAGATATTCTATGTTAAAATTTTCCTTCGCATGATATAAATAACACTTATTATGTACTTCAAATAGTTGCATGAAATTTAAAGATTCAAAATATTAAGTACTAGGAAGTTTATTCTGTAATAAACATGTCAGCACAGTGGTTCTATACAGAGGAAGTATGTATTTATTATTTTAGTTTAAACAAGTGTTTCAGATAACATTACATAATTTCTGTTTACATAATATAGAGATTCACTTTAACAGCTTACAAATTTTAAATATATTTTTCCTCATAAAAGCATTATTTGAGATTATTATCCATTCTAAGAAGGAAAATTACATCAGTTTATAAAATGTTGTCTTACTTTGATTTTGCATTATTTTATGCAGGAGCAAAAGAAGCATAAATAAATTAATCTGGCAAAAGTTAGATGACATCAGAGAAAAAAATAATCTCAAAACAAAGAGTTCTCTTAAGCAAAGAAAAAGAAATTGCTTCTTAAGTATTTATTATAGCATTCTGCAAAATTTGGAATCTGCTAGTGCACACTATGATAACACATAAAAAGGAAGTAACTACTGCCCTAAAGATAAAAACGAAAAATACATCAAAAATAAAGGATATTACATTCATTTGTTCTCCTAGTTAGTACAAAAGAATATACAGACACGGTGAAGAAAGGAAATAGCTGTAGCAAATAATAGGCATTCAGCAATTTCCATGAAAAAGCTATATAGAAGGAAAACCACTGAGGATATTATAAAACTGGAATTAAAAAGATGTGCATTTAAAATAGAAAACCTACTTAAATGCCATCTTGAGAAAAATTCAAAATCCTATTTAAAGCTGCAAGAAATTTTAGAAAGGCAATTATAATGCTTTGCATGTACACCTATTAATATTTTTTTCATGCGGACTGTGCAAGTACTTAGACGTGGTCTGAATAAATCTTCGTTTCTTTCTCCTGGCTGAGCTCTACTATTTTTAGCTGAGTGCTGATTAGCGTCTCTCAAAAATCCATTACCCGCTTCATTCATTTTTTTCTCTATTTTTTTTTTATTTTCCAGTTAACTTAGTAATTTTCCATAGAATAGTGTCAATATAAGACAACATGCGTTTTCTTTTTACTCCCATGTTCCTGGAAGTTGTCATTGGTGGTAGTGACTCACCTGTTGATCCTTTTGTGAATTGAATAAGTCTGGTAATTTTTCATTGAAAAAAATTAGAAACGCAGTCACTGGTATGTATGGCATTCTATAGGATATTTTATGTAACCCTTGGGAATCAAGACTTATATAAATGTTTGTTTTATAAAATAAGAAACATTTGTCCCTTACTCAAATGATTTGGCACTCGTGTTGTTTCCTAGCGGTGAAGACGCTGGGGGGCAGAAAGAATCCTAAATCGCTAGGACTCACAGTAAATTGAAAAGTCAAAACTAGACACTGGGACACTCAAATTCTGAGACTCCTCAGTCCAAGCCATGGTGCTTAAAAGACAGCCAATGTCTGATTATAGATTTAAATTATAATTCACTCAACCAATTTTTAATACTTGCATGATAACTTTTTTACATTGTTGCAGCAAATCTTTTAAATCTTTTTCTATCAAATATAAAAAACACTTTGTTCTGATTCTGTCAGACAGACATGCTGTTTTGCACTTTAATGTACATTATTTGGATCACATTTTGGTACACTGTTACGGTATCTTAATTTCAAGTCTTCTGTGAATGTACTTTCAAATTTTGCTGTTAATTTAGTCTTGCTTTTGTACTTCCGAATTCCTATTTACTTCTGAAAGAGCATAAAGCTAAGTTCACATCCATTGCTTCATTCCAGAGAAATCTTTTTTCTCTTTTTTTTTTTTTTTTTTTTTTTTTTTTTTTTTTTTTTTTTTAGACAGGGCCTCACTCTGAGGCCAAGGCTGCAACTGAACTCACCATGTAGCTCCCACGGTCCTTGGACAAACAGCAGATATTCTACCTCAGCCTCTCCAGTGTAAGATTACAAGCGGATACCACCACACCCTGATTAGGAGAAGCCTTTTAAAAATACTTTTTAGAACAAATAACCATTCGTTGTGTTTGTAGTCATTTATCTACATCCAAGTTACCTCTGTGCTGTTTTAAAATCTTTAGATGTTAAGAAAACTGCAGAAGACAGTATAATAAATGAACTATAAATAATGAAGTACGAATTACTCACATGTCCTTCAAAAATTACAGTGAGGTATTAAAATTACAAATTTTCTTTTTAGCATTATGTGAAAGTCAAGGCAAAATTATAAGCATTTGGGGGAAAAGCTATTAGTAAGATGATTCTATTGCTTAGTTCATAAATTAAGTCAGAAGTAATTCTTCAGAACCATGAAAATTTAACGAACAGAAAATAAAAGGTTGGTATATGTCTGCTAGATTACAAAACATGATATGAAACCAAAAGGAATCAAAAGGTTACACAACTAATTGAGGAACAGTCAGATCAATAAAAACAATTAAGCTATAGGCAATAAATACAACTAGTATCAGATAATTTATTATGAGAGTTAAAGTTGATGCAAGTAGGAAGTAAGTTTTTTATTGTAATTAATGTTGAAAAAGTTATTAGACATATACACAAAATAACTATGATTTTTATTACACTTTTATCATAATTAAACATAAAGCTAGATTTCCTCAAAGTTCATTTCAATTTAGACATAATGCTATTCATAAATTTGGCTTGAGAGCATCTTCTAATTGTTCTACAAAATTTAGATAAATGTGTTTACATAATAGATAATGTTCTAGTTAGAAAAATACAAAAAGAACCCAAACATTTAAATAGCCTGCCTTAACAAACTTATTACATGTCATTGATAAAGGCTCATCAAATCTAAAATATACGTAGTAATTAGAAATCAACACAGCACAAAGGATAAGCATCCTTCCAAAAAAAAAAAAAAAAAACATATGAACTCAAGAAACACACTCAACAAATAAATGGAAGTTATTTTGTACCTGAGGCATTCACAGAGAAGCATAAATTACTCCAACAATCATTTACCATGTAGTCATATGTAAGAACTGAGGAAGACCCAAAATGTACAAGATTGTGAAGAAAGAAGTCTTGTTTCTACTTTGCATAATCACCTCAACTGCCTTGAGGAGTCACGATAGCCAATGAAAAGTGTGAGTGAGCTATCTGAGAAAAATAGTTGCACACATGGTTAGGACAGACTATTACACACCGTTAACTCACCGGGTCTGAGGACATAGGTATAAGGGGAGAAGTCAGGAGTGTGTACTTGTGTGTCCTGGTGAGTGTAAGCCTCAGAAGGTAAGGAAGCCATGCGTACTGGGGAGAGAGTCGAGGAGCGAAATATCGACGACCTTGCTGACCCACCCAGATTTCCAGAACTCAAAGTCCAGAGACATGACCACTCATCTTGATGTAAGCACTGCATCTTGAAGGAAAGTTGACTTCGGTCTCTAAAGGCTTTTCTCAAATCCTGAGTTTAAGTAGCAAGATCCCATCTGAACATATTCCCTCAGACTTTGAAGCTCATCAGAAAACCAATCATGAAACAAGACTTTGGTCTCAGTTTCTCAAACATATTTATTTTTATTAGTAATTCACTTACCATCAGTTTTTTGGCTAATACAGGAAAAAAGCAAAACCACTTCCTTTTGTTTTAACTTTCCAAATATTTTTCTGAAGTTTAAAAAAAAACTGTTTCTCTTTTTTCTCCCCCTATATCTTTGTTTCTTACACGCGCGCGCGCGCACACACACACACACACACACACACACACACACACACACACCACCAGCACACACAAGAGTTTATATGTCAAACATTTACAGCAGTAAGCGGTCCATTATTTGTAGTTATTTCCGGCTGTCTTTGGAATGAGGTGGAATCTACAGCTATTTTCCTCAACTTTTATTGTAGTGCATAATTTTTCCAACTGCTGCAAATCTATAACAAAAAGAAGAATTTTAATCAGTATCCTTTTATATACAAATCTATTTATTCTGAAGAACCACATGAAATATCAAATTAATACAAGGAAGAAGATCATCCTCGTAATTTCCATGCAGTCTCTCATTGATAGCTACAGGGGTTTTCAGGACACTCTGGGTATCAAACTCTTTGAATTGATTTCACTAACATTAAGCAATAAAGTAGTATTGTAATAGTGCTAGATATAAGTCATAGTACATTTTCTGCTAAAATGATAGACTACATATGATATTTAATATTATTTTCATAATATTAAACTATGTTGCTTATAAATACCAAGAAAAAATGTCTGCAAATTCTCAAAACAAGTAGTCTATTTTATTTGGAATATTTTTGATGAGAGTTTGTTTGAATCTGTAGTTGCAGAACCCATAAATAAAAAGAAAGGGTATATGTTATCTGTTACAATATTTTTATCCATCACTTTTAATTTCCCTTATAATGTCCTAAATGTGGCAGATATGTAGACAAAAACAAAAACAAACAAAAAAAATCTCTTGGAATGAAAATGAAAAGGGGTACTTTTTTTTAAAGTAATCGTAGCCTTCACCTGTAATCCTACTAGGATTACTTATTTAAATAGTCATGGTATGAAAAATGCTATCAATGACATCATCCATAGAAAATTTAGAAAAAAAAATAAAGACCATCATCTGATTGGCTCTCAGGTCCATAATCTGAGGGAGATTCAGAACAGAGCAGAGTTGTTAGCGTGCGCGTCCTCTCTCTGACCTCTGCCCGCCAGTCCATCAGAGTTGACATTGCCATCCTAACCTCTCTGCGCACTTTAATCCATCTTGTTTGTTCCTGTATTGCCACTGGATGGCTTTCAAATATTTTCCAACCAGACATTAGTTTGATGACTTCCTGACACTTTTATATTTTGTGCGAGTGGATCCTGCAAGGAGGCAGATTGAACCAAATCTCAAGGACCTTCTTTTAAGCCCTGACAAAAACACTCCACCTATCAACAATTTTGTTCCCCACCGAGAAAACATTTTCTTCACCAGCTACATTTTTCATGATTATTTTTAAAAACGTAAATGCAAAAAATAGCACAAATATGGTGAAATAGTTTCCTCTACTCATTTTCATTCTGAGCCTGGGTACTTATGACTCACCTTAACTCATACAACTCTAAACCAAAATTGTAAAGAATTGCTGCGTAGCAAGATATGAAATTGGGTGCTAAGTTTGGCTGCATTCATTGTTTCCATAATGGGGTGGGGAAAATGACTATCAGCCCTGTGGGAGTTTATGAAAATATGCAAATTGGTACATCATTCGAGTGCTTCTCTGAAAAATACAAATAATTTGAGGATCAAAATAAGAATAGATGGTAGAAAATATGTTTTGTGGAGCCAGAAAGGCCATCTGGAGATGGAAATGAGAAAGTGGGGAGGGCGTGTGAGTGGCACAAGGATTAAGACGTGATCTGCATTTTACACCAGTTCTCCAGGATGAGCTTGATTGTTACATATCGCAAACATATACTTAAAAATACAATTATTATAGAAAAAATAAGACTAGCATGAACTTTACTTAAAACTCAAGGCTATTTATAATCTCTCAAACATTTAAAATGCACAGAGCAATTCATTTAAGAGGGCTATAGTTGCATGAAAACATAAAAAAAAAATAACTGCATAGAAAACTTCCATTTGGATATAAATGGTGAAAGTATTATATCTTAATATTTGATATTATTAATGGAATAACTACATAATAATATATTTTTATGTTTTCAAAAAATATTGGTCTGTGAGATTGTATACTTTCAGTGAGTATTTTCACATTTTTGGTTTAGACAATTGACTTACCACTGTGAGTTTATTAAAATTTATCCTCAAAAGTTAGATAAAATATATTACCAGGGTACCTTGTGCACAATTATTGGATAAAATTAAAGCTTTAATGTTAGCTGTTCTGTTCATAGTTTTCTCCTTCAAACAATCTTTTCATTGCAGTCACTGATAATCATTATCCTGCTAAGTCCAGCGAGCAGGTGTCACTGCAACCTTCACCCAGTTTGTGCAGTGAGCAAACATGTCGAGGTGCTTCTTTCTTATCTTCCCATGAGTAACCAAAAAAAAGATAATTAAAAAGAAACTTGGCCAACAAAGATAAGATATATATATATGGAAGAGAGTGTAATGCCACAGACATGTTAAACCTGTCACGTTTAGTGACCGGATGTGTGGCAAGAAAAAATTGTGCAAGATGAGATTAATAATAATAAGAATAATAATAATAATATAAAGATAATGAAGGATTTATTTGTTAAAAGGAAAAAATTAAAGTGCTTAGAAGCAAAGATAGTCAAATATTCACCTTCGTGGGACTCTCAGAGATGTGTTCCAATGCATGAAGCTCAAAGATAAAATATTGAAAATTAATCCAAACTTGAGAAAAGTATAATTAATTTACTGAGGCATAGAAAAATTAAACATTTCTCTTTTCATAAGTTACATAATGAGAAGAGATTAGAAAAAGAAACGCTCAAACTACTCCCTTGTCCGACATTACCTATATGTACAAATTTATTAAGAAATTAAACACTTTAATTCTCAATATTTTAACAGGTTTTATCAGATAAAGGCCAAAAAAATGGTTACTTGCAATTTATTTTACAAAAGAAATCCTGTAAAATGAAAACAAAGCTGATTTTGTGTTCCATCCATTATGGACATGAGGGTGAAAGATTTTGAATAACAAATAAAGCAGTAAAAATTGACATTGAGTCTAATTGACTATAATGGGATGACATGACATAGTGGAAGATCGCCATGCAATGAACATACCAATTTCCCCAAGGTAAAGTCAAAAATTATTTCATTACCAATTTAAAGTTTTCTAACATTTTTCACATCTAGGAATATTCAATTTAATCATTCCTGCTCATGAATTTTTTATTCGATTTTCATACATATCACTTGACCTCCATTGTCACTTGTGCTCCCTATGAGTCTCTATTAGAACTGAACTGACTTTAAGTATATGAGGAGTTAATGGTGAGACTGTTAAAACTATTTCTGTATGGGCTATTGTATATAGAGCTTATGCACAAAAGCATGCAGCAACTGTTGATTGAGAAAACAGAACAAAAACACAGTATTATTTTTAGCATATTTTTGCAATTGTGACTTTTGGTGAGATTATGCCAACTTGAGAGGATTGGGAACTGCACCTCGATTGGGGTTTAGGAACCAGCCTAGATTAAGGTGTGAATGATCTGTAGATCAACGAAGAGGGAAGAACGCCCACCTGGATATGGGAGGCCCAACTGGGAACTCAAACTGTAAAAATAAATAAATAAATAAATAAAAAAGAAGGAAGAAGAAAAATAATTACATAGGTGAGCTTTTACCTATGGGAAAGAAAGATCTCACCTTTGCAATCGTCCACCCGACTTGCTTGCTCCGTGTGGCAGATCTTCATCACAGATTCGCTCCAGTCTAGACTTGCACCTGTCTACCCATCACAGTCTTCAATCTCTGCTCTTCAACATTGTTCTTGGAACAACTGAGATCTGCAACAGACTCTCACCAGCTGTCCTGTTGTCCCATACAGGTGATCTACCTCACAGCTGAGCAGCCATCTTACCCTCCAGCTCTCGGCACATGCAGGCCGCCATCTAGGACTATTTATGTCCTTAAACTTGTGAGCCTTGTAAATAGATTCTTTTGCTAATGATTCTATAAATTCTGCCTTTCGTAAGAAGCCAAACTATCACCATAACTATGCTTTACCATGAGGTAAAAAAGCTTTCCTGTATAACGTGTGAAGAGGAAACAGGTATAACTAATGATGTCGTTTCTAAATGATACAAAAAATGATTTCCTTTTCTGTATTTGAAAACCTTCAGTTTAAAGAAATCAGAAATACACACACACACACACACACACACACACACACACACACACACACATATATATATGCATTTTTCTAAAGTGATATGCACATCTATAAAAGAAAAAATTATGTCATTTATGCTTAGTGAAGTAAATGAATAATTATTTAAAATATTAAATTTGTAAAGGTAGCGAGTAGAGTTAAATAAGTACAAAATTAAATTGTAATTGGAAAGAAATGTTTTGTTTTTCTACTTTCTGGTAAATTAACTTCTATTTTTCAAAATACGCAGTATTGAATATCAACCAGGATTATATACAATGTTATCTAAAAAGAAAAACATGAAATTTGATAACATTTACTTACATGAAATAACAGCAATACTTTGGTTATTTATGAATATTCTAGCAGTGATCATTTTTATTTCTAGATACCAAGAGTTTTCAATTCGCAGTCATCTTAACAAGATATAATTGTTATATATTGAATTTTCCTCAATAAATTGAAGCTCTTTCTACTTTCTCTTTCTCTTTGTTTTCAAAGCAGAAGCCTTCTAAGTAGGAAGAAACGTTGAGTCTTATTGTAGGTGGTGAATCAACAGATCTCTGCCTTATAGTGAAACGTCAGTCCTAGTGCTCTTTCCACCCAGAAACAGCTTCATATTCACTTATAATGGCAGCAGGAAACCAACCTGTGGCCACTGAGACACCTGTGGCCACTAATCCAATGGGATAGAATGCAAAAATAAGGCAAATGGTCCTAGTGAACCAGTATTCCCAATACATTTCAGTGGATGTGGAATAAATGTCCACAGAAAGGCCATTATGTTCACAAAACCAGTATTTCAATCTTAAGAAATACAGAATTTCAAGGAAGTTAATCTTTTAAAATGTTCACGAGACTTAAGGGCTTCTTATTTTTATTTTTAAATAGTGTTCACATTTTTCTCCTAAAAATTATATCACATATAGCTTGAGAAATATAAACAAATACATATCTTGAAAGCTCAGAAAATATAACAAAAGTTTTGATGAATAGTTTTGAAAAACTATTAATATCTATAGTATAACACATGTTCTGATTTGAGCATCCCTTTTTATCTATTCTTATATTTTATGTGTATTTATCTACCTAAATATCATTGTTTATAACAAATCTGAATATTATTCAAAATATTATAAATTGGTATTTATATTATTATTCTAAAATAAATGCAATGACTGATATACATTTAAAATATATAATAGAGTAAATATATATACTCAAGCACTAACACTTCCTTTCTATTTTTTTCCCCTGTAAAACCAAAAAATTATAGGCAAACCCCAGCAATCCATTATTGAACATGCCTGTCTGAAACTCTGGCACAGTAAGATATATAAGTCCTACATGTACTTTCATATCTCTCTGTCCTATAAACCAGAATCCTGAAAGTCACACTGTCTCCACTGTTCTAGATTGATGGTCACCTTGGACTCCTGCAGACACTCAAATGACTAAATCTTTCCCAAGTCATGAGTGTTCCTCTCCTGTGACCTAAATTCCCCTTTAAGTCCTAAGGCTTCCTTCTTTGGAACCTGAATTCCCAGATATGTTTCAAGAATTAATCTGGAGCTATAAGGCCAATACTGGCCAACTGGGCCCTCACCTACCCCAACACTGCGTAAACTACCTTCCATTTTTTAGTGAATGGGTCAGGACAATCCTGCCCCTCAGCTGTGCTCCCTCCAGTGACTACTCACGCTGGAGAAACCTTCTTCTTGTCTTTTCTCCCCTCACAGTTAAAATTTTTCCTATAAATTCCTACTGTTGCTTTAGTTTTAGTTTCCGTTACTACAAAAAAAAAAAAATCATGCTGGCTGGTGTCAGCTGGTTGGACCCTGAAATGAGGCCATCCTACTCCAGGACCTTTAAAGGAGGAATGGATGCACACAGATTAGTCAAAAGTTGATAAAATTCCCCAGAAGGAATACTCCAAGGTCATTCCCACAATCTTTTCTTTTTTACTTTTTTTTCTCCTTTCTTTATTGGATGAAGACATGCCATAATCCCCTAGGTTGTTTTGGGGGGATGTAAGTTCTCTTCTTAGAAACTCTGCATTGAAAGCCAGCCTTTTGTTGGGCAAGGCAGCTTTTACATGTGTCTCTCTGGCTACCACTTCCGCTGTGCCACTAGCAACTGCACATTTGGAATTTCTCACCTCCACATCCCCACCTGCTGAGATGGGTACTTTCCACTTTCTGGTGGCTTCTTTCTCCTGTTATTTCCTTTGTCACTCTGTGAGGAAACATCCTGAGGAGGTTTCCTCAAAAACAAACAAACAAACAAACAAACAACAACAACAACAACAACAACAACAAACCTCCAGTTATTTTCTTTTTCCCCCAGTGTGGTCACTGGAGATCAGCCTGCACCTTTTCACTCTAGTTAAAAGTCTGATTTCTCAGCCATGTGGTCCAACCAATTTGGGTGCCCACTTTGCCCCTCCAGACATCTACAGAGTAACCATGCTCAGACTCTCATGACTTCTCTACTCAGCACCTTTCTGTTCCATCCTCAATCTCACCTCCTGCTTCTGTAGATTCAGCCTGGTATTTTGTTTAAGTCACTCACTCAGGAGGTATTATTGGAAATGGAGGACTTTTTGTTTTTTGTTTTTTTTTTCCTTTTGGGACATTGTTTCCGTAATTCTCTTATCTAATCTCGTGATAAAAAGAGAAGAGTGTAAGCCAAGAGAGTTCCAGGTGCCCTGGCTGCTAAGCTTTGCTAGGCTTTTGCATCTGATAAAAATCCCTTCTATTATTTGGGGTCACATAGAGGATTCCAAAGCATTCATCACTAAGAGGCCTTTCAGCAAACAGGGGCAAGTTTAAAGAGGAATGTTTAAAGAAGTGAAACTCTTATTTATTTTATAGAAAGGAAAAAAAGATGGGGTGAAGACCTATGATGTCACTTACGGGAGGCTTTTTGGACTCTTTGCAAGGATAGTGATTAGAGAAAGCCAGCCATGTTTTTGCAGTATTCAGAAGCAAGAAAATAAAGCTCTGGACTACTTCATTGTAAACTCACTCCTTTCAGGGCATCAAGTGCTGACCTGTATACTGAGAATACTATAGAACTGGAAGATTCTTCACTCACCTTCTCTGAACACCATTCCATTTCCCAGACAGCAAGCAGAGAGCCTTCCAATGACTGCTGCTGTTCCATGGGATGTGACTAAGGTGCCTGTAACTGTGGGACATTGACACCTTTTTGCTTTCCTCACAAAATCCCTCAGCCAGTGCTACTACCATAAACAGAGTTCCTACCAAACCTAACCTGCCCTGGCTTTGTTTCTTCTGGGAAGGTGCAGAGGGAGGGAAAATCACCATCTAGGTACCTGTATCTTCTGTTCTTACCTGTGTTGACATTCAAATAACACTTTTGCTTGGCTGTATTGAATGAGAATCAGGAAATCATATTTTCCTGCTTGAGAGTATGTAGGTACTGTGACCACTCAAAGTATATTTAAAAAAAGTATTTCAGGATATAGTGCTAAACATTGAAAAATGTATTAACACGCATTTCCAAAGCATAATGTAACATTACATTCAACTTGAGAAATTGGTATATATAGATATGGCATCTTGATCATTTTAAAGTAGGAGAGGTTGCAGGGCCAGGGAATCCAAGACAGAATTATTAGGAAATCGTTCCGGATGGTAGTGTCGAAATCAGAGGAATACTTGCATCACAAGAAGTATATTAGAATCTTCTTAGTTATAAGAATGTCTGTGAAGTAAGCCAAAAGCCAAGAAACAAATCTTGCAATGTTTCAGAGGTGATTGAGAGAGGCCATCAAACCACCCATGGGAACAAGTCCTCCTAGCTGCGCATTTGATGCCCCAATCAGCCTCAGACAGAAGGAGAACGCTGCAAACAACAGCAGGCAGCTTGCATACTCTCTCATAAGCCACCCATAAAAATAACGTTTAATGCTTCTCCATCAGAAGGGTAAGACAGGCAGGCAGAGAGGCCCATGAGGACTCAAACAAAACTCTGGTCTTTGCTTTGACATAAGCTGTTTGCTGCCTTTCGACAATCCTGAAGTGATACCATGGCAGAACTAAACTGCAGGTTCAGGCTCAGGTTATTGTGGTTTGGATCTGGAATGTCCCCCAGAGTCTGATGTGCGTGAATGTGATAAATTGTCTATGGAACCATGTGCTGTTGCGAGAGTGGGACCTAGTCTGGAGGGGTGGGTTACAGGCATGCAAATTAGATTATTGGTGTGTAAATTGGATTATAGGCATGTAGTGGGGGTTTACCACACTTCCACACCTGGATCCGGACTGAGACCTGGAAGGATATACAAGCTGCTTCCTGCCGTCCTTGGAGGACTAGTCTCAACTTGCCTTGACTCGGCGTCCTGTGTGTGATGTCATGAGAAGCCGCCTCCATCTCTGTCTCTGCCATGTGCTTCCACTGCTGCAGGCCACCCCTGAATGGACTGTGACCTTCTGAAACTGTGAGCTAAAATAAACCTCTTCTACCCTAAATTTGTGGGTGTTGGGTATTGAGTCACATCAAAGAAACAGTAACTAAGACACAGGCCAAAGCCTTCATATCTCTGGCCTCTTAAAAACAATGTGCTCTCTGGGGATTCAGGGCCTCACCCCATGGTTAGACCACTTGGTTACCATGTGATGGCTATAGACTCTTAAAAGGCTATCATTAATAGTTCAAAAAAGACGTGTCCTAAATTTTCTACAATTTGCAAAATTGCTTGTAGGTTCTCTTTTTATGAATTCTTAAGATTACTGTTATAATATTTTTTTTCTTTTTCCCCCTTGCATCTTTTTTTAGCCTTTAATTGTTCCTGACTGCATTTTATTATTTCTTTCATTTATTTTTAATAGAATAACTGGTTAATCAAATCTTCAAAAAGTAACAACTTGCGTACTATTATGCTTTGGTTCTCTAATTTCACCCAAAATATTTATGAATTTAGAAATATCCATATGTTTGGAATGTGATTGCATGGTGAGATTCACTGGACTGTGTGGCTCTGTGGATTCATGTATCAATTTCATGTGTTCTCAAAAGATGGAGCCTGATTGGGAGGGGACAGTCAGTGAGAACCTGGCCTATGAGGACATATGCGTGCCTGGGGCTCTTCTCCGTCACTCTGCCTCATCCTGGCTTGCTTGAGCAGTTGTCCTCCACCATGTCCTACTGCCACTGCCAGCTGGACATGAAAGGATGGAGACCGGTGAACTGTGAACTAAAATAAACTGTCCTTTCTAAGATAGTGAATATTGGGTACTACGTCTTGGTGGTAAGAAAGTGAACAAGAAAGTTGTAATAAACAAGTAAACAAAGAAGCAAACAAATAAAATAAAAGTCTCTCTAAAATTCCCTAACTGAAATAGAAACTATTGCACTCATTTATATAAGACCTACAAAAACTCTTCATATTTGGTAGCAGAAAGGCAGTATACATAATCTTCATTATATATTATATGTTTATGTATGTGTATGTGTGTGTGTGCATTTCTGTATACTAGCTTAGGCATATATTATGTGACTAAGTACATGATAGAAATACCCTCCAACAGTAGGTCTAAATTGTTTTAAAAATAAGTGCATGCTTATGTAATTAACATTTTTGTTCATGTGACTTAAGTGAATCGTCAACATAAGGATTGATTTAGTTTTGTTGCTAAACAAAAGAAGGAATGCATTTAAAGATATTAACAAGCTTGATTTTTATTTTGTCACACCCCGAATCAAGTCCCTCTGGTTTCCCCATTGTGACAGTTTGGATCTAGATTTAATTTGACTTTCTTTTCCATTAGCAGTAAAGTGAGAACCTGTGTCATTTGATAAAAGCAATAGGAAAAATCCTTACTATAACTCCTGAAATGCAGCTGAACTTGAAGACAAAACAACTCCCAGCTGCTGAGATACATGACAACCTTTCTTAGATTAGCCATCAATGCCTTTTATATGGACAGAAAATGCTACAGACTTCCAGGTTAATGTTTTGTTTTTAACCTAATTAAAATAATGTAATGTATGCCAAATATTTTCTTAACTGTGTGAAATAACACTTGCAAATAAATTACTCCAATGTCTTTTTAGTTACCTAAATTAATAATTCTGTGAAAAGAAGTCATTCCATAGCTCTACTTTTTAATTTATATCAGTTTTAAATGAGTATGTGATAGTTATTATTTGAATAGGAAATCATAATTATAATTATTATATGTAAGTAACAAAAATGAATGACATATAAAACCACTTTTCTTATTCTAAGAAAGTACCTGAGATAACCAACTTAAAAATAGCAAAAGTTTGTTTTGGTTCCTGGCCTCATTGGTTTCAGACCTTGGTCAGTTTGTCCATTGTATCTGGGCCTGTGGCAAGCTGGCAGAATGTAATAGGAAAATCACAGTGGACACAGCTGGTTATTTTGTGACAGAAAAAATAGACTTACAGGGATGAAGAAGAAGTAACTGGAGTCTTTATATCTCTTGCACAATTTAATTCCCAATTACCTACCTTTGTCCAACTAGGAACTACTGCTTAAAAGTTCTATTACTTCCAAATAGAACCATAGGTTCTATTCCAGCTTTTAACACATAGGTCATTAGAAGACATAAAAGACTCAATCACAGCAGATGATATTATGTTTAACAATTTCTTAGTAGACACCATTTGGACTTAATCGTATTGATTTATTTGAAAAGTAAATATAATTTAAGAACACTAAGTCATATATCTACATACCAATACTTTTCTTAAAAAGAAAGCTAAAACTTCATGAGTTATTTATGCTTATTATGTATAGCCAACAAAGAAAGAAAATTGTCTTAGGACATGTTCCCAAAATAACCAGTAGTAGAGTCACATATTATTCATAAAATACAGACTGACAAGATCTATGCATAGTTTTCTGTAAAATTAGGGGAAGATAGAATTATAGTCCACATTATCTGTATTTAAATGAACTAAAAAACGTAACAGGGTAGGTAGGATAGAGTAGAAAGGTGGATAGAATTAAATTGGAAAAGTGACAATAGATAAGCAACAAAAAAAACTTGACTGACTAGTTACGTTTATCTCTTTATCCTATAGTTTTGGTGGGCTCATTTCATATTTTCCAGACTTTCCCCCTGAGCATACACGAGAAAACACAGGCAGGAGGGGAAATAAATCTCTGTGTCACTGACCACATTATTACCAATACTGCATCAAGGAGAGCTCAACCAGCCTCAACCAATCCCTTTCTCTTTTCTACATGTACAGACAACTGGGAGAACCAATCACCAACCAGGATGATAGCTCCATCGCGGGGCCTGCTTGTAAAAGGCAAAAGGCCAAAAATTCATAAAAGAAGGCTACCTGAGCGGGACAACTGATTTCAGATCTACATCCTTTATTGGGCAAGAATTTTTTGTTCTTTCTGCTACTTTCTAATCAACTTATTTTTGCTTTGTGACTCCTTTAACATCGGTTGCTTATTTTTGCATCAGCTAGCAACTACATTTCCAGGAAATAAAATCCTCTGAGTGTGCTCAAACTCAGGATACAGCAAATACGAGACAATGTGAAGTTGATGAAATTTTCATGAAAGTATAATCTATAATAAGTGTTTTCTTTTTTACTTCAACATTGGTTAGGGTTATAAGCAGAATGTATCGATGCCTGAAAATTACTTCCTGGGTTTTTCAGTCAGGAATTCCAACATTTGAGAAGCCCAGTTCGGTAGCGCATGTCAGTAATTCCTGTCTATGGGAGAATGAGGCAGAGGGATTAGAGATTTGAGCAACTTTGTGACTTAGCTGGATCACGTGTTTAGGTCAAAAATGCAAAAATAAATAAATGAATGAATAAATGAATAAATAAATGAATTGAGGATGTACCTCAAAGTGAAGGCTCTGGTTTTGATTACAAGAAAACACCTCACGCACAGACATACACACACACACACACACACACACACACACACACACACACACACATACGGGATGGGAAAATTAAATTTAAAGAACAGTTATTTGTTCCTGATCTGGCTCAAAACTGGTAATAAGACATCTTCTCTTGTTTTTATCCACTATCTTTTGGCCTTGTGAGCAGATTTAAGACATCTTAGAATTATTTTCTCAGCAAGCTTACATTTTATGACATACTGAGCAAGTTATTAATAGCTGTGTTTATATTTTAACCATACATATTTTTGAAGGATCCCTTATCTAATATATGAAAATCTAACTCAGAGAGCTAGTTACTCATTTTTTTCCTCATGTCATGAGTTTTACAAACTTTTTTTGTATGATGCTTTAAAAAATAAAACATTTATCTATTCATCTGTGAGTTTTATCCTGTTTTCTGTTTGATGTTTAAATTCTCTTATCCAAAGGGATCTAATTTTAGGAAAAAAAAAACATTTTGTGAAACACAAGTGTATTATATGATAGGTTGATGTGTACCATGTCATGTAAAACACTGGCCCTGAATCTAGTATCAAATAGACATAAATAATTTATTTGAACACAAAAATACCTGCTTTAACAATTAATATTTCCACTTTATAATGTTTGTTCATTGTTTCTTCTACTCTTCAATTTTACACAACCCTTCTATGTATCTAATATCACATTAAAAACTAAAACATTTTCTCTACCCTTACCTAAGAGGGTAGCGCTTACACTAAAATGAATGATACTGTTCTCTCTAATTATGTGCTAATTTCAAATGACTATGTGGATTTTTCTGTAAAATGCTGACTGAATACAACTTAGGAAATGTGTATTTTGAATTTTTAGTACAACATCATTTGCATTTGAGCAATGAAAATAATCAAATTTAATTTGCCCTCCTAGAGAGCCTGGAAGTGGCTTTGATTAGCCTATTGAAAGCTTATGTTATTCCCCTACAGTTTGGATGCAGGGGGTAGAACTGCCAACATGACGTGACCCAGCAGGGATTCGGAGCTCCAAGACTGAAGCCACATTAAAGAAAAAAGAGAAGGTCATTGACATGAAACAAACAAGTTGTTTATACTGTGGATGTGCATCTTCCCTATATCTTCTGGAAATAATTTAGCCATGCTATTGTTTTACAGCTATTAAATGCATAATTGTTTTCTCTAACTGCTTATTTCAGATATTTTTGGAGAATAGTCTCCAAAAATATTAGAAAAACAATGTCCAATGCTCAAACAAGACTATATCTGCTCTTACAAGCTCTTGTACATTATGGAAAATCTCATGATTTAAGGGGTATTTGGTAAAATATTCATAGTAGAGCTAGTAGTATACATAAAAAAGTCTTGGAACAAGAATGACACTTGACTTTTCTAAAAATATCATAAGAAAATTCCAGTTCAACTCAAATTGTTTCAAAATTGTTTGTTTGAATTTCCCTAAAATTTCTAAATTTTAAATAGCAACAAAATTGGCCAACACTCATTAAGATAAAATTCACAAGGATTTCCATTCATTAAAAAATAACAAAAATGCCAAGAGTCCAGAAAATATAGAGCATAATGAAAATATTCAGGGAATAAAAAATTTTTCAGAATGAACATGTTATATTTTGTAAATATACTAGTTATGATCAAAACCATTCTTTAAGTTCAAACATTTGTTTGTAAGTCTGTGTGTGTGTGTGTGTGTGTGTGTGTGTGTGTGTGTAGACATATGAACACATTTATAAACATTCACAATAAGACATGAAAATAAGTGTATATGTTATTTTTGCACATGGCTTAATTTATACACATGTATTTTTTATCTGCTTTGTAGAAAATAGAAAAAATAACTGCTCTCTGCCCTCATATGTAAGTTTTAGTTATGCTGATACAAATCTGATTAAGAAAAAATAATTTTGTAAGTACAGTGGAGTCCTCTAATATAAAAGTGAGACCTGAAAAAGGGTCAGATAGTTTAATCTTTTTCATTGCCTTCAGCTACAGGAAGAAAGAGAGACTTGGCTTTTCTCGGAGATGCTGAGGATAGACTACGGGAAGGTCAGAAGATAAAACTAACAAGGAATGAACATTTTCTTTCCGTATGGATGAGTTCACGTAGAAGACAGAGGTGGTTTCTGAGCAGCTCTCCCCTGGATTTGTCCTTGATTCTGTGAAAAAACTGTCCCTGTGTTCTTTTCTTCGTCCTTGTGACCTAAGTTAACGAAATCCATGAAGGCACAGAAGTGCTTATGCGGAAGTTCAGGCGGAAGTTATTGTAAAGTAGATACAGAGAGAGTGAAACATAGTTAAATGTAGATGGAAAGGTGAGTAGCGCACGGAGGCATCTATATCCGGTGTAATTCCGGACATCCTTTTATGCAAATAAGTTACTCCTGGAGTTCAGAAAGTTATGATAATTTGGATTTTTATTAACCTTCCACTCTGAAGTTACTTTGGATTTCCTAAATGTTTTCCTTTTCTTTATAGATGTCAAGTGTTTCCTCAGGGACCTTAATAAGAAACTTAGAAATAAACCTTGAAAATAAATTTTCAAAGAAGATTTTTTTTCATGGAAATCAAGGAAGAAGAAACTTTAAAGACTATCGTCTTTCCTGATACCATTTGTCCATTGGTCCAGAAATGCTGTATGCCTTGTTCTAGAAATAGAGACTAAGTTGCCTTTGAGTCTGATTCTTAATATACAATTATAACTGTATTTTTTTCAAAGTGTTTCTTTGTTTCTAAGTATGACTGGCAATGAATCCTGTTTTGAACAACCCTTATACTTCAGGCATGTTAATGTCCACCTACTTTGAAACACTGAAAAACAAATGAGAATGATCATATTAAATAGTGTAATCCGGCTTCTAAATTTCACTTATAATAAAAATATTTGTGATTTTTAAGGGTTATACAAGGAAGTAAAAAGATTAGTTTGAATGATCTTATAGTAGAAAAAATCCTATTATTATGAATATTGCCTTTTTATAAGTTTCCAGAGACCTGTTATGAACTTACCTCTTATGAAACACAGTGAAAAGTTGATAACTCTGAAAAAAAAAAATCAGACCCTTACTGTGCACAAAATGTGTCCATAGTTTAATCTCAATATTACTAGCATCTAACACAATGAAAAACACATTTAAACTTTTTTAAAAAATGGCTTTATAATTCTTATCCTTAAGAATACAGCAAGATTAGAGCTGGGCTTAGTGGCATGTGCTTTTGATACCAGCCACATAGAAACCAAAAAGAAAATCAGGTGTGAGATCACATACCTGTTGCCCCTCTCCAGCATTCTGGGTGGCTGGGGCAGGGGAAAAAAAAGAAAGAAAGAAAAAAGAGAGAAAGAAAGAAAGAAAGAAAGAAAGAAAGAAAGAAAGAAAGAGAGAGTTAAAACAGGGGTGGGAATGAGTTCAATGCAAAAATTTCAGGATTCAAACTCTAGTAATCAAAGGAAAAAGGTAAGACAGGTGGATGGATAAATGGATAGATAGATAGATAGATAGATAGATAGATAGATAGATCCAGTCCAATGGAGTTAAATGCTAAATTTTAATGTGGTAATTTTTTTCAGCTCTTAAAAAAGTAACATAAACAAACGATTAAATATATTCCAGCACTCTGGGACATAGATGCACAAAAATCCCAAGTTCAAGCCTAACCGGAGCAACTTACAGACTTGGCAAGACTGTCTTAACTGTAAAAATAAGAATGGGCTGAGAATACAGCATGTGTGAAGGCTCTGGGCTCAATCCTTAGTCTCACAGAAGGAAAAAAAAATCCAATGTGTAAGTCATTTTATACTCGTGCACCCTAGTCAAAGAGCTAATTACAGGTTACTCGACTCAAGTAAATGTGCTTGTTGTTAGATTTTTACAAGTAAGCAACTTATGACAAATGATCACTGTTCCTCCCAGTAGCCTGAACATAAAAGCCTGGCATGCTGCTGTGACCATGTCACCCACTGAGAAACGAAAGGGATGCACCACATGGAAGACTCATCCAATGTGTGACTAGACTCACATTTGTCTTCTTGTTACTTGGACACTAATACTCAGGAGACTGAGTACGGGAAAATTGAGTCAAGTTCAGTATCTTCAGATCGGAAGAGAGATTCTGTATCTCCAAGACCACCATCTTGGTAAAGTCAAATGTAAGAAAGGGCCTTTGAGGATGTGCACATTATGTTAAATGTATTTATAGGATAGAAGGCTCTTCCAGAAGGGTTTTAAGGGTCATTAGAACAGTGGACAGGAAGCTTACATTCTGAATTGCAGCTCTGTTATCAAAGGTACAAAGGTCTACAATTCACCCTGCCCTCCCAAGGCTATTTGTATAAGTTTTTCGACAAGCACATTGCTTTTCTTCAGGTTAAACATCATTATAAATACCCTAATATAATCAGGATACCACCAGATTTTCTAAACTCAGTGAATGCAAACAATGGTTAGTTAGCATGTTATCTTATTCATTCAATGAACCTTACTTTTTGAATTTAAAATACTAAGCCAAGGGTTGGTCACTCTGAGATTCAGATTTCTTAGATGGCTTGGGAGAACTCATCAGGACCACAGGATAGCAAACACTTATTATTTTCTAATACAGCATTTATTATTTCTAGATATCTTTCCAAAGAGTAGTTCCTGAAAGTAGAGAAGAACCATGTGGCTAAGAAATAATATGATTTATTACAGCTGTTAACTCAAATGTTCAGGACAAGCAGCAATCAAGCTAAGGTCAATGGCCCTAGAAAACTCACTAGAGGCGTTAAAATTGCTCAGCACCTATAGTATGTTGGTACATGTTTAGATTGTCTAAATTCTAAACCACTTATTCAACATTCTCTATTCAGGTATACATAATTAAGTAGTGACCGGTTATTTTTTATTAAAAGGTCACTTTTTCATGGTAGCTACCACAGTGCTTCATCTCTTTTTGTGATCACCTCCATTGGTTTTTGACTTTGCAAAAAGCAATTTTTAATAAATTTTCATTAGGGAAAAAAGTGGCAACAGAAATGTGGGCTCTTATACACACAAACACACACACACACACACACACACACATGAAATCAGTCATATTATCTTCACATGACGAAGGCTTATACTTTAGGAAGTCGTTAAGCGTTGTGTTTAACAATGATACCTGCAATTTGATCTCTAAATGGCTTGGTCACTAATGAGTAAGTGATGAATCTGTCTCCTGCATTATGGTGACATTCTCCTTGAGCAAAAGTTCATACAGACTTTTATTTTCTTCTAATTTCAAAATAGAGGATAGAGATATGATTCTTAATTATACGTAGAATATTGCAAGACAGTTTTGTGACCATTTGTTAATGAAGGCCTATAAATATCAATGATTTGGCTTAATTTCAACCATGTACCAAGGAACAGTGACCATTAACCTTTGGTGCTTTTAGTTCTTCAACTTTCCTACCTACAGAAGAGAAAAACAATTTTGATTCACAACAGTGAACTTAATATTTTATGACTATTAATCATTTTTACACATTTTATAACCTTTCATTATTTTATTACTATTTATATCTACATAGAAATAGTCATATAAATATAGAAGCATGTTATTTAAAACATTTTTTGTTTAAAGCAATTCTTGGAATGGGTTTGATGACACTCTCACTGAATTTTTGCATTTAGTTCATTAATTTGTTATGATACTTATATTCTATCTTAGAGCATTAGACATTAAACCTTAATACTGTTACTTTGAATTTGACAGCTCTTAATTCTTTTTCTCACTTTAAGTTTTAATTGTTAGCACTTTTGTTGTATCCTAAATATCACTACATACCTCATTTTTCAAAACACTGATGTGAAGTTGTTTTCCTTATTGTTGAAATAATATCATTCATATTTATTGAAACATATATATTTTAGTCGGATGACTGACCTAAGGTTTTATGTTTTCAGTGTTGCTAATTTTTTTTTGTTTCAGTTATCAATTCCAATTAAACAGAATTAACTATATAAATCTCTTTTGTCCTTCAAGGATGATGATATAGATTAAAATTCTTCTCAAAAGACACACTCGGAAACTAGAATAACAATACCTTAGAGATAATTACATGCAATCACACTTATCCGCACACTGTAACACTTATTGGAGGTATGGTTATTTTCTTATAATTTCTATTTTTCACCTAATTTTGTATGTATGTATATATATATATATATATATATATATATATATATATATATATATATATTACAATGCCATATATAATAGTGCAAGTGTATTTTTGGATATAAGGACAGAGTATTTAAAGTTTCTTATATCCAAAAATACACTTACACTCTGATATGTGGTATTCTAATACTCTATGCTCTATTAAAGGGGCCAAGAAAAAACTGTTAGGCATAGCAAAAAAAAAAAAATGCTAGTTATGATTCTTAAAATCTTGGTGGATAAATACTTAACATACTACATATGTGATCAAAAGCTTTTTAGTTTAGTGGAGTGTGATTTGTTGATTCTTGCTGAGATTTTTGTGCAGTTGGCGATCTGTTCAGACAATCTTTTCCTGTCCCTATTGTCTGCTAGGGCTTTACCTATTTTCTCTTCCAGTAGCTTTAACGTTTCTGTTTTGATGTGCACTTATTTGATCCATTTTGATCTGATTTTAATGTGTGGTGACAGATACAGCTCTAATTTCATTTTCCTGGGTGTGGAGGTCCAGTATCCGCAGTATCATTTGTTGAAGATTCCATATTTCCTCCAATAGACATTTTTTTTTGGCCCCTTTGTCAAAAATTAGGTGAGTATAGGTATTTGAATTTGTTTCAATATTCTCAATTTGATTCCACTGATCTTCCTGTGTACAATCGACAAAATGAGAAATGATCCTCACCAGTAATTCCTCAGACAGTGGATTAAAATCTAGGATATACAGAGAACTCAAAAACATTAAAAAAAAAAAAACAACTTAACCATCGGATCAATAAGCATCACTAACTGGTAAATGATTACTGAAAAAGTACCTTTTAAATCTCTATCAACTCTTGTGTGCATATGTTCATAAAACATAGTGCTTTTCTACATTCTGTGTGCTAGCTCGTGAAAAAGCTGAAATCCTAAATGTAGTGTTACAAGATTTTCAGATGGTACTTTAAGGGAGGAAAGTAAACTGAAAATGCCATAAATGGCGTGCATCCCTTGATCTCAGCACGGGAGAAAGGTGTTTTCAGGAACAAGGTGGAAGCACTTAAATAACTTTTAGCTTTGAGCAGAACATCTTGACTTCGTAATAATCTAGATTGACTTGAATTCTTTATTATCAAAAGAATGAAAATCAGAGGAGTTGCTAGAGGGTAAGGGCAAGGTTTAGTGACACTGTTGGTGAAAGGAAACAATTCCAGGTTTTCAAGTATAACAGTATTTATTAATTTCACTGACTTAAAGCAACAATAACAGAGGATTGTTTACATTTTCCTAGCAAGGTCTGGTAGAATTAGAAAATTTATCTGAATTACTGTACATCAAATTAATTTGAGTTACTTACACTTACACTTCACAGCAAACATATCTTCCAAAGCTTATAGATATCTTCTGGTATAATGTGTTTTCAAAACTGAGGCTCAGTAGAAACGAGAACTTGCATTCATGATGCTTTTTTTCTTCTCTGCAAATACCTATTAATCTCTTTTAGAGATGTTATGCTGTTAAACATGTAAGATGTTTGACTAAACTTACATATTTTTAATTTCACACACATTTTTTAAAAACGACATTGCCATTACCATGGAAGCAGAACAAAATAATTGTCTTCCATGCAATGTCTGATTATTGTAGATCGAGTATACAACAATATTGGTATGGTTTCAATCAGGTGTGCCAACCTACAGCCCACTGTTTTTTGTTTGTTTGTTTTTGCTTGTTTGGGTCAAGGGGACCCATCCTGGGCTACATATAAATTATATAATGAAAGTAATAAGTGTATGTCAGTAATAAACCTTTTTTAAAAATATTTTCATTATGTTATAAGAGAAAATCAAAACTCAAAAAACATGCTGAGTTGTAGATTGCATATGGCTAGTGTACAACTGATGTGTCCTACAAAAGTCTCATGTGTTTGTAAGGTGAAGAGATATCAGGGCAGAAGGTGAAGCAGAAGTGAAGATTCATGTGGATTTCTTTTTCCCACTGGTCCCGCCTCCTCCAGAGTTCCCATCACGCACATTACCTGCTTTCAGGTCAGTGGAATGATTCCTTATGCTAAAAATAGTTGGAGACAACCACATGGTGCTATCGTCTCATTATCTTCACAAAAATGTTATTTTTACAAAGAACAACACTGAGTCAGGTCAAACAGACAGCTACTGTATTTTAAGCCATGTGAAAATAATTATAAGCTTCTTCAAATTACTGAAAAAAGAAAATTATGTAAATTAAATTCTCAGCAGACCACATAGAAGAATACGTTTGCAGATATTGGAGTACGTTGAAGAAAAGAATTATTTGCTATTCGACCCAATGTGGTTATATTCATTTGTCTGTACGGCAATCTTCTTGAATGAATAAAACAAGTATTTTCCTTCCAACATTCTGCCATAAAACTAACTAGAAATTTAAATGTATTTAACAAACTGAATCTTAATCCTTTTTACAAATATTTCTATGTTTATTTTTAAGCACAGACATGGCCTTTATATACTTTGTGTTTTTCATTCTACAGCTCTGTTTCTAAAAGTTCATTCCCTTAAAGCACATGTCAACAGAGCTCCTAAAAGAAGAATGAAATTATTACCTCCTCATTTGTGTTCAGCTCTGCTGCGTCCCGTGTCCCTACTCAATACAGTAATATGCAGACAGAAGTCCAGTTTTGCTCTCACAAGTGGCCTTTTAGTCCTTAGTATTTATGACTGAGATAAATTATCCACAGATCCCCACAGACTCATATTAAACAGTTGTGCAGCTTGTGGTCTGCCCGCCTTCTCGCTGGTTCCTTGTGACACCCTGCCCAGTGAGTGATTGACGCTTAAACCCTTAACCTGGACAGGATGATTTGGGGCAGAGATTTTTTTTTTCTTGCAGAAGTGGCAACAGATTTTCAGATCCAATAAAAACACAAATTTCAAATTGACCCCTGCTGCTGTGAGCCAGTGGGTGTCAAAGGCGCACATGGTAAAATTGTTTTCAATTTCCAAATGGAAAATACCACTTTCAATGGCAAGAAGGCAATCAGAAAATAAATACAACACATTTGTTTCATGTCTTATGAATGTCAAGGTATGGTTTCTGTGTTTTATTTGTTTCTTTTTGATGCACTGAAGTGCCTCAAATGTTTTAGTCTTTCTATTTGAAGGTTTGTAACTTCCACAAAACCCAAATATACACCAGCTCAATAATATTTTTATTTCACCTTGTAAATGGATTCATCTTAGGTTATACCTGTCATTTCATTTCAAAATGTCTCTGACTAGGATTAGAATATATATATATATATATATATATATATATATGATATATATATATATATATATATATATATATTTTATATATATATATATATATTATATATATATATATATATATATATATATATATATATATATATGTTGTTAACCTTATTTTATCTGCCCAACTCTGTGCAATTTTTATATAAGGAGACTGCAGACATGTGAAGACTAATACCTTTAAGTATACCTGTTACTAAAATAGTTATTTCAGCGTATCAAGTAAATTATTTTCTATGGCCAGTTCAATCAGGGCCTTGAGATTATGTTAATCCCATTACAACACAGAGCACAAGACAGTCGCATGAGTACAGTATACATATCACTTTAGAGACTGAAAGGATGTTTCTGAAAATATTAAGGCTTTAAACTACATGCAAAATTAGCTCATCAAACACAAATATACACAGAAATATTCTAATTTATGATCATTACACCTGTCTCATCAATATGACACTAGGCAATATTGTGGCCCTAATTTGTTTCACAAAATGCATATTTCATATCACATGTCCTTTCTATGGTGCTTATCTGGAATGTCCCACAACAGCCTCATATATGTAAGGTGATTCAATCATGGTACTAAATTCATTCTTTTCCCTGTCTCACTACGAGGGGGCCCGATTGGAAGAGTGGAGTCACAGAGAGCGTGGCAGGTTGTGAGGGTGTGGAGGACACTCTCACTTTAGCTTTTCCCAAGGGCCTGATAGTTTCTGTCGCAGTGCCTTGATCATCTGTTGTCTGCCATGCCATTCCCTCCATCCCCAACTGCCCATGGATACACTGAGGCACCCTGGAGTTACGAACTAAAATAAACTTTTATTTTCTCAAAGTGTAGGTGTCAGATACAACTTTCCAGCAACCAACAAAGTAAGACATGCCCAGGTCACATTTTTTTTTTTTTGGGGGGGGGGATAGGGGAGATATATTGACTTTTCAATAAGGATGATATTTTTATTTTCCACTCATAATTAGATGGCCTTAATTCATCTTATTCAGCTCTATTACATTCCACTCTATCCTATTATAATCCCTTAACTCTTCCTATTTCCTTTGCTTTACATACAAAGGGCAAAGGCCTTGAGAAGGCAGGAGGTGTACGTAGTCTGCAAGTGATGGTGTGGAATATTTGACATAAAAGAAACTGAATTTGGAAGGATATTGAATGTAAGCCTGTTTTAAGTTTTGTCAACCTGTCTTGTATTAAAAATCATTAAGAAGGAATATTAAAATAAGCACCGGGGTATAAAGGTTGTAGATGAATATACACAACTCTGTACAGAAAAATGCAAATGCACTCAATCAGAGAGGGATGATACGTGAAAATTGAAAACATGTTGCCTTGATAATAATGACCTGACACATACAGTTTTATATGCAGAAAAACATCATTGTTGTGTGCAAGGATCAGATCACTTAGAGGCGGTAAGCTCGATAAAGGTGTAGACGTTGTTCGATTTTTAATTACCAGACATATAGAAGTTCATTTTAAGTGCAGTGTATGCTATAGTTTTCTTCTCTGTGACATTTTTGTAAGTGACCAGAGTGTGAACAGGTGCAATTAGAGAGCATGCTTAAGTCTCTGAGTAAAGATGACATTTAATTCCACTGTCTATTAAGCATGACTGCAGAGCAAGATGATTGCATTTCATGTCAGGCTTGTAGAATTAGTATCATTATTTCAGTATTAAATTTTATATAATGTCATCATTATATGTCTTATCTAATCTATTTATATATTTGCTCTTAGAAAAATAATACTGTCATTAAACATATAAAATTGTTCTTTCAGCTACAGTGATCTCAAAATATAGACCATAAATTCCCTGACATTTTTGCATGTTAAAGTTCTCACCTAAAAACTCAAACTTTCGCTTTTTTTTCAGCAAAATCAACATTTAAGAGGATTAACAGTCTTGGCGCTTTATGTGTTTTTTCTTAACATTTTCATGAGTATAGTTACCACTGATTTACTGTGGTTTCCTCATGCTCTAATTACGCAATGCATGAAAGCATCCACTCAAGTGTACTGTAAAGGAAACTCGCAAAGCGACAGAGGAAATACGTAAACATCTATGTTTCTTTAAAGAGTCAGAAAAATATAAATTGAATGATATGGACAGATGATGTGCTGATGTTCATCTTCATCCATACCACAAGTTTCCTGAGATAATCACCCTCATCAGATTTACTTTTTATTTACCAGATTATGTCAGATAGATGTCAAAGAAATTGTCTTCTGTTAGTGTTCTACAAAGTAGTATTATAGCTTGTCAACTTCCTCTCACTCTGCTTTCCTGCCAAAATTCACTGGTGCTAATATTTTCGATGTAGGGTATCTTAGGTATTTAATGTCACATAGTTGTTTTAATCTGAATAAAGATTTTCTTATTAAATTGGGAATTGTTAAATATCAAAAAATCAATGTCACACTTTTTATTAATATTTATAGAAGACTACAACAGCTTTATTTTCATAAAAAATTAAATGCATGGGCCTGGTGCAAGGCCAGGAGGCCAGCAGAACATAATTGAGGGTATAGGAATAAACATCAGTTACCTGATTTTTGACGAAGTGTCCAAAGCAATCCACTGAAGAAAAGATAGCATTTTCAACACAGATTTCATATTTGGGGGATCATTCTGCTTAATATTTTTAATTCAAGGAGTTTATAAGAATTTTTGAGTATAATTATTTCATAAATTTAGAACAGATACCCCTGGATTGG
The DNA here is from genome assembly GCA_004027205.1 of Ctenodactylus gundi. Lineage (NCBI taxonomy): Eukaryota > Metazoa > Chordata > Mammalia > Rodentia > Ctenodactylidae > Ctenodactylus > Ctenodactylus gundi. The sequence continues at coordinate 298,101 of PVKB01000935.1, read as the reverse complement.
GATATATTTTTTTTTCCTAAACATAAAAATTTTCATATAGCACATAATTATTATTATAGAAGCAATAATGTAGTTTTTATACAATTGCACTTATAAGGTAAAAATGTAAAAAGACATTTTTAGACAAGATATTCTTTCTCTAGTTTAACTGGAAAAAATGCTTTAGAATACATTGGTCTGATGGAATAGTTAATATTTGTGGCAGTTCAGTTCTATTATTTGCTTTTGAATCATAGTGATTAGCAAATCAGTGTTGCGGGTTTTTTCTCAAAACCATTCTCCTCTGGTCTGAAAACTTTTGTGTCACTGCTATTGTGTTTATTCATGGAACGAAACATTAGGTTTTGCTTACAAACTCTTCTTATATCATATAATTCAGTTTCGCCATTTTTATTTTTATTTCTTTATTTTTTTATTTTTTACTTTTAACTGATTGATTGCATTTTCCTGAGTGGTCTGCTACAATACTGAATGCTCGTGTTGATTAGAGATTGTGAAGTTACTTGCAGAGATGTTGCCACGGTGAAGCACACACACATGAATAATAATAACAGGCACTTTAAGAGAAAATTTTATTTTTGAGAGAATTTTAAAAATGAAAGTTATAAATTCAACTCTCCATGACATTTTCTCCTTTGGGCTTGAATTATTACAATCACCTCAACTCCATGCCACAAAAATTATTGTGATGCTTATGTTTTCTAAATTTTTCTCTAACTTTTGTCTCTCCAGATGGAGAAATATATTGTAAGTTAAAGTACGATAAAAATGATAAAAATACCAAGAACATATCAGTTAACTGTTTTCGGTTGGTGAGAACATGTTCTGAAATCATAACTGTAGTGATCAAATTTTTTGTCTATATTTTTACTATTAGCTAAGTAATATTATAAAGTAGGTTTACCATTAATTGTACTCATGACTCAAGTAAACTGTTACAGTGGAACATGTATTTAAATCTGCAATTTGTTATAACACATAACCTTAGACAAGATTACTACAATACAAAAAGTCAATATAATGTTTCATTAAATTCAGGTTATTAATGATATGCTATTGATCTTAACATTTAAATTTTGTGTGATCAATAGAGTTTTATTAGACTTGTAAAGTGTTTAAATCAGGGCGACGCTATGGAGTGGAATCTCAAAAAAATCTAAAGCAGACATTAATTAATTCATTTTTTGTTTTATTCTAAAAACAAAATAAAAATCTCCTTTAAAAAATCTCATGAATATTTTAGGCTTTTGTATTTTGGGTTAGACAATAGTTTACATCCTCAGACTGTCAACAAACCAGGAACTACTAATTCACAATTCTGTCTGTATAACCAAAATTGCTGAAATTGAGATTTCAAAGAAATATCTACTTCTTCATGTTTACTGCAGTAAATGAATTTTTTTAAATTGTGAGTCATGTTTTAAAAATATGTGAGCTAAATAAAAGACTGCAGATGCTTATGATTCAATTAGAAACATGTAGACACATTTACCTTGAAGTTTACTAAATTAGGAACTTCAGTTCATATATAAATTCAAGTATCTTAACTTCTGTATTTAAGACACTACTTCAGTTCATATATAAATTCAAGTATCTTAACTTCTGTATTTAAGACACTACTTGTAACAGGACATCAAGATGCACAGCTAGGGCGCGCTTGCTGGGTTGTGAAAAAAAATAGATGCATAGCTGGAATGCGAACATACTGGTAGGCTGAGTCATGAGCATCACAATTTTAAGTGCTATCTGGAAAACCAAGTGATCTAGTGGGAACTTGACTCAAAATCATAAAAACAAAAAGGAAGATTGTTGGTTACAGCTGCAAATCTTGGGAGAGCTGCGGCCTTCGCCACCTCCTCCACATATCGACTTGATCCTGTTTTCACATTTCAAACCCTTCAAAGCAGATTGGCTTCAATCTTTAGGTCTTCACCATTGTCATTCATTCATTCACATAAATACGAGTATTATATACATACATATATAATTTGATACACAATAGTTTCATTGAACTTGAGTATTTTACGTATGTATAAATAAATATGTAATATATATAAATCATATATATATATATATATATATATATATATATATATATATATATATCATATATATATCTCACATCAACATTACAGTCCATTCTGCTTTGTGTCTTTATGAAAGAGTAGAACTCTATTGTGTGCACATACCACAAGTTTTGTATCCATTGGTCTGTTGGTGGGTATTTCAGAGTCTTCCACATTTCAGGTCTTGTTAGTTGTGCTGCTATAAACATGAGTACATATGTGTCTCTACTGTGTTTTTCTTTTAGCCTTCGCCTTTTGCATAACAATCCACTGGACAGAACAGCACCAGCTGAACTGCAATGGCCGATTGGTGCTTCTCTATCTCAAGTCCTAGCAGTTACTGGAGTTTTCTGCTCTGGCATATGTGCACAGACATTTTGAACTTGTAAACACTCCAAATAAGTTCCTTTTCATTTATACATAATTTCTACTGCTTCTGCCTCTCTTAGAACCCTAACAAATAGTAGGGAGAAATATTGGAAACAGTTTAATCACAGCTAACTTTTCATACCACAATATATTATACATAAATACAATAATTCAGACAATGCACTGCATTAGCTAAAAATGAGAAGAATCTGACAATACAATAAACATAAAAATATTTTAATAAATGAAATATTTTATGTTAACAGATATTTATATTACAAAACAACATAAAAACTTAGAAATATTTGAGATTTTTCTTGACATTTAAAATTGCAATAGCAACGATGAAAACAATGACTTATTTTCATTTGATTTTGAAATGATTTAGCAAAACTGTATATTATGTATAATTTATTATGTGTGAGGAGACTGATGGTAACTGTCTTGTTTAGGAAAATGCTAAGCTACTTGTATACTACTTGGTAAACAGCTGTTGTCCAAAATATTTGACATGTTCTTGTCTGGACCTCCCATTTACCAAGGAAATACAAATATTGCCTGCCATTGGAAGGGTCTTATAACTCATTCGAAGCACTACTCATCAAAAGTACAAATTATCTGGTACATGTGACTCTGTAATTATTAGGTGCTTTCAGCAACAGCTCTAATAGATTTGGAAGGTTAGCGCCAAAATAATTATATCAAATTGCCTTTTCCTTGGAAATTATTCAATAAGGATTGAGTTAGATTAAAATTTGAGATTTATTTTAGGAATGCTACCTAATCTGACAGCTGGAAGTTAATACATAGGCAACATAATTTGGAAAAGATAAATGAGCATTGTTGTGATGTATGGCAGAGGATGGCATGGTCATCAGGAGGAATGAAACCAGTCGCATTTTAATGAGGTTACTGTTATGACATAACTTTGAAAACTTCTTCCTCAACACTCCCATAACATGGAGTTGGTAGGAACACATAATCAGTGTTAATCTTTCTACTTAATTTATAAAGGACGTAGAATTTAAACCACATGCTGATCATTTAGGTACGTACCCAACATGAAAGCACCCTTAAAGTAAACATTGATGCTTTACGAGATCATGTCATTTTATTCTTATTTTATTTTGTCCTTTAAAATAATTCTTCCACTACTATACACCATTAATGCTTTAATTTTTAATAAAGTTCATTCATTTTATGGTAGAATTAGTAAGGACTTTGAAAGCCATCATTCTTAATATCTCATTAAAACAGTAACATAAATTAGATAAATGAAATAACAAGTCAGAGGGGAAAGAGAATATAACTGAGACCCATAAATTTTAAGAGACCAATTCATACCCAGCCTATTACCATAAGAATACTGAAAAGATTTCTTACATACCTTGCCATTTTTCTCTGCATTATTAAAATGTCTTTATATGAAAACACTTGTTTTCTCATTAGTCAATATTTAGTAAGTCTGAATTTTAGAAAAATTGACCCTAATTTACATTTATATTTATTTATTTTCTATGACGAATCCTGTACAGTAAATTCAACATATGTAGTAAAGTAAGAGATTAGTATATCTGTTTCTATTCAACATGTATTTTATTTTGAAGAGATTTATACTACATGGCTCAGTTGTTAGAATTTTTAGAAACCTCAACAAAGCAAAGACAGGGGCGTGTAAAATTTCACACTTTAAAGGCTTATTCAAAAATTTCGTCATTAGGAGTTATTTATACTGATTTTTTAGAAGAGAGTGTGATATTCAGAATAATACTCCCCAAAGAACTCAATCCCAGAGCCTGCAGACACAATTCTTACACTGAAGAAAGTATTTGCAGATAAGTTTCAAGGTGTGGATCTTGAAAGGAAGAGTTTTCTGATTAGAATAACAGTTCTCTTGTGGACCCATCATAATCACCCGGTTTCTTGAAAACTAAAAGCCTTCCCAGCTGTGTCAGAAATTTAAAATGGAAAAACAATGAGAGATCTGGTGGTCCTGAGGGATGCAATCCACTCTTGCTTGCTTTGAAGATGAATTGGGGGATTATGAGGAAGAAATGCGTGCCGCTTCCTCTAGAGACTGAATGGACACACAGTAGCAGGCTATTCCACGCGGATTCTTCGCTTACTAGACTGCAACATGGGAATTGAGCATTGCTTAAAGTCACTGAGCCTGCGGTAATTTGTCACAGTAGCAAGAGTTAGGCAACGAATAAAGAGTAGCTGGGAAATGGTGGGAAAGAAATCACTTTGGACTGGGCCAACATGTATACAAGAAATATCAAATTTAAAAAAGTCCAATAAAAACCAAATTACCAAGAAAATATCAAGAATTTGACTAATCCAATAAATTGGTGAGTTAAACATGGACCAATTAAACAAATCTCAGTCAATTTAAGGATCTAGGCCTGTATATCAAGAGCGAATGTGAATCACTGTACAATTCTCAGAGGAATAAGATTTGATTATTTAGCATAGCAGGACCTTTCTTGTCACTACATGGCTCCATTGGGGCACAATGAGTGTACCCACATCCCAAAGAACAAGCAAAGATAGAAACTCAACCTGCTTTAGAAAGTGCATGACTTTATTAAAAATATTCTGCAATATACTGAAAATACATTTCTCTTCATGCCTTTAAATCAGAGGTCTCCAGTCCATGGCCTGATTCAGCATCAGTCAGTCAGTGGTCTTGGAAAGAGAGGGCCACCAGAACTGTAAGTGGGAAGGAAATGGGGAGCAAAGTTCTCCCTCCTGGTAGCTGCCCCCTTTCAGGTTCTAGTGTTGCTGTTGGTCGGACAGGAGACACTCCCACATTCCTCCTGGGGCCGCTGGCTATTTGGAAGCTGTCCTCAACAGTTTGCTGCTTAACACTTCCCCTACTCACTGGCAGAAAGGTTTTCAACTAAACAAACCCCTGACTTGGGAACACTGCCTTAAATGATAACTCATGCTATTTATTACTGTTTTTAAATCACAAATGAATAGGAACTCGCAATGCATAATGAATATTTTTGTGATGAGTATTTTCATAGATGAGAACCCCCTAATCCAAACTATAAGACATTACTATTTTTCTGATTAAATATAATAGAACTGATAACCAGAATGATGAACCAGGAATTTTTTTCCTTTGCTCATAGAAAGATTTAAGGGAAATCTAGAAAAATACAGAACATTTTCAACATTTTTTCTAATATGATTCAAACACTGAGGAATAAAGAGTTAGATAAATCACAAATGAATATCCAACACATGCCTTTGAACAAGTAAAAAATATAATCAAATGGTTCTAACATTGATCTGGACATAGCCTCTTCCTAGGGTATATATGCATTTTTTGGCATACATATGAACATGATTCATATGTAGGAAGATATATATATATATATATATATATATATATATATATATTACTTATTTTGAGCATGTGAAAGTAGTACAGTATTTGCATTTCAACCTAGAAACGTATTTGCTATAAATGCTTGAATTTTAGAAATTCAAACATCATAATAAATGAGTAATTAATATCATGATTATATGGAAACATCGCTGTACTTCCTGCACTCTTTTGCATGCATTTTTAGAGTTTTCTCACTTTTTCTAAGAGTATTTTACACTGAAAGTGCAATGAGTGTCCTCATGCTTAATATTGCAGGCACTTAAATATTAATATGTTAGAATTAACAGCACTGGTGTAACTTAGTCAGCATATAAATATTTAATTCTTTTTCCGTAAACTTTTGGAGTTAGCATACAATATAGTACTGTTGCAGAGCACACTGGAATGTGTAGAAGTAAAACCTACTCGTGTGTTCACTGTAGCTCATGGTTTGAGTCTATTCTCCAAACCTATTTACAGAACTACTTGGTGGGGAAAAACGACTGGTTAGTCTTCAATTTTAAAGTAATTTTACTACTCAAGTGCTCAGGGAGGTGACAGTGATTATATACTTAGGAAAGAAAGCAATGAAGAAGCAGAAATAAGTTGCTCAGTGCTCAGCCCATAACCTTTTGCCCAAACAATCACTTGCTTGTACATTTAAACTTTGACATAATGTATAAAGGTTGCCTTCCACTTAATCAGAGTTGCTACAGGCCGAGAATGGCAGAAACTCAGACATGCCTCTCATTCTTGGCCTATGTTCTTTTTCTCTGTGCATTGGTCAGTGTTTCAAAAATTGAGACATTCATTTCCCATGGAGTTGTGTGAAACTGCCTTTACATTAATCCTCTAGAAAGCAGTTTAATATTCTCGAAACTAAGCAAAAGAATACAATAAAATAGGTATTTCTCAGATAGATAGGTATACAAAATAAAAAAAAGCACACATTGTTTATTTAAACATCGTTAACAATAAAGCAGAAATATAATTAGGATTTTTCCCACGTTTTCACCTGGCTATTTTGCTAGAGCACTCTATAACCTGCACTGATCATATGGGACTTTCCCACGATGCTCTGTTATCCATACGTTGCATTCTAAAAAAAGGAAAACCAAAATTTATTTTAGGAAGAAAAGCATATTTAAAATATCTCATCTTAAAAACTAAAAATCAAAGAAAAGCTGTTCTCTGAGAGAAATTAAGAAGACAAATTGTTTTTATCAAGAGTGAAATTTAACACCATCATAAATGACAGATTTGTAAAAAATTATTAAATACTATGCAAAGATTTATGTTCTAATAATCATACGGCACTTCTTGATATTTTTTGGACTTTTATCTACATCCTAAAATGTGAAAAAAAGTGTTACTTTGGTGTTTGTGAATTTTATAATGAAATTATTCCAAGTTTATGCAAGTATATGTTTTCAGAAGAACATGAGTAATCGAATTCAGGTTTTTCTCAATTGTTTAGTGCTTTTTCAGTGATGAAATCTTAAAATATTTCATAAAATCACATGTATAAATCAGTAATGCTAGCAACTTTTGTAGCATTATAGATACACTCTTTAACTGTGATTTTATAAAAGGAGATAGACAGGGAAACCGGTATAATCAAAATAAGCATTAAACCTAATTTTATACATATCGACATAGGTTTATTTCCAAGTCTTGTCTCCAATCCTGAAAATATGAATTTGTCTTTATAATTTTTAATGCACTGAAGCCCATCAGATTCCATTATCTGAACAGTCCGTTTATCATTGACTATTTCTGTGATTTTGAGGTTTGATGAATGTGTGAATTTCATATACATACTTGTGCAAAGGAATCTTGTTAACATTGTAAACCAACTTATCAGGTCTTATTTTCTATTAAGACTTTAATTTTTTTCTTTTGTGAAGACTTTTTTCCAAAAAATATTTTGGAATTAACAAGTACATTTCAAAAGTTTCCTGGACAGTTCATAAAAAATATACCCTTCCATCCCATAACCTGGTATGTTCTGCAAGTCCCTTATACTTATCATGACTTGGAATAAACTCTCCAACCAGCGGAAATCACAAGGTAGATTAGAGGTATTTAAATACATAGAACATTTTCTAAGGCTGATGATTAGAATAATAATGCAAAGTAACAGTCTATCTTAAAACATCTTGACAGGTAGGGAGCTATAGTAGTTATTGAGAAAAAAACAAAGTTATAGAGAGAAGTTTACAGTTCAAGAAATGTTTTCCTTTCTACATGGGATTTAAAAAAATCAAAAGATTGATGAAAGCCTTTGCAAGAAACAGATTGAGGACTTGCAGGGGGAAAATGAAGCTCTTTTGTCTTTACAGCAGCACTGTGAAACAAAAATTGCCCTAGCTCTCACATGAGAGATCGCCATGATTCCAGAGCACTGTGGTTGCCAGGTTTCAGCGCTGCCTCAATCACTTATTTATTAGACAACTCTTAGTTAGGTTGTTCTCTGATTAGTAACTATGGCTACTATCTTTTACTTCAAATAGAGCTCCTTTCATTTTCTTCGAAGTTATAACCCAAATTTTATAAAGTACTTTTTTATGTTTAGTATTATAATGTGTTTACTTTGCATATTCTAAAGCCACTTGCAGCCATCAAATTCCAATTAAAATTGAGTGGATTATGCATCATTCACAATCCTTGGGAAAAGAGTTAAGAAAAAATAAATTGTTGTAACATATTTTAAATAGAGTTTTTATTGTATTATGATTTTCCTAGTAGAAGAACATTATGTTAAATTGTAGCAGATTAAGAAAACACAAAAGGCACAGAGTATTGATTTTCCACATATAAGAAGACAATATTTCCATTTAGCAATATTAAATATCTTAAGTGTATATTGATTTTAAATGTATATTATGCCTATAAACATAATATATGCTCATAAGATATATTTTCCTATTATCATATCAGTGTATTAATATTCATATATTTATGATGTTAACATTTAGCTTATTAATGGATTAAAAGCAAGTAGCAGATTAAACCAAATTTCATTCAAATCATTCTACCAAATTAATCAATTATGACATTGTCGTGCAATACGAACTGCATTGGCTGATCCAGTCGTGTTTGTGGATGTAAATGCATATTTCCGCGTTAGAAATTTTGATACAAACACAAGTTCATAAAGAGACAACGTTATGCCAAACTTCAGTTTGTATTTACTTATTTCAATCATTTTCTGTTTTTTGCCTTGTATATGTTTTTAAATTGCATGTTAAGTTTGCTTCAACTCAAATTCATTACAACTATATGACATACACCACGAATGTTTTTAAACATAAAAGAGCCTAAAAGAAAAAAAAAATCTGTGAAGGCCAGAGCCCTTCAAATCCTGTCACCAACACTTCTATATGACTGTGGCTAAGGCCAGTCCTACAAACAAGGGAGTTTTTTTTTTTTGTTTGTTTGTTTAAATTATATCATCTGCAATGTAGGGATAATAAGAAAGCTCATCTGTGCTGTGATGATTAAGGTTTGTAAGCACTGTCTCATACAGAAGAAATGACATTTGCATTCATAATAATAACAACTACAAAAAATACCTTAGAGTACATAAATACCTTAGCTTTAAATTTTGATAAATTTTATAATAAAGCATTATGTACCTACTTAGATTTTGAAGAATGCAGTATCAGGCTTTGTTTTTACAGTCTTTTAAGTTCAAAACATGAAAACGTTTTTAGCTCAAAGGCACAAAATTACAGGCGAGATTTGGCCCATGAGCTACAGTTTTCCGGTCCCTGGTCCGATGATCATGGCCAAAGCAGACGCTAGAGTACGGGACAGAAGGAAAATTCACACTGCCCTAGGGAAGAGAGTGGAATGCTCTGTTGTTCTTTCATGTGATTTTGGTTCTTTTTGCTGGTGAGGACTGAAAGGAATGCGTTTGTCAGACCAGTTGCTGCATCCCGAATGCCAAATTCTGCATTGGTTAGTGTTAGTAAAAACCCTAGGCAACATAAGTGAGATTAAGTTTTAATTTATGTATACGTGTATCAAGGTGGCAGAGTGGTATTTTATACTTTTCTCTGAAAGGGCATCTTGCCTTTCTTACAATACACAGGCTTAAAAATGACTCGTATAGAAATAGATAGTCTTCATTATCACTGCTGACTGCTCACACCGACTCTTTATAAAAGTAAAACCATTGCCTAAATTTTTATCTATTCTCACTGTTAGGATTTTACAGTGTATAAACCTATGTCACAATAATTTTCACTGGATCAAGTCCAATCTAGCCTTGTTCTTGTTGTGAAGTTTATGCCTTCAACTGGTGAGGGGCCAAGTCTGCGTTTCTGTAACACTGAGTCTAAATCTGTGGAAGAAGACTTATCATTAGACCTGGCATGCAAAGGACACTCACCACGGAGTTGTGAAATAATGTAGGTTCTACTTCTCATCAACTTGGTGAAGAGTATCCTGTGAACTCAACATGCTCAAGTCTCCGAGCCTTTGGAATCATTCCACAGGAGAGTTCTGCCATCTACATCACATCATTTTGCAACATTATTGAGTGGAACTCTTAAAGGTTCATCTTAGAAGACACCCAGACTGGATTGGCATGTTAGGCTTGCCATGGAGGGCATAGAAAATTCTGAGCCATTGGCGGTGGCTGCTATGACTTGATGATAGTTAAGTTTCTGAAAACTATTGTTATCTGTTAAATGCAAAAGCGAAATATTACTTCCTTCAAAATTGTTAGTTTATAAAAATATTTAATCTTTGATAAAAAAATTTTAATTCCTTTAAGATCCCAGAAAATTCCCGTTAGGGCTGAGGAAAATAAAAAATCTCTCAGAGTAAGAATTTTCTAGCAAATTCAAATAAAACCAATGTATACCAGATTGCTATCAATTAAGATTTGAATTCTTTAGAAAGAAAGGATTTGTCCTTATGTTTGCCTTCCTGGTGAATTGTACCATGAACTATGCAAATTACAGTGAATCAAATATGGAAGCATAAAATAACAGTGAAATAGGATGCCATTGTTTAAGTAATTTTAATTTGTTCAAATGAGAATGACGCTGAATGAAACACAATCTGCTCATAAAATATGTTTCCTTTGTAATGTCCACTTTTAAGGAAATCAAATGCATACACTTAATCTGTTCATAAAGAATAATTCTATTTTAATGTCTATTTTTAAAGAAATTGAGCAAACATTTATCTTTAACTACAGTGTTTGCTTTAATCTGAAATGATCATGTAAACAATGTTTCTGGCAAACTCCATCACAACCTCCATGTTATCTATTTTTATTCTATTTTATTTTTCCTTTAATATTTATTGTGTATATATATTGAGGGAAAATTTAAAAATATATAATCAATACATAATGATTATATTAAGCTTAAGGATTTTGTGCACATATATATCATGACAAAATTACAATCCTTCCCCCAGCTCATTGTCCTTCTCTCTCCCTCTCTTACCTTTCCCTCCCCCTGACTATGAAATACCTGTATTCTGTGTTTCTTATATTAGAAAAAGCATGAAATATTTTGCCTTCTGAGTTTACATTTTGTGAATCATAGTGGCTTTGAGTTGTGTCCATTTAATTACAAAAGCCTCAGATGTGTCTGTCTTTACAGGAGAGTAGTACTCCATTGTGTATATATGCTGAAGATTTTACACCCATTGAGCTGTTAATGGGTATTTTGACTTCTTCCGCAGTTTAGCTATAGTTAGTTGTGCTGCTATAAACATGGGTATACATGTATTTTCTATTATATTTTATTTATTAAGGTATGCACTCACAAACACACTTAACAATAAAGTGAAGGCTAATTTAAAAAGTACTATAATAAAGAGACATTGTCAATGATGAAGAGATACTTGTGTTCGAAGAAAGGAGGAGTATGTGGGGTATTTTGACAAGCATTATTGAAGTATTGAGAGTATTTTGAGAAGGATTACAGGCAACTTGCTTTTTATTGACTTTTTTTTTTCTTTGACTGTCAGGGAAACCGCACAGAAGATTGAGTATTTGAAGCAATTTCTATCAAAACTTTTTGTATGAGTTCTTACCCACCTCCTTCCCTGGATCTTGCACCATGACAATAACAACAAAAATGAATTAACTAAAGCATCAAAGTAGTCACCACAGTTGAAATAAAGACACAAAACACTTCCAAAAGTTGCTTCAAAAATGGAAGAATGAAGGGGATGTGCCTTTGAAACAAATATATATTTTAAGAGGATTAGTGACACAGTGTTTTTTTACTGTATTTTTTAAAAAGGTAAGCTATCATTATATATTTGCATTGCATGCCTTATAAATATATAACTTGTTTGTGTATATCATCACATATATATGTACACACACATGTACACACATAGGCCTTTGTATATATTTAATTGACTTCAGTTTCACCTTAATGATTTTTGACATAATATTAAAGTGAAGAATTCACTTTGTGAAAGCCGCCTTCAGAAATGAATGAGCACAAACGTGGTATAAGGTCACCATGCATTTTCTAATATAGTATTGTGTATTATATCATATCATCTTAATTATATTATTATATTTTGTTAAGAATACAAAGATAAAATTTGGTTCTTATACGAAGTAAAATTTATCTTCTCTCCTAAAAACATAACTCAGTAACTTTAAAAATGAAAGAAAAATAATAATAACAAATTCACTAACCAAAATTCTGCTTTTATTACACCCAGATAACTTTTTTCATATCATGAATATCTATTTTATATAGACACAAAAATAGAGAGAAAATGAGGAGATTAGAAGGATGAGAGGTTGATCTATATGCATAAATTTTAGATTTTCAACAAATGTAGTATTTTAAACTTACCTACATCTATTTTACATGTATTATATTGCCATATTAGAAAGAATTATTATATGCACTCGAATTTTTCCACAGAAGATTATGGAAATATATAGTAAGTTGTTCAATTTCCTAGCCAAAATTGTTAATAGTATTGCAGGTAGTAAGTCTATTATTTTTATATTTCATTACTAATATTTACTTGAGATAAATGTATACTGGCATTGCTGATAACTTAGGAACACATAAAATGTCAATATATAACTAATATAAATTCATGTTTAATTAAAATATTTTAATTTTATAATATCACTCCTGTATTGTAACTAAAATACAAGTAGAAATCTAGTATATGATCAAAATTTTGTCCAACCTGTGATTTACCAAAAAAAACCAAAACCAAAAACAAAACAAAACAAACAAACAAACAAACAATATATATATATATATATATATATATATATATATATATATATATATACTTTGTTTTGAATGAAAAGGACCCATTTCAGGAAATATGAACTATATAATACCTTTAATGTCTATAAATAATAAAACTTTCTTTTTAAAATTTACACTTAAACATTTTTCTTCTTAAATCAAGGGCAAAAAATGGTGAGGCATAGATTGAACACATCTGATTTAGGAGATTATTAAAAATGTAAAAGACTCTTAAAATATGGTCCTTATTTTAAGAGCTTAAAATGATTTTGTACATGAGGCTAAGGAGAGTACCATAATAATATTGGAGACAAAAGCATTCTGGTAGGATATGAAATGGTACCTACAATTTTGTGAATCCTAACTTTTATAGAGAGCTTATAGAAGATTGCAATATGTTAACATTTCTGTCAACATGACAAATATAGTAGTTGTATGCAAATTTCTGGTATGTTGGGAGTTTTTCTCCCATGCCATTTTCCCTTAAGAATGGTATTTTGAGAAATGCATTGTATACAATATCAAATTATCTTAAATTCCATTCTTTTATATTTTTGAGTAGAAAATGAAATTCAAAAAACTGTCTTGGATCTGGGACAGTTGATAGAGTCCTATAATCTCAGCTCTCTGAAAGGATAACCCAGGAGAATGGGAAGCAAGATCCTGTCTGAAATTAACAGTATTAGTGGGATAGGCATGTACCTTAGAGCAAAGGCCCAGAGTTCAACCCCCAGTACTGTAAAAAAAAAAAAATCAACTCGGGCATTTGAAAATTCAGGCACATTATAACAAATCAAAAATATCTACTACCTATAGTTTTACCCATAGACCATTAAAAGGCTTAATCTCAATATTTTAATTCCAAAATAGATAAATCATAAAAATCAATGTAATTAATAATTTATAACCTTGTGACATTAACGTAACCATGTATTGGAATATTTTTTACATCCTAGATAAAAGTTAGAAAAAAAATAAAACATGGAGTATATCCTTAAATCAGATCCATACTGATGACTCATTGGGAACCAGAGCTTTCAGATAGTGTATCTCTTAAATAAAAAGTAAAATTTTTGACTTACTTATGACATAAAAGAAAAGCATCATCACAGAATTTGTAACTAATACGTCACTAACTTCTACCTTTTTTATTTTCACAAATTCTATTGTGGATATCATTAGTATTTGTTAAAAAAAAAAAAACCAAATTCAGGTAATATTCTTTCAACTTTGATATTATCAAGTTGCTTTTTGAGAAGATGAATAATTCAAATATATGAATAATTTTTATTTTATCTCATTGTTCTACATGTGCTATTATTCAGCAATCATAATCTCCACAAGCCAAGAATCAAAATATCTATAAAAGCACAATGTATTTACTGCAACCACCTGTCAGTTACATCAGTATACTTTCTTCTCCTACTAGTAGCTTGAAATAAATTGATATTCTTTCAGAAAGGCTACGACCCTTCTTCTAAATGCAGTTCCTTGTCATCAACAATTTTTCCTCTAATAATTCAAGATCTAAGGAGGAATAATAACATCCTGACCTCTGCTTAGGCTCTCATTTTAATGTCACTTCCCATTGTTATCAGGGGTGGAATGAAGTTTTTCATATAAAATCTACTACTTAATGTTTTGAATATGTATTCATCTAGAGTTCTCAAAGTCACTGAGTAGTTGATGTAAGCATTACATTCAATTTAATTGTTCTTGTTTTCTCTCTGAACCAAGTAGATATTTATGAAATTCACAAGTGTGTTTGAACTGTTTTAAACTGATTTAAGCAACTTCAATTTAGTGTTGCACTCGTCTAGCAAACAGAAGACCCGAAGAATTACAGTAAGCCCAAGGCTAGCTTGAGCTACATTGTGAGTTCATGATCAGCCTGAGCTACAGAGCGAGACCTTGTCTCACTTTTTTTTCAGAGTTGCCTATTGTTTTCATAGGAGTGTCACATTCACATCTATAGATCCAAATGCCATCAAATCCTTTCCATTGTTTCTCAACTTACAATTTGCAGCTAAAATGTATATATATATATATACATACATATATATATGTATATATATATATACATATATATATGTATGTATATATATATATATATATATATATATATATATATATATATATGGCTGTAATAATGTGAAATGCTGAGACAAGTATAAAGTTAGACATTTTACAGAGCCAAATCAGTGTGACAGTAGGAGTTACGGGGGAGGGCAGAAGAGGGAAGGGGCATGGGATACTCACAAAATAATGACAGTCAGTGTAAGCATTGTGCATTGTGTGCATGTAATAATAACAGACAAAAAGTAGGAAATAGCGCAGGAAGACACAGACACACTGACACAAACAGCTGTTCTTTTCTTACAACTAATGCTGAATCAGCTGCATTGATTTTAAAGGTTTAATCACACATTTGACTGTTGCACAAAGATGGATTTAAGCACACATGAAAAGATCTCTGACCTTTTTTCTTATTTACAAATATGAGCAACTTTCTCATTTATTCAAAGTTTCAATGGTATCTTGATTTGTGTTTCATTGAAGATAGTGATAAATGATCTACGATTTGAAATTCACAATTTTTTTCCAATACAGAATTAGTTGGGTTAAAATGTCATCAAAAATATGAACTAGGCATTCTGCCTTCCCATAGGAGTTGTTGAGAACTTTATTGTATTGAGTAAAAATAATTCTATGAGATGTTCAATCCTGTACCTTTTGAATCAGACTCATTCCATGAAGATTTTTAGGGAACTTAGTAGAAAACTATTCAGATGTTTCTTTGAACATTTTGTTTACTTTTCTGGTTCTCCATAAAGTCTTTTTCACTTTAGTACAATGTAAAATTTTCTAGAACACAATTATAATGGGGACACTCACATGCCTGGAAAGGTAAACACACATAATGACAACATATTTCTCAAAAAAGCACATTTTCCAAAAGGCCTAATTTCTTCTTCCATGAAATACAGAAACACAGAATCAATTGCAATCGTTTTGTCAACATAACTCACCTGTGAATGTGTGTGTGCATACATGTGTGTATATGTGTGCATGCATGTGTGTGTGGTTAGCAGTTTTTTAACTCATAGAAAGAATACAATTAAGTGATCAGATAGAGAAAACCATGGACACTCAAGTTAATTTTTTTCATCACAGTAAAAGACAGTATTGGACTAAGTTCAACCCAAATCCAGGAAATGCCTTTGTTCATGGTATATTTATAACTGGCCACCTTGCAATATTTTTGGTGATATCTTCGCATTGATTGATGGCAGAATGTAGCAGTATTAATGGACTTAAGAGCTTAGGTCCTCTTATGAGGAGGTGATGGATGGTCTCATTTTTGTTTCATTGTTCAGTGTATCTTTTTGAGTAAATGTTGAAGACTGGAATCAATTCTTATCATATTTCTAAAGTTTCTCTTTTAGTGAAGGTTGTTTAGATAGGAGCTTGCCAGCAACTTTCAAAAAACTCCACTGCCAAAATGTTAATTAAAATAAAATTTGTAAAACAGCTTGTCGAGAAGCTGAAATCATAATTATTTCTCAAAATATGCCTATATTTGTCCTGATTAAGAATTATTGAATGAGACAAAAAAATTTATTTAAGAATCCGTTTTCTCTAAAAGCTTCCATTGCAATCGAAATAATCATTCTCTGTTGATTTTTAAATTCTGTGGGTGTATCACTGCAAGGTATCATAAATAACATTCCATTCTCTAAAAAGCATATTTTCCAATTCCTCATTGTCTATGGATATAGTCACATAATTAGGTAGGTAGGTGGAAGAAACTCTTTAAACATACAACATACATACTAATAGCTTTTACAATTCTTTTAATGCAAAGGTGTTTTTTCTTGTAACAACTTTGCCAGTGAACATAAAGTGGTAAAGAGAACAGGCTTTGAATCACAAGAGCATTTACAGGTTGATTTCACTAACAGGTAGCTCTGTGATCTCAAATTAATTGTGAGATTTGATTTGATTAACTTTTCTATTAAATAAAATAAATACAGTTGATTATTGTGAAAAATAACTAATATAAGTTGTTCATATGCTGTGTTATAAAGGTTAAGTTAAAATTTCTAGCATTGACTTCATTTCATAATTAAATATTTTAGTAGATTTTACTCATTTGAAAATACCAGTTAGATAATATGTGTGTAAAAGATACTCTTTCTTTTCAGGTTTATAATAGATTTAGGTTACATTGATCCTCAGCATAGGAACTGAAATATAAATTATCTTACAGCTCCAGCCGAAAGCTTTACAAGAATCTTACAATGAAATTTCTGTAAGCAGGCAATGAATTCTGGGAGTTTTAATATTGCTTCTGTCACAAGCTTGCTGTTTGACCTTGGTAAGTTAATCTATGTTGTGCACTTTCACAGATACAGTCATGGTTGTGCCTGGGCACATAGATAAACATGTCATCATAATACAGTGTGATATAGAAAAAATCATATACATGGCTATAAAGTGAACATGAGAAAGAGAGAATGGCTTTTTTAAAAATTTCAAACAAAAGGTTTACTGATATGAAGCCACTAGCCAGATGATGTAAGAATGGATGTAAACAATGGACAGAACGCAAATCAAGAGGCATCTATTTCTAACTATGTAGACATAAATAAATAAAACCACTTGTTAAATATGTTTCAGTAATTTTAAACTTATTAGCGATGGTAAATTACATGAACATTTGCTGTTGTTTGCATTTTTAGCTACTTTAATTTGATCCAATAATATTTTGCATCTTTGAGAATGGATTAGAAGGCTTATTTTATATCTTGTATACCTTTTAGTTTATTCTTAATAACATTTAAAACATTGTCTGTATTTTTTCCTAAAATCTCAACCAGAAAGTGTTGGTTTATATCTGACTCAAGAAAAAATTATCTCTTAATTTAGGACAAGTTAGATGTTACTTTTTCACGTCTAAGTATGGAAGAAAATAAATCCTATAGCACTTTATTTCACTCAGAGTCATATATGCAGTCTTACTAAAAATAATTACTTAAATAACCAACATGCTCTTTCAACATTCACATACGTGTTTTCTCTGTAAATCTATGTAAATGTCATGTTTTTGTATAGGGATAACTGTGTTATTGTGAAGTAGGGCCTGGTCAAAAGGAGTGGATGTATGACTTGGAGAGATGTTGCGTACTAGTGAGGATTAGGGGATTGCCCAAGGCAGAGTTTTCAGGTGTTTGTTGTTGCCCTATGGGTCAGGAAAGTGAGAGAGAGGCACCTTCTCTGGTTGTGGGGGTCCCAACAGGCAGCTTAAGCTGTATAAAGTAGGAAGAAGACACATTGTTACAGCTTCTTCCTGGGAAAGGTCTAGCCTTCTCTGAGTCTCCAGACATCAGCTTGCTCTTGTTTCAGTTACCTTGTTTCAGTTGGCTTCTGTTTGCAATTGGACAAGCAGCTCTTCCGCCTTTGCCACGTACCTTCTGTGTTTTCAGCTGCCCTACGAACAGAGTGTGTGAGACCTTCTGAAACCGTGAGCTAAAAAAAAAAATCCCTTCCTTAAATAATAAATGTTGACTATTTTGTCACAGCAACAAGAAAGTAACTGAAACCTTTATTAGTATGTACTTTCAACCTTCACATGTGTGTTTCCTTTATATACATATATAATGTAGCCTTATGCTAAACTTTCCATTCATTGCATTGCACAAACACAGGCACCATACAGCAAAATTAGTCAGCTTTGAGGAAATTTTGTCAAAATAGAGAAAATCTGTTCAGATTAATAAATTTTCTTCATCTCTAGGAAACACATTAGGCATAAGAGAGTTGAGCATTTGTCAAATTTAATTTATAAAGCAATGGCGTTACACTTGATATTTTTATCTTTAAAAATTCCTTTCCATTATTTACAAAGTTTATAGTGTACACAAATTTTGAGCATGAGAAGTTGGACAAATATACTAAATTATTTAAATCACTAAACTTTAACAACAAATAAGGTATGAAGATAATATTTAGGAGGTATCATTGTGATATATATGTATATATATATATATATATATATATATATAGAGAGAGAGAGAGAGAGAGAGAGAGAGAGAGAGAGACTAATATAAACAAATTAATGTAATGGGATATATATATATATATATATATATATATATATATATATAATTGGATCATTAAGTTAGGACAAATAGTTATGAGTATTAATCCTATGAAACCTCAGAATATATTCACAGACACAAAAACTTTCTATTTCACCAGTTACAGTCAATTTCTCACTCAGCATTTGTGATAGGGGCACACTGATCTACTTCTTCTCAGTTTAGATTTGCATTGTGTCCCTTAACATTTCTTAGCTTATTGAATATGCAGATTTATATTTTCATCTCAAAAATAACATTCTTTGTCAAATATGTCAGTAATCATTAGTGCCATCTTCACTTTCATTTTATAGATGAAAATGTTAGGACATCAAGTGTTAAAATACTTTGGAGTTATTCTGGCTGATTAGAATCATATTGAATCTCAAGAGCTAAGTCTGATTAACTCTTTGGACAGGTTTTTGTCATTTTTATTAATGCAGATGAATTCAAATAATAAAAACTAAAATATGATAATTTTAAAGTAATAATTTATTTCTATACCATCTTAATTATTTAAGACATACAAGTAGCTTTATTGTATATATATTTTAGAGAAATTTGTGTGTCCCTTATAAAATTTTTTTATCTACTGCATTTCAGAGACTTGTAGTTGTAAATATTAATTAACAATATCTTAGTTAGCTTGACTTTGTGTCTGGAGCAAGTCATGACACACTTGACAATTTTTTTCACTAACAATGTGAGAATAGACCCGATTCTTCTCAATGGAAAAATCCATAAATTTTAAAACAAAAGATTACCTCATTTTGTTTCCACATATTAAGATACATTATGCTGCACCCTTCATTGCCTAATTTGAATCTGCTAGAAAATAATATCTCCTCCAACTATTCTTCTGGGTCATCAAAATAACAGCCGTTGTTTGAGAACACAATGTGTGTAAGTTGATTTTGATTTCAGAAGTATTTATGTTTGAAAATCAGAATAAAAATCGACAGTGGAATATTTAAAATATGTCCAAATTATTGCTAATCGATAGAAAAAATATAAATGTAACAATATACAATACAATAATCTATTAAACTATTTATGTTTTATATTATTTTTTGAGTCAGGGTATCAACTCCGTAGTTCAGACTGGCTCTGAATTCATTACTGTGAAACACAGGCTGACCGCCATCTCATGGTCACCTCCCTGTCTCAGCCTCCTGAGTGCTATGGTTACAAGAGGGTGATGTCAAGCCCAGTTTATGTGGTGCTGAGGAATAGATGTCAGGTGTTTAGTGCACTTTAACTTATGAACTATTCCTCCAGTCCCTCCATTAAATAATTTACATTACTAAGTGTCAACTAACATATTAAAATAGTAGATATAAACTTTTAAACTAATATCTTTAAATATTTATTAAGAAATATGACACATTTTACAGCACAAATGCCCTACACGGTTACACACTTTCTATTCTTATTCTATCTGAATAATAGAACCGGGCTTAGAGTAAAAACATTAACTGTTCAGAAAGTATTCACTGAGCCTCTCATATGAATGCTGCTACGGGCTGAGATTTGGCATATGGTAAGAAGCAAATCTCACAGAACATCGAAGGTTACCTATTCTGTGAAAGAAAGACAAAGAATTTCAGAATAAAACAAAATAATCAAATCAAATACTTTCATGGTAGAACAGAAATCTGGGAGCTAAAAACTAAGTATGAGGTGAGTTCATTCTGTAAAGCAGTTTTCCCCGAAATGTTTCTTAGAAGCATTGCCTACTAGGTGCAGGACATCAGTCTTTAAAAAAAAAAAGGCATTAAGTAGATATGATAATCGCAATTAAATATATTTACCTGGAGCTTAGAGGATGTATATGAGAAGATACAAATCAGGGAAATGATCTATAATTTTATTGGGATCCATGGGCATGCGACTACTTTAAACTTCAGAATCTAGCATTTAAAGAAAAGAAGACTCACTGTTACAAAGAAGAAATTTTGTTTAGAGAAAAGGCCAATTAAGAGGACCCAGCAACATGGGAGAGATGGAGGAGAAAGACTTCATTTGTAGCTTCAGAAATGGAGCACAGTGTGGAGTAGAAAAAATCTTGTTTAAAAGGTAGAGATGCTAAGATTTGTAGAGGTTGTGGGAACTTCTGTATGAAAACAAGGAGAAAATGCAAACATGGACTTGGAAGACTAAAAAATATTAATGAGATCAATTTGTTCAAGTGATATGTGTCAAATCAAGATTCAATTCAATTGAGTGTAAGTAAACTGATAAAATAGAAACCAAAATATCAAATGTGTGCATGTTGCCTGGAGTGAGCTGATGGACAGGACCTGACGTATGGTGAGGGCAGGTTTACTGACTGGAAAGAGGAGAGAGAATCTCGTATCTCTAATCCAAGAAACTAATCTAAAGAGCAGAGGTGAATGTTGAAATGAAGAAAAGAATGATTAAGGGGAAAGTGTTCAAGACAAGTTACAAAGAACACAGTAAAAGATTGGATCTTGTGAGAGAGGAAGTGCATGGAGACACATTTGCAAATTTAGCAGTTTTGATGCATAGTGATTAGAACTTGATAAATAGTATTTACTCCATTGAACTTGAGATAAGTTTATTACTTTGATATAAGAGTAAATTCATAACTTATTAAAGGAAGGTGTTAATAGTTATAGAGATCAATAATTTTACCTTAATCTGTTAAAATCTGAAGCTTTAACATTTCAGAAACAGTGGTAGCCTATTATTATTTTGGATTGAAATATGATGTAAGACAGCGTTGAAGACAAAGTTGAGGATGATTTCAGCCATGTATTATATCTGTTGCAAAGCCAACTGATGATAAAATTAATGAAGTAGAATATAGAGTGTCTATTCAGGACATTTTTCATATCTATAATATTCTGCAAGTAAAAAAACACATATGTATACAAAACTTCTGCATATAAGTGAGGAAATCTACATGATTACAGAAATTTTTTGCAGAATTCAGCACTCAGTAATTCCATGTCAATCAGAAAAATAAAAAAATTAATATTATATATTCAAGATACGGTTATGCCGAGTGTCTTAATTGGAATCATTTTTCTTTTCTGCTATGATTTCTGAGCACAACACATTTCAGACTCATATCTCGTGCTTATTTCAACACTAGACCACTTTTCAAAAGAAGAGAGCAGGTTGCACTTTAAACTATGCCATTGGTGCCCAGTGTCATTTCATCAACTACTCACTATTGGCCTTTTCTCGTGGATATTTTTGGCCTAAAAATAATGAACAGGTGGTGTGTCGGTAAGGAGCCACGTGGGTGTTAATGTGGCTCTGTTTCCTGCAGAACAGGAGAAAGCATTTTCAGAACTTGAGGCTGCCAATCCACTTAGCTGGCACCTGCAGTCTAAACTGGAACGCCATTTTGAGAACAGGCAAGTTGCCATCATAACAGATGGCTCTGAGGATGACAGCCAAGTGATCATGTATGTACATCGGCTGTGGGTGTTGCCAGCAAGCTGCTCACTTAAGAAGGTCAAACAACACTGTCCAGAGTGCTTCACAAATACTATGAAGAGGAAATTCTATCTGTTTCTCAGAGTCTATTAATGCTCTTCTTACCTCATACAATAATTAGATACCCCAGGCTGAGAATTTTAAATGGCAATTAACAAAATTAAGCTGCATAGCAGATGTTCTGAATCTAAAATAAATTAAAATTATTTTGATAGTGGAAAAACCCTTTGATATCATGTAAAATGAGTGGGTGTCATGAGTAAATTACACTATATATATAAATTACACTATATATATATATATATATATATATATATATATATATATATATATTACACTATATATATATAAATTGCACTATATATATATATATATATATATATATATATATATATTAAAGTTGATGCTTTATCTCATAAATTTATCCCCCCCCCCCAAAGTGCTCAAAGTTCCACTAAACTGTCTTGGCTCATTATTTGTTAATTTTGTAAAATTCTACAGAGACCCAACATCAATTTTTTTGATATAAATGTCCCTTTTTACAACCCTCTGAATGATATGCAACACATTTTGCAAGATTTTTCTTCATAAATAAGCTATAGGGAAATACTGGAAGTCTGAAATAGCATATATTGGTCATCCAACTTCAAATGAATTATGAAAAAAAAAACTATAAGACATCCTAAATAATCTTTGTTCTTTACTTATAGTAAAGTTTGATTAATACTATTTTATCAAAGAATAAATGAATGCATATTAGAATGTGTGTCAGACTTCCACACCATGGACATCATCCAATTGTCCCCCACAGAAATTCACTCCTTTGCATAACATACTCCCTCTGAGTACCTTGGGAATCTCAGTAACTTTTTTTAACTAACAGAACATGACCAAGATAATATTACTATGGTTATTGCATCTTGTAGCATTGTGACTTTCAGATCATTGATAGTCTGTCTCTTGTCCTTTAGTTTGTGTGACTTGAGGGAACAAATATTCCCAGAGGAGAAGACCATGTGGTCAGATACTAAGTGCTGGCCTCGTGCAACAGATAGAAAGCCAAGGGAATAATGGAGGACGGACGAGACAAGGTAAGTCTCTGTGTGTAGAATACTGTAAGGAGCTCAATCCCATCTCCAGCCACATGAGTTTTGGAATCGATCCTTTTCCAGTCTAGCCTCAAATGAGCAGTCGGCATTGACTGCCAGATGATTTCAGCTTTTAGAGACCCTAAAGAGAGTATCTAGTCAATTCATAGTTATATTCCTGATCTCGGAAGAAGAATCGTAAATACGAATAGATGTAGGTTGCTGCGATGATTTGGATCTGCAGTGTCCTTCAAAAGCCTCATATATTTGTATTTAGAGGAGTGCCCACAGCACCGGTGTTACTAAGAGGTGAGGCCTGGTCGGGAGGGGTGGATTGCAGGAATAAAGTGGATTAGGGGTTTGTAGTAGATTATGGGTGTGTGACACACCGCCGAGTGTGTAACCTGGAGCTTAACCTGGAGGGGCATTTTCTAGGTCCACACTTCCTTCCCATCTGACTTCCTGTCTGTCTGTCCTGCCATTAGCAGCTCTTCTACTCACCTCCACCAAGGGCTTGTACCTCAGTCAGCAGCTGTGATTTACTCCCTGGAATTGTGCATATCAGGATTTCTATCACAGCAATGAAAAAATAACTAAGACAGCTGGTAAGTTAACAGACTGCTACTCAGTTCAAGAATTGTCAATTTTTACACTATGCTTAGAAATAAATTAATTCTTAAAATCAGGTTATAAAATTTTTATGCACTGTTGATGATAGAGTTACATAAGGAAGATGGACGTCAAAATGATACAAATGTGTTTTTTACATCTCTAGAAGATAGAGTAATTTTCATTAAAAAAATCTTGATGCTAGCAAAGAACTAGTAAAATAGACAAAAAAATTACCCCAGATTGTCCTACTTATTAATATATGTTATTTTATTTTCTTTGTATTTTAATAGATTTATGGGATGGTTTTTATGCAGTACATTCTGAAAAGATATGAGAAATAATTTTAAAATTATGCAAGTTGGCAATAGAATAGTGTCATTAAATATCTGGTAGGAATCTTTGGTGAATCATTGGCTAAGTATGATTGAATATCCTGTACAATAATGACAGAAATACTTTAAATGTGCTTGATATATCTTATAAATATGCATTTAAAAAGTTTATATATAGTATTGAGTTTAATACACTCAATTAGCTTATCAGTTAAATAATATTTTGTTCTAATATGCATATAAGCATAGTAATGCAGGCATGTTTGGGAAATTGCACAGTCTCACTATTGCAAGAAGAAAAAAAAATCAATCCCAATGCTATTTGATTTCAAAGAATATGTACTTAAATACTACATAGACTGAGCAAATGTGAGCTAAATTCAAAATTAGCTAATATAGTTTAGATTAACAATGAAGCAAAAATATATGCATGAGGGCTGGAATAATGGCTCAGCGGTTAAAGCGCTTGACCAAGAACTAAGCCAAATGCTAAGTACCCGAGTTTGGTTCTCCAGCACCACATAAACTGGGTGTGGTGGCCCATGCCTGTAATCCCAGCACTCAGGAGGCTGAGACAGGAGGATTCCCTGAGTCCAAGGCCAGCCTGGGCTCTGAAGTGAATTCAGGACCAGCCTGGACCACAGAGCGATACCCTGTCTCAAATATATATGAAAATATATATAATATGAAAACAGCGTATATTTTGAACCATAAGTGTGCCACTCTGCAATTACTTGCATATTTTTTAAAACATATCTGGGGTTGGAGGAATGTCATAATGGTTAAAACACTTGCCTACCAAATGCAAGGTTCTGAGTTCAATTCCCTAGCGTCATATAAACCAGCATGATGGTTCATGTCTGTAATCCCAACTCTTAGAAGGCTGAGGCAAAAGGATTGCCAAGAGTTCAATAGCAGCACGGGCTACATAGTGAGTTCAGGACCAGCTTGAGCTATAGAGCAGGATCCCGCTCCCCACTTCCCCCCAAAAATGACATATTTGAAATAAAGATTTCTACAAAAAAAAACAAAGTTAAAACTATATCCCATTGCTACATTAAATGAACTTAAATCTATACCACATTAATCTACTTAAAGTGACAGATATGAAGGCAAATTCAGTTATTTCAGAATTTTTTAACTTTCGTAACTTATTTACTCATATTTCACTGATTACTAACATACTTTTTTCTCAGCTCATTCTCCTCTAGCTGTTGTCACGTTTCCTCTTGCGTTATTGGTGTCACTGGCCTCCCTTTCACTTTCTAAGTTTCCTTTAAGTATTCTCTGCAATACTGGCTCAGTGGCTGCAAATTCCTTTAAGCTGTCTATATCATGCAAAGTTTTAAGTTCTCCCTTTAAATTAAAAGATATCTCGATAAAGGGATCGGTTGGATTCAGAGAAGAGATATCAAGATTTGACTACTGTGAACTCATTAGAGGAATAGGAAGCTGGGGTAGAGTGGTGACTGAAGTGAAATGACTTAGGTGCGGAAGATTAATATGTTAAACACTGTACGGTTTCTCGGACTTGGAAAACCCAGAACGCAGACATTCTTTGGAACCATATGAAATGATAGCCAGAGCTGGGGGAGGGCATAGAGAGGGGGAGGAAGGGTAGAAAGTGGGAAGGGATTGTAAACTCGATATGACACATAGGTGTATGAAACACCCAAATTCACTGTAAAGGCTATGTATTACATTTGTATATTAATAAAAATAGTGGGGAAAAATAAAAAATAAGGTTTCTCAGTAAATACTCTTATTTTCCTACTGTAAAACTTGCCAACTCTACAAGAGTACCAGAGGCCCCTTTTGAGAGCCCTGTGATTGGAATTAGTATATGTAATATTGTTATATTTTTAGTGACTGAAGTAAAAATTCTACAGGAGTTAAATCTTTTTTATTCCAACTATCATTCATTTGAAAATTAGATGTGTGTTTCTAAAAATAATTCATACAAAGTTCAATGGTTCATGTTACTGCATATTTTAGGAAAGACAGTGAATATTTTCTACAATGAAATGAAAGAGAAAATTATAGTGCCAATGAATATACTGTGTTTAAATAACAGAGTTTTGTCTCTTTGTTACTAAAGAGAAGGGAACAACCACTATGATCAATTGTTAAAATTTTGAAAATTGCTATCCCAACTTTTTATTTGCTTTGATGCATAGGAAATAATTCCATTAGTTTATAGAAAAGAGGTTACAGGACAAAGTTAGAGAAAGAAAAGTATTGAAAAGTCTGGCTACACTGCCTGAGATAATCATGAGCAGTGAACAAAGAGTTATACTTCTTGGGAATAGTAAAAATAATTTTAGATGATAAATTCGTTGTCTTTAATGACTTTAAATGTATGTTATGTCAGTATTAATCTTATTTTATTATATAAGGACATTTAGAATTTACATAGAGATATTTTATACACTACGATGAATGTCTTGGGGAGTTACAAAATGATAAAAGGACAAGAGAGATAAAAGAAGTGAAAAAATGAAACACGACCCATGAATTTCATATATTTGAAGAAATATATGACCCGCAATCATAAAAGTTTATGGTTAGCTATTTGGAAATCTAAGACTGCACTTTTGAGGGTATTATGGTTCTTAATGATCTAGCATTGGTCATAGGAAGGGTAAAAAATATTGAATAGAGAAAGAAATTTGTAGGAAAGATCATTTGTATGAAAAATAACATGGCATCCCGGTGGGTTGGAGAGCACTTCCACAGATACACAAATCTTAGGTAACTTACAATCATATTCATGTTGAGGTCAGTGTGAGTATAGGATACATCAAGTTGTCACAGTCATGAATGAAGAGACGATTTTTCCAGGAGAATGGATGGGAAATAGTGGGGAACAAAGTAGAAAGTCATTTTGTCTTCATGTATGTGTAAGAAGAAAGGTTTCCTTATGAAGAAACAGATGCAGAATAAACTTTCAGAAAAAAGCTTCCTGTTATTAAACATACTATTGACACTAAAACAGAAGATATGGTGTCCATAGCAGTAGCATAGACATGTGTAAGACAAGAAGAAGCATTTCTAGAACTAATAAAATGTAAAAGATGACTAGGGAGAAAATAAACTACAAGGGGTTTCAAAAAACCCACATGTCGATCTTTGACCAGAACAAATCGTGATGTCTGGTACAGTTGATTTCATCTTGAGATTTTCTTGGAAAAATTGGAGAACTTTCAAGTCTAATGGAATTCAGTAGCCTGGCAGGTACAGTGCAGAAATTATAGTATGGAGCTGGGCATTACTTTTCTTGAATTAGTACAGCAAAGACTGTCAGCAGAACTCAAATATCTTTCAAGTATTAGGAGTCAGTGGCTTCATCTGGCTGTTACTTAGCTCAGCCTTGGTCAGGCCATGTTTTGCCCAAGCAGAAATTAGATATATCTATTCACCATTTTTTAAAATAATTTGGGAGGAACTTGTTTTATTTGATACTTTAAAGAGATCAGAAAAATTTTTACTGTAACAATAATAACTTCAGAGGATTAAAGTAAAATTTACATAAGGATGAGACAGATTATAAAGCTTCTGGAAGATTTATATACTGTGTGCTTCTACTACTGAGGAAGTGTGACACAGTTACTTCTGTTAACCCAGACCAAAGTGAGCATGTGATCACATTTATGTAAAGAATGTTTTAAAAGATGCATGGTACACTAAAGCAAAGGGAGCAAGAAGCACAAGTCATGAAACAGTTTTTTAAAAAGCATGTTTTCTGACACTGAGAGTTGAAAAAAAACTACTTTTTTCTCATATTCCCTTCTCAAGCAGCTAGTAGGAGCAATGAAAGATGTCCTTCAAAATTGTTCTGATAGTTACAGAAATAAACAGTATGTAATGTGATAGTTTCGTTATTTGAAGTGCCAATGGAAAAATATCATGGATTGAGTAGTTTAGAAACAGTAGATATATTTTTCAAAGTTATAGAGGCTGAAATCTGACCCCAGGGCATCAACCTGGCAAATTCTTGGTAAAAGTTCTCTTCTGAATTTTCAGGCTGCTCTCCCTTTTTTTCAGTCATCTTCACAAGGCGAAAAGAAATCAAGAGAGCTCTCTGCGGTCCCTTGACATGAGCCATAATCCCATTCATGAAAGTATCACCCTAATAAGCTAAAAACTCTTTACTTTTTTTTAAATTGGGAGTTAAAATATTATTTGGTGTAGACAGAAACTTCCTGTATGTTGTAAATGCCTTATGCTTGTGATTGTGAAAATATTAAAACATTTTAATAAAATGAAAGCTGTTAATGTATTTAACCTCTTTTAATGCTTACACCTAATCCAATTTAAAATTCTGTTTATAAAGTAATAGGTAGATTAATCTTTGATAATTCCTTCAAATATTTATTTTTGCATTGGTGATTTGATAAATTTGTGTATAAAATACTAAGAAAATTTTTATTTGTATTATATTTATTGCCAGCAAAATTTCTATTCTGAAAGAAAGCAGAGTGTATGTATCTTGTGTTGCCTTTTAAGGATAGATACATGTATCAATAATGTGTGATAGAATTGGGCCCAGAGTCACAGGCCTGTAATGCCGGTACTTTGGGAGATTGAGGCAGGAAGATCACAAGTTAAGCAACTGAGCAAGACCCTGAATCAAAATGAAAAGTGAAAATGAGTTGGGAATGTAGTAGATTGTCAAAGCTTAGGGTTGAATCTTAATTATCACAAAAATGAATAAAGTAAGATAGAGCAAGAGTTATTAGAAAAATTAAAACCCCAGTAAAAGACTGGAAGTCTACCTGAGAGTAAGAGTCCATCCTTCCTAGAAAACTGATGCGTCTCACTCCATTTGGTCCTCCAGAATACTTGCACTGTTGTCATGTCCCCTGATTTAATGCCATGGAAATTGCATTGAATATTCTTTAACTTTGGAAAACATTGTAAAAACTACCTAGTGGGACATTTTTAATTAATTAAAACCTCACAGTAAGTCTAATTTTAGTGATGTAGTTACGCTGAAGCCTGCATGGTTGTAAATTGGCAGTCACATAACCATTATATTGGATTGCTGAACACACACTATGAAGTGTTCAAAAATAACTTGCTTCCAGGATGATTCGGCTTTCAGAATAATTAATGATAATCCTTTAGTCCAGACAATAATTAGAGAGCAAGAACAATGGCCTATCAGGCCACTCTGCTGTAATGCAGAAAATAAAACCGTGTAATTGGAACACAGAAAACCATCAATTGTCTTAATTTTAATTGTAGGCTATTTGAATTGGGTTTGTCATCATGGGTTTTACTTTGAAAATATTAACAACTTAAAAAGATGTGCACAGTAAAATTCTAAAATATATTCTTAAGTATGGCCGGCAACAAAGTTTTCTGAATTTTAGACAGGAAGCATTTTATAAGATGATGCAAAGAATGAAAATAGATATTAAAGAGTAAGCTGTAAGATTATCCTAGGCCTTGTGCATCTTGGGGAGGCAGCCTGAACACAAGTGATGCAAACGATTTTGGGAACGTGGAAAACTGAGCTAAATATGAAAAAAAAACATAGACCCCACAATTATATCCCAATGATGTCAGAAAGAGTGACTTAAGTGAATTCTATGATATCGTACTGTAACCCTCAATTGAATACACTTTTAATGTTTGGACATCTTTGCTATTATTTGCAATGATTAGCCATGCACACATTTGAGTATGAATGAAAGAGATAAATTTTAAATCACATTTAAACTGAAACTAACATATTTTTATTGATTTTAAAATTACCTGTTATTTTTACAGTTGTATATTAATATGCATCTGTATATTTCATTTTTGGAAAAATATGCAAATGCTTTGATAGGGAAGAGGACGTATCAGAGGCAGCTTCACAGTTCTCCTGGAATTTCCACATCATCAGTCCCTGGGATCCCTTCGTTTACAAGAATGTTTTCCACGTGAACGATATAATTTAGCTGACGCCTGTGAGATTTCTGCCCATGCTTAATTGAGATTGGATTTTGTGCAAACTACTCCGCTTGGAACTGCTTATGTCTTGAGAAAGACTAAGTCAGCAATCTGGATAATATTTACTAGGTGAATGGGGAAAATTTCAATGGATTTATAAGCTTGTCCTCTCAAGTCAAATGGTAATTAAGAGAGAATGGAAACACAGTGCACTTCTAAATCAATAATAGAGTTTTGACAAAAGGAACTCAACACAAATTTAAGACCTAATTATTGATTGAGTCATCCAGATTTGTTGAAAGTAATATAGTAAAATATAGGGAAATACAGTAAAATGTGACTGTTGGTACTTACTAAAACCATATTTGAACTCAAACATTGAATGACATTTGACAAATCTAGAACTCACTTTCTTAATTTTCTACTTCAATACTAATCTTTCTTAATGCATAAATTGAAGAATTGATATTTGAGTTATAATATATACCTGCACTATTTTGTGCTCAATATGAGCCACTTAAAAATACCACATAATATGTTTCCTTGAGTCAGAAAAAGCACTTAGAATTTATTAAAAAGCATTTTTCATCCAATGTAAAGCTGATGGCTATTTATTTCTTCATCTTGAATTTTTCAATTTTAAACTTGTATTTCAAAAACATTTCAAGGTGCAACTAGAACATTTATTATAGATAGATGACCCTTATCTAAAGCATTTCTCAGAATAAACCTTTTTCCAACTGTAATTATTATGTGGGATCAGGAGTCGCATTTTCAAGTAAAATCGAGTATAATGATGTGAAAGTAAGCGAGTCTGCAACATTTAAAACAGTACATGAAATAAACATTCTCCCAAAATTAGCAGGAGACATTTATGCTTGCATTGGATAATTAAAACCAGTTGGCTTATAGAAATAGTATCTGATATCATTCAAAAAGCCTGTATGACCAAAACACACGAATGTTATGGGTAAATATTAAATGAATGGGTATTTATAGTTCAATAGTAATATAAATAGATATTTTAGGGAATGATGAAGATTAAAGCATTTTTGCTCACAAGGTAAAATATTTCTGCAGTTAATGCTCATTTTAAAAATTAGATAAAAATGGGGCAGACACTATGGGGACTTGTCAAACCTCACATATCACATGTTTTAAATTTATGAATAATTTATTAATGGGGTTTAAACTATTCTAAATGGTAAAATAGATGATGAGGTCTGGAATAAAATTTAATGAACTTTGATATATTTTGAATTAAACCTCTAAGAAAAAATAATAGAACTTTCTTATAGAGTTTGCAAAATGATTCTCAAGTTGACATCAAAAGCACTTTGAGAACTACATAAATTTGCTGTACAAAAACTGAGTTATCTGACAAATTTTATTTTATAAATGATAAATAATATAAATAAAAATATTTGAAAATCTTTATGCTTAGTGGATCCCTGTAATGAAGCTGCTTTTTATAATACATATTTTTGCATAATTGTTATTTACATACTGAAATATTTAGTCTACCCAGGGTAGTTTCCAGTGCTTGAAGATACTAACCTTAATGCACAAGCATATAAGAAGAAAGAAAAAAAGCAAATTATTCCTCGATTCCATATTCGTCTGTGGCTACCATCCTATTTTTATCTTTAAAAAAATAGAACTAAAGAAAAATATAACCAAGATTGTCTGGGATTTTCCTGCCTTATTTTCTCCAATTTCACTAACTTTAGAATCAAGGAATCAAAATATCTAACAGAGATTTTCCTCTCATATCTAAAAGGAAAATGAAAGCAGAATTTGAAACACCACACAATTCATCCTGCCCACAGTCTTCCTCATTCTTTCACTAACTAAATCAGTGGCCTTAGATGTGACCGCGGAATTTCCTGAGCATCACTAACAATTCCTTGTTTTCTTTGGTAACCAAGAACAACTTCATCAATAAGTCTTTAAGTATTAACATGCTTTTTTTCTACCTTCACTCTTATCCAACTCTAAACAATGATTTCATTTAGTTTATTACTAATATAACAGTTTGATTAATGGTAATATTGATTTCAACCCTTGGTACGTATTACATATGGTTTAGATCAATTTGAAGCTCTCAATATAGAATATTAATTATTTACTTTGAGGCAAGATTGTGCTCTGTAGTTCAGGCTTGTGGTGAAGTCATTATGTAACCAGGCTAGACTAGACCTCACAGAAATCTTTCAGCCTCCTGAGTGCCGGGATTATAGGCTTGGGCCACCACACCCAACTCTTTTGTGCTGCTGGAGGATGGAATTTAGCCTAGTGCTCACTGGGCTAGCACGCTATCCACTAAGCTACACTCCCAGCCCATTTAAAAAGAGTATTTACAGTCACAAGATGAGATACAGAGCTTATAGAGAATTATGATAGCTTAGGTGAAGAAGATCAAAGATTAATATTAGTGCACCTCAATATTTAGAAAACAAGTAGAAATTGAGAAGGAAGAAAGCAAAATATAGTTAGAAAATAAATAATAAGCAATGTATTAAAATCATAATAAAATATTGTGAACGATTGATTTATAAAACAGAACAATGATATTAAGGAGTGTAACTATTGTGAGTGAGTTTGTAAAATAGTGGTAGTTATCAATAACACAAAAATAGCTCGTAGCGTAGGTCAGAATCCAAGGAATTGTAAGGATAACTGTGTACTTAAACTTTATTTTACTAGATATTTGAGGTAAAAAAAAAATGTTAATAATGTGTGCAAGTGACAACTTTGAGAGTTACTTGTTTTTATTTTGTTTTGTTTGTTCCCTTGATTGGATCACAGAATTTGCCAATTGTCAATGAGAAGAGGCAGTGTTCAAACAGCTGGGGGCAAATAAACACTCAGGAATAATGTTTTTGTTTAACCTCTTTATTTGTGAAGCAAAGTGTTGTTACATCTGTATGCTAAATAGACATTCAAGAAGAAGAAATGACAGAGTGACATAACACAGAGGATGTAAACACTAAAAAATGTTCTTTATTCAAAGAGATATGTAAGGGTCCACTACAATAATAGAGGGGAGCTGGACTGCAGGGATTAATTGATTTTTGCATCAAGAGAAAATACTTGGTTAGAGCTTCAAAATTCAATCAAAAGTCAATCGAGTACCATAACAGAAATAGTGCCATTACGTGTAATAATGCTTCCAGCATTGTAAAGAAGAGTATTATGTTATAAGGAGGGAGGTCGTTTATCTAAGACATTGCTTCTCTGAATACGTATTATCAATTTCTATGCACGATAATAAGTTTGATCAGTAAAAGATTGGGCTGTGACGTGTAGAAGACAGTGGGGGATATCTAACTGTCACTTTGGTTTTTTGCCCAGCAGAAACATGATTCAAGAATAATCAATAAAATATTTGATTAGAATTTTAGGTAGCTGTCTTCACAAAGTTTCTTTCTCTCTGAATGTGTAAGTTCATTTTGTGGTGTTATTAAGGAATACCTGAGTTTGGATGATTAATAAATACAAAAACATAGTTCTCACAGTTCTGGAAGCTAGGAAGTTTAAGATCAGGCCTCTGGAATGTGGCTACGCATTACTTGTGATGTCCTTACAGAGAGACTGCAGAAGTGGAAGATTGAATGAGAGTCAACTATGCATCCTCACACAGTAGAAGGATGGGAGGAAAAAATCACCCTTTCCTTTTTTTTTATAGTGATGTTGATTCATTCATAAAAAAACCCCAAAGGCCCAGAACACTCAATCATCTCTTTAAAATTCAGCCTTTTAATACTGGTGTGCTGGGATAAAATTTCCCACAGAAATTTTGCAGGGGAAACATTCAACATATATGCCATAACAGCAGATTAAATATTTATTTATTTATTATTTATTTATTTATTGAGACAGGATCTCATGCTGTGGTCCAGGCTAGTCCTCAAATTATTTTTTAGATCAGACTGGTCTCAAATTCATAGGAATCCTCCTGCCTCAGCCTCGAGAGTGCTGAGATGACAGGCATGAACCACTACAGCTGGCTTATGTGGTGCTGGGGAACTGAGCACAGGGCCTTGAGCTCGCTAGCACTTTAATGGCTGAGCTATGCCCCCTAACTCCACGGATTAAAAATTTAAAAAGAGAAAGCAAAAATAAAGTTAGATAATCTCCAGAATAAAATTATTAAATCTATAAATTTGTACATATCACAGCAAACTTAGACCTTATAACCAAACAATGAATAGAAGTGAATCCCTAACATCCCAAGTTTAGGAGGGCTTTATAAGTTGAAAGAAAATTTTTTGTTAATGAAGGACAACATATACATGTGTGCTTACATTAATA
Source organism: Ctenodactylus gundi (assembly GCA_004027205.1). Classification (NCBI taxonomy): domain Eukaryota; kingdom Metazoa; phylum Chordata; class Mammalia; order Rodentia; family Ctenodactylidae; genus Ctenodactylus; species Ctenodactylus gundi. The sequence goes on along the minus strand of PVKB01000935.1, from coordinate 263,131 downwards.
CCAGTTTAAGATTTTAAAGTACCTAGCAGGTCATGCGTCACAAGCACATTCAATTTTATTTGTAGACTTGCAAAAAATAAAAAAAAATCAGCAATTAAAAATGCAATAGGACAGAATAATATTTGAAAATAGAAAAGCAATCTTGCACTGTATTCTAAGATTGGCTTCTGAGGAACTCTATATTTTCAAGTAAACAGAAACATGCATTAATTTTTATTCTCTTTTTTTTAAAGTTTATCATTGCAGATGATGCCTTTAAAATATTTTTCAATTTAATTTTTAAATGTCAAGCTTTTAGTAACAGAATTTATTTATATTTGCATATTGAAATAGAGCAATGTTTTCATAAAAGTGCGACCATTTTTCTAAAACAAAATTTGTGGTATAAATGTCATACAGAATAAGTCAACAGGATACACCTCCCTCTTACTCCAGCTCCTTATGTGATGCTTCCTGTTACATCATGAAGCAGGTGCCTCCCTTTGCTTTTGGGTTGCCCAGTAAGGAAAACAGTCTTTATTCTAGCACGAAACAACCTAAATCACAGAGCCGGAGTTCTTTTGAAAGAACACAAATGCAGAGAAGTCTTTGGTCAGAGAGGTTTTATAGTGGCTTCACCGTATCTAAGGTTGTAATCAACTTTAGGTTCAATCTGATAGCTACAGAAGAAAAGGGGTAGAATAAAAATTAGTAGCTAATCAGCCTGTTGCCGCACTAGAATCAAGACACCTGTAAACCATAAATCAGCAAAAAGATAAGGAGCTCAGGGAATTAAGAAAGATCTGACAAGTAAGCCAGAAATTATGGGAAAGCTGGAGGAAAGAGATAGCGCAGGAAACAGGAAGCAGCAGCCGGGAAGAGTAATATCAGCCCACAAGGAGGAAGGCCCCTCCGGGCAGCACTATGCTAACCCTCAGATGGATAGACCCTCGAGGAATAACAGCAGTGCCAACATTATGCAACCTGTGGAAGCCCCCAGTTCAAGAAAACCCCATAGTTAATTGACAAATAGAGTGAAGAATTTATTCCTGACCTAATTCTTTCCATAGACAGATTAATGTTGTAGAAGAAATCCATTGCAGTACCCGCTATATTTTGAAGTGAAATAATCGTGAATCATTTCGAGAAGTTTTACTGTTAAAGACTGAGCTACTCTGGGTTTCAGAATGCGACTGTACTTTGGAGTTTCTTACACCTCCTCTAGAATAAACGTGCACTACAATTATCATAGTATGAAATGTTCTAATTTTTCTAACTATGACTTTCAAATGTCATTAATGTGACGGACTAAGACAGGTCAGATGCAAATAAGAAGATACACTTTTATTAACGATTTAGTAATGATTAGTCTAAAATTCTAAAAGTCGTGGTAAGGAAGAATATGCAAAGCAGACATTCACGGATGAAAGCGGAGATGGACAGCCGCCAAGAGTCACAGTGTTTACATGGAAACAGTTCAGCTATCTCCACACTGGGAAAACTATTGTTTTACACTATTTTACATATTTATATAGGATATAATAAAACTAGTGACATCATGCTAATTTTGAATTTTAATATTTTAAGGCAATAGAAACTGCTTACCTTTTTACTCATAAGTGAATAGAACTTGATAGAGGAGGGAAAGCTTAGTGGTCGGAGCCCTTGCAGAGCAAGCGCAGGCCCTGACCTTGCTTCCCCACCACCACATAAACCTGCCGAGTTGGCACACGCCTGTAATTCCAGCATTTCTGAGGCTGAGGCTGAGGCAGGAGAATTGTCTGCTCAAGGCCAGCACAGGCTACATCGTGAGTTCAGAACTAGCCCGGAATGCAGAGCAAGGCCTTGTCTCAAAAATACCTATATACATACAAAATGAAACGCAAAAGAAAAGTAATCCTTACTAAAATTAAGGACAGAGATTTGTTCCACTCTCTTAGACTGCTCACTTGGAAAACATAGAGTTCCCTTCTTTTTCCAAGAAATATATACGTAAAAGTGTTTAAAAGAGCAAATTTACACCTTTCAGCTTTCTGTACATATTTTTCCAAGGTTCAGAGACCGCCTTTTAGAAATGAAATCTTATAGAAACAAATCAACCCGGTTCTTCAGTAGAATGGCAGGATGTGAGCCTAATTTCTGTGAGTTTTTCAATTTGAAATATTTCATAAAATTTTCAATTTTAAACTAACTTGCTACTTTGTTACATATGTTACATATGCTACTTTGTTCTAAATCCATGAGAACTTTACATTTATCCTTTCAGCAAAGCCAATTGTCTAGCATAGATTTTCACCCCGAATTTGTAGTTTTTTGGCAGGAACTATGAATGACATGTGGGACCGCCCTATTTTTTTTTTTTTTTTATCTGAGAACTTCCTACTTGAGCATAAGCAAGCAAAGGTTAGGTATTTGATTATGCAGAAAGGTCTAGTTTTTCTCTATCTTTGCAATTGCTAAGCAGTTTGCCTGTGAACACCCATCTCATTCTGGTCTAATGCCCATTGATTAAGGAAACTGCTTTTTTTCTCTTCCACGTATATAGAGACTGTCCCATGTGGGAATAAATCTTGCTTCTAATTATGCTGTCTCAACACTCCTAATTGCTAATGAGTTTCAGTTCTTGAAATATGATATACTAGTTGTGAGGCTTTTTCTTCAATTGCATCACATTTTTAACTTCCAAAATCACAAATGTTTCCCAAAATTGAATTGTCAATCTTGAACTATCAAAATTCATATATTTCTTTGTATACTCAGGCATTTTGTCTTTTAAATCTTTATTGTATTAACTCATGGAGCATAAACTAAGAATTATAAAGCAAAAATATTCTGAGAGTAAAGTGTATTAATTTACAGGACCTCAAAGATAGTATCATATTTCTTTATCCTTTTTCTCTTTCTCTCTTTTTAGATCAGACTCAGCACAAAAACATAGAGTGAGCTGTCTGTTAACCAGACTAAACTATGCAAATTGCCATTTTTCCAAAACCAGGAGGTTCACTGCTTACAACTCAGAAGAGGTTCAGTGTATATGAGCCTCAGCCGGTGTGAAAAGTTATTTGGGGTTGGAGAAATTGCACAGTGGCAAGAGTGCTGGCCGAGCTAGCCCAAGGCTCTGAGTTTGATTCTGGAACACCACAAAATTTAAGCCTGGTAGACCCGGAACCCATAGTCTCAGAACTGGACTGTAATCCCACACTTATTAAGCTGAAGCAGGAAGATTGCTGTAGATTTGAAGCCAGCCTGAGGGAACATAGTGTGTTCAGGACCAGACTGGACTATAAAGGGAGACCCAGTCTCGAAGAAGAGGAAGAAGAAGAAGAAGAAGAAGAAGAAGAAGAAGAAGAAGAAGAAGAAGAAAAAGAAGAAGAAGAGGAGGAGGAGGAGGAGGAGGAGGAAGAGGAAGAAATGTATTTTAATTATGTAGAGAAAGTCAGATTCCAAACTCCAACATGCTGGACTCTCTCTCTCTCTCTCTCTCTCTCTGTCTCTCTGCTTTCTCGAGGTCTTTCCTATCTGTAAGATCAACTCTGCTAAACTCATTGATTGGAATACTTATTCCATTTTACATAATGAGATGATTAAAAATTCTGGATTCAGCAATAACATTTAATTGAATATTTAAGGCAAATTTCTTATTTTAGCAATAGTGATTCATTCTAACATTTTCTTTTGATTTTATTGTACTTTTGCTGATTAATAAAGTTGCTAGGGGAACAAGTGTGTGAAGTCACTTGAAACCTCACTTTTCATAGCCATTTCTTTTGATATTTCATTATGCCTCAGGTAGTGTTACAAATGTATACGATTGATATTCTCTAAGTAATATGACGCCTTTAGACTAAAATCACTTGGAACATAGTGGCAATAGCAAAATATTATCAAACAAAAAGTGATTAAAATCACCGATCTCTGGAAATTAACTAAATGGAATGTTTAAAAATGATATTGGGCTTATGTAGTTAAAAATTTGTCTGACGGGTAATTACAACTCTAAGGATAAATAATTCCACTCTTCTTGAGCTATGAAATTCTCATAGCAATTCATAAAATCAACCTAATTATTTCTCATAGTAATGAGAGTATACCTAATATAAGAGAAAAAAATTTAAAAACATTTTATTAATAACTATAATGCTAATTTATCAGATAAATCTACTTTCTGTGTTTCATTGTGTATAGGATCCACATATCCTTTAAACACAAAAACTGCCTGCAGATGGCTACCTTTCTTATGATATTCACAAAAATAATGCTATAAAAAGGCCCATCACATGTGACAGGGTAGAAAATGGGGCAAACGACTTCTAGGCAAGAGATGAAAAGGTGAAAAATGATTGTGGACAGGCATGGATGGACATTGATGCCCCAAACTTCATGTATTTAATATGTTACAGAATTTGAAATCCATATATATTAAAATATATATTAATTATTATGTATATATTAAAGTAAAACTAAAAATGATTGAAGCACAGAGATTTGAGTATATATTTCTCATCATTTCTTAAAGTTTTCTATATTGTTGTTATTGATAAATATTTGTGTAAAACAATACTGTTGTTTGTTCATGTGTAGAAGGAGCATTGCTTATTAAATATGATTACATATTTATCATTGAAGATGTATCAGTTGGTGTGTGTATTGGTCAATAATAGTATACTGATGCCCAAATTGTTACATATAATATTTGTTCACACACTGAAGTAACTTTAACTTCTGATGATTTTCTTGGGAAAAGCAAAATAGTATTTTAGAGGTGATGTATTTTTGCCAATATACAATTGTAGGGGACATGGATACACATGCATATACATATACATATATATAGTGATATATATATATATATATATATATATATATATATATATATACATATTCAAATTTCATGAGTTTCTACAATAACAACCATTCATTTTATATTCAGTAAATCAAATTTGGATAATAATTCCACTAGAAAGATATATAAATGTATGATTAAAAATTTGTTATATCATTATATGTATTTCACTGCACCTTCTTGAGTTTTCTATTGAATAATACAATATAAAATAAATGCATTATTAAATTTTATAATTTAATAATTTCTTCAAGTTACATAAGTTATATTCTCTTCATTTTAATCTAATTTTATTTTATTTATAAAACTAAAGAGAGTTATAAAACAATTTTTAAAATAATATGGCATTATTACTCAGCTAGATATAAAATATGTAGTTTATTTTTATTTTTTTTTTTTTTGAGACAGAGATTCACTCAGTAGCTGAGGTTGGTCCTCAACTCACTATGGAGCCCAGGCTGGCTTTGGACTCATGGCAATCTTCCTGCCTGAGCCTCCAAAGTGTTGGGATTGCAGGCATGTACCACCATGCTTGGCTTATGTGGTGCTGGAGAATCAAACTCAGGTACTTAGAGCTTGACTTAGCATTTGCTAGGCAAGCACTTTAATCACTGAGCCATTTCTCCAGCCCAATATGTAAATATATTATAAAAAAAAGTTTCCTCTAAGAGTAAACCTTAATTGAACAACTCAAATTTGAGAGGAAAAACTCATCTCTTCACTTTCTTTGTTCTTTTAAATATGCTATAAACACTTTTTAAAAAAAGATGTTTAATGTCTTTGAAAATATGTCAACACATAAATCACTTCCTAGACAAGAGTTACACTCACAATCTTGTTTCGATACCATCTCAAACCTAGCTAGGTTTCCTGTGGCACTACTGCGGGTTACTGCTGAGGAATCTTGGACATCCATTTACTTAATGGAAGAGATCTGTGGGGCATAATTTACAATCTTTATAGGAAGTTTGTCTGGAGAGTTTATGAGATGTCATCTTAAATATCTTTTAAGGTCATAACATATGCTCTTATAGTTGTACCTTTGATTAAGCCTTTGCCTGGAAGCTATTTCTTAATTTGAGAATGATGTGCCATCTGGAGAGGTTGGCACCCAAATGCAATTTTAATTCAGACTCTTCAAACCCTGAGTCTGTGCAAACTCCATCATGCAGGCTTTAGCTCATCGCTCTTCTCTACCATTTGACTTAAATGTAGGGAAAGATATGGACCTGAGGGGTTTTTTTGATAGATTATTACGAACATTGGGCATATTTTCTCCTTTGCAAATGAACTCATATAGAAGTGTTGCCGAATTTCCTATTACTGTATAGCATGTGGCTCTTTCCTTTAGTTTCTTCTGGTATTTCTCTTAGTCTTCCTTAAGCACCAATCACAATCATCTTCAAGCTATTTAAGCTTTATCAATACAAGTCTAAGCACCTTTTGGTACCTATTATCAGGCATCTCAAAGCTCATAAGCAATTCAACATGTTTAGATTTTGGATATGGTAAGTTTTACTAATACTTTCTTAATCATCTCCATTATTTACAAACGCCTATCAACCTAGACCAGAAGTCTAGACTTAAAACGATGATTTTATTATACTCATAGATAATGTGTAGCAGGGATTAAAAAAACAAACAAACAAAACAAAACAAAACAAAAAAAACCAAAACAACAACAACAAAAAAACTAAATTCTACCTGCTCACAGTATCAGAAGTTTCTTCTCAGAAGCTTCAGTTTCTGGCTACAGAGCTCCTTGGAAGTCACGTTCACTACTGTGACTGGTTCTTGCTGACCACAGTAATCAGACATTGCTATTGGCCTTCTCAGTCAAAGCACCACTGATGCGCTTCCTCTAAGCAGATGGACTCTAGATTTCTCATGTTCATAGGCATGACTCTAAATTCTCAAGTGATCCTTACTGAGTCTGCTTAAGATGCGATGTCTTGTGCTCTCAGCCAACATCAGAATTTTACTACTTAAATACAAGTGAAAGTATACAGTTCCTCATCATCTGGTTGAATGAATGTGAAAGTGACCTTGGAATAAGAACAAATGTCATGGATTATATTTGTATCTCCAACTACAGGTTTTACCTGGGCATTCTTATACATCTGTCCAGGTGAAATTTAGTTCTTCCCTACAAGATAGCAATATTATTTTAAAAAGTAGCAGAAATGCACATGCACTGACTGTATACACTGGCAGGACCTTCTGAAGTATAACCTTTGTTGTCATCTACATTTGATTACTTGTCACAAAGATATAAAGCATGATTTGTATCATAAAACATATTATTCTAAAATCTACAACCATTGTAAGTGTTTATTTATGAACTGATTACTTAATCGGTACTATGATGCAAAGCAAGATGTCTTTGGTCTTAGTAGATGTGTTGGGGTAATATTCTGTATCAATTTGAATGAGATATAGGATACTCTGGAATTTGATCAAACATCATTCCAATGAGTCTGAGAGGGTTTTCCTGAATAGATTCATATTTGAATCAGTAGACCATGTGAAGCAGGTTGCTTTATCTAAGCGTGAGCAGGCTTCATTCAGTCTTTGAAACACTGAATAGAATAAAGTCCATGTTTTCTTCCTGTCTACATTAATCTGCACCTCAGTGGATCTTGGTCTCCTTGTGTCTCAAACCAATAACTCTTCTGAGTCATCAGCTGTTATGGTTTGGATCTGGAACGTCTTCAAAAATCCTCATGTATTTCGATGTAATGGATTATGAATGTGTGGTAGATTATAGGTGAATTATCGGCCAGGTAACCTGGTGGATAGCGGAGGTTTGATTTGGAAGGGGCAGGACGCTGACACGCAGCCAGGAAGGTTGGTTAGCTCTGCCTTTCCTCCTGGGCTTGGTTTCCAGCCCGCTACAGGCTTTCATCATTGCAGGCAATGAATGAACTGGAAACTTGAGAAACTGTGAGAAAAAGCAAATCTTTCCTCCCTAAGTAGTGGGTATTGGGTATTTTGTCACACCAATGAAAAAGTAACTGAAACCCCAATTTGCTAACTCTTGATTCTTGGATTCCTCACACTCCATAGTCAATTGAGTTAATTCCCTGTAGCAAATTTATTTTTTTCTCTGTGTGTCTCTCTTTTTTTCTATCTCTTTCTTTAACTCTCCCAATAAATACATGAATTATATATGTATCAATGGAAATATAAATATATCTCCTACTATGATTCTATAAAATCTCTAATTAATACACAGGAACCCAAAAATTATGAAGAAATAAATGAATACATGTAAACTTTTTTTTTGAGACAGGGTTTCAATCTGCATCCCAGGCTGGCCCTGAACTCACTAGGTAGCCCAGGCTGGCCTTGGATTTCTAGCAATCCTTTTGCCTCAGCCTCCCGAGTGCTGGGATTACAGACATGTGTCACCTTGCGCAGCTTATATGTAAACTCTTAATATGTGAATCATATTACTAATGCTTTTAAATGTATAAAAAGGTGCTATTTATTCTTCAGTTTTGTACTTTGGAAATAATGCATAAATTATTTAAGAAGAATTACTATAAATATGTATGATTTCAGGCCTGTTTTCCTCATCTCTACTAGAATATTGTTCTTTGTTTTGTTGTGCTACTAACAGTTCTATTACTCCCTAAGTAGCAACAAGTAGCTAAAATTTATCAGCATGTACTATTAAGTTCAATTTTATTGAAACACATAGATGAAGAAAAATATTTAAGAAAAGATAATTTTAAGTCAATATTATAAATGAAATGTATAGAAATTAGAATATTTTCATCAGTAACTATTTTTAATGAATACTTATGTATTACTTCTATATAAATCTGTTTTCAAAGCACTTTACAAATCTAAGATTGTTCAGTCAACATCACACAGCATTGCATTTGTTTTTATATATTTCCAACTTCGGAAATGAGAACAATCATGAGTATTTTAAATAGTGTAACATAATAATGATGATAAATGATTTTTGAGACAGGGACTTGCTCTATAGTCCAGGCTGGTGCTGAACTCACTATTGGGCCCATGCTAATCTTGGATTCATGGCAATCCTCCTGTCTCAGCCTTCGGAGTGCTGGGCTTACAGCTATGAACCACCAGGCCCAGCTTATGTGGTGCTGGGGAATCAAACTTGGATATTTACTGTTTGTTACGCAAGCACTTCAACAGCAAAACCATTCTTCCATCCCGATAAATAATATTTGTAATACACCAGAGTGCATACTGCGTTATTTATTAAATTCAAGTCTTGAATTGATGGGTTCAGTTAGATTTTTAACAATTGAAAGAATTTTTTTTCAAAACTCAGTCATGTTATTCATTTTGGAACATTTTATTTTGTCACATAGCTGTAATCCCAGCACCCTGAGAAGCTGAGTCAGCAGGACTTCCCTTTTTGAGTTCATACTGAGCAAGTTAATCATTTGGCAAACCACATGACTCTTGCATATCATGAATACATAATAATAAAGACAATAACAGGAAAAATACAATTAAACTAAAAGACCGAAGATGCAACTCAGTATGAAAGCTTTGGGCTACATCCCCAGCACTGCCAAAAAAGAAATCCATTCCCCCCACATATAGAACCAAGCCTTCAGCTAGTGTGATGAGTCCTGTGTGCTTATCCCGAGCCACTTCAACGTCTTTGCTCCACTCCAGGCTTGGCCAGCTCTCCCCATTGTGGTTCCTCACTTTTTTATTATCTTTATATCCACAGTACTCAGGAGATCATTAATATTTCGTCCACAAATTAAATAGTAATTAGGGAGTGATAGAATTAATTAATGAATCAGAGAAATAAGGAGCCCAGAGGATAAAGGGATTAATGTTTCAAATCAGTGGGTCTCCAGCACTGAACAGTAAGAGCGTAACCTACTAATAATGCATCTGATTGAGGTGGCCGTCTCTGGACAATCCTACCCAGCCTTTCACACACGGCTTTGTCCCTAAGAGCCACCAAACATCCTTACTTTTCCACAGATATTTTCAAGCCTCAAATATGGTTGTTATTATGAATATATGTTTGACTAGGAAGATATTGTAAAGCAAATCTTCTTTTAAACCTCCATTATTCCATGAATAATAGTTTATGCAACAAAAATCAGAACATATTTTGTGTATTGACCTTAACTATTGTAAATTCTGATAATAATTTTCTCTCAATAAAAATGACAGTGGCTTAATAGTAAACATAAACAGCTCCAGAATCAGGAAGACCGTCGTTTATGTGTGCCTCTTCAAATTACTCACATGGTGGCTTTGGCAGTAAAAACTTGTCTAGAAGCAAGAAATTAATGTTAACTGACATCAATATTTTATGATGATTTAAATGCTAATGTAATAGTTTATTCACCTCCACTTACTATATATTCATGTTTTGAGTGATTCTAATTTATAAGGTTATATAGTTGATTCTTTTCCTTGTTTCTATCCAGAGTACTTAACAGAAGAGAATTATGTTTAAAACTGTACTTAGTCAAAGCCCTAAAGTGCAATTATTATTAATGTTCACACAGAGTGAAACTATTAATTTACCAGACCAGTTAGTAATGATTGATTGAAATTGATAAAAAGATTGCAAACTATGACAAGTTTTTACATGGCTCCAAAAATATATATTCACTATAAATTGCATATATTATATGTATATCTATATTTAAACTTTTTTCAAGTTTATATGCCTGATGTTATTTAAATTCCCTTATCAATTTTTGTAGGAAGATAAAGGGCATTTGAAAATTTCACTTAAAAGGAGTAACTAGTGATAAAGTTTTGCTTTTTTGAGAGAGAAAGAGAGAGAGAGAGGGTCTCACTCTGTGGTCCAGGCTGGTCCTGAATTCACTTTATGAGCCCAGGCTGGCCTTGGACTCGCCGCAATCCTCCTGTCTCAGCCTCCCGAGTCCTGGGTTTACAGGCGTGTGCCACCATGCCCAGTTTATGTGGTGCTGGGAATCAAACTCGGGTACTTAGCACTTGACTTAGCACTTACTCAAGTGCTTTAACCTCTGAGCCATTCCTCCAGCCCCCTACTTATAAAGTTTTAAACTACAGTAGTTTGTAAGGGCTAGGGTGAGTTTTCATGCTCGAACCACCATAACTTGTCTACAGAAAATCTTAAATTGATCATCTCGGAATGCCTAAAAATGTTCAAAATTTTTCATGTAAATGAATTCATGCAAATGAATGAGTCTATAATGAAACCCTTTTTAATTGTGTGACTAATTGTGTTTTTCAACCCCAAGTGATTATCATTATCAAAAATTCTACTGTTGTGTTTGGAGAGGAAATTCAAATTAATTTTGCAATACACTCACAATATTAACATAGTATTTCATGTCATTTCTTGAGAAATGAATTAATAATTAAAATTTATGTAACTTATTATTTAACTGCTTTTAAGAAAGATTGGAAGGGTAACTGTCCTTTAAATTTTATTTTATAAATAGAAAAATTGGTGCAGTAAGATAGCTCTGCCAAGCTGTTGATTTGGAGAACACTGAGAATTTTGAGATGATATCAATTCAGGAAAATGGTAATATTGTAACTTTCCCCTAAGTAGTTACTCTCTTTAAACTATTACTCTATACCCTCCTTTTTTGTAACTTGCTATAATTCTTTTCTCTTTTTCTGTAAATGTTTAGCAATCTCACTGTGTCTTGAATCTGATAGCTAGGAGTATTCTTCTCCTTGGAAGTTACATTTTACACAACACTAACAGCCCCTTTAAAAATGTGCATTCATCTGTGACAGCATCTGGCTTTGTTCAGAAACCTAGGAATGAATATCATAAAATATATGCTGATTTTTAAATCTTAGAATTTTAAAAAATCTTACAGAGTCAAAGACAACTTCTTTCAAAATTAGGTTGTCTGAAGTTTTTTTGCCTATTTTAATGCAAAAATAAACATAGTAGCTGAGTTGAAGAAAATGAGCATTTTTCCAGTGTATTTTGTGTCTTGGATTCTTCATGAGTTCATGTTTGAATGGGGGATCATGAACAGACCAAACAACCACTAGTCCAACTAATACTTTAAAAGTAGTGTTAACATATAGCAAAACTACAACTGCTGGTGCTCATGTGCCAGAAGTTTCCGCGGGCTGTATCTTCTAAATTGTGCCATCACCCCGCCCCCTTTCAATTCTTCCAAGTACATATATGACGAGCACAGTGGTTACATTGAGCTTGAAGATTTTGTGCACAAATACATCATGACGGCATCACGATCCCTTCCCCTTCCCCATGGGCCCTCCCAATCCCTCCCACATTCACCTCCCTGACTCGCCCCCCCCCCCCCCCAGCACACTTAATTGTTTCTAAAAAATCGCCTGTATCCTGGATTTCTCATATTAGGAAGAACGTGTGACATATTATCTTATGAGTTTGACTCACAGTGCCAAGAAAGATGGTCTCAAGTCGCTTCCGTTTATCAACAAAAACCTCAAACTTTTCTGTCTTTATAGAAGAGTAGCACTTTCTTGTAAATATATACCACAGTTTTTTAATCTATTGATCTTTTGGTGGATATTTCGATGTATTCCACAGTTTAGCTACTATTAGTTGTGTTGCTATAAACATGGGTATAAATGTATCTCTGTCATATATTGCTTTTAAATCTTTTGGAAAGATACCGAAAAGAAGTACCACTGGTTCAAATGAAGTGTTGACAGCTTTTTGAGGGATCTTCATATTGCTTTCCATAGTGGTTATATCAGTTGACTCTCAAATGAAGAAATAATAGTAGGAACCAACTCACTGCCTTTGTACCAGTAGAATTTTAAGGTCTTCTCATAAGTCAACATATTTAATGTTACCAACAATCTTTTGAATGATATATCTTACTATCTTAGCTTACACTTGAGAAAATTGAGTTGCAGAGAATTTTACTCTGTGACAAAATTACAAAATATTTATGGATATTATTGAGCTCCACAGTCTACAAACAATCCATGGTTCCTTAAAATGCTGACTGCAGAGTAGACTAGAGGAAAAAGAGTGTAAGTGCTAGGAGAAACATCGAATGGTCTCTCTGATATGAGAGATCCAGATCACAACTCTTATGGAACTTAAAACGAAAAACAAAGTGAAACAGGGGGGTTGGGTGGGGAGGGATGGACAGGCAGGTAAAGGGAGGGACAAAAGGAGAGTGGGGAAGGCCTTGTCACCTTGACAAGATACATAGGTGCACAAAATGCTCAACTTCATTGTAAACCTTAAATTCTGCACTTAAACGTGTCAATAAAATGGGAAAAAAATTTTAAAAAGAAAAAGAATGTAAGTGACTGTAGTAAATATTTTTGTAAGACAGAAAGTATTCAATTTTGGTTGGAATCAGCTAACTTTGTATTCACTGAAATGACAGATATGTAAATAGGATATCTGAAGGTCAGAAAGATTTAATTAGGTCAACACCATTGTAGGATTTAAGTCTAATTTTTTGATGATGTGACACTGACTAATATAGGATCAAAGACTGTGTCTTTCTACACTGCCTTAGCAAAGCTGTGTCCAAGTTGAATCATGAGAAAAGTAGCTTTGTATAAACATTTTTTTTCAGAATGATTCCATTTCTGAAAATATGCCAACCTTAATGATCAGAACCATGTATCAGAAACAATGAACAAAATACATAAGGGCACTATGTCCCAACAAACACTTCTCATTTTTTGCAATTTACTTCTTTGGGTTCTAAACATGGTCAACATTGGCGTGTGCTCTTGAAATCACTTGATCCTTCTCCCAGCTGGTACCTCAATGCTCTCATAGCACTTGATTATGATGCTACTGACGCTCCCTGAGACTGGATGGTAGATGTTCATTTCTACTGCGTCTTTTGTTTTATAGGTCCATAATATGGAGTCTATGAAGCAAATAGGCAGATTATGAAAGCATGAAAGTATTTAGAATAACACAATCAAAGGGAGGAATGGATGATGAATTAGTACATATGTGGACAATTAACCCTTTAAGATTGGTAAAAACATATCAGGATATCTCATAGAAAACTAAACATAATATTACACTGTGACAGGTAGGTGTTCCGTTGACTTTGTTGTTATGGTTTGGATTAGAAATACTCCCCTCCTCCACACTTCCCACTAACACCTTACTGTTTGGAAAATGACTGCTTTTGGAGTTACTTGGATAAAGAGGACTAATCTATGAAATTTGCATACTATTAAGACGTAATAGAGCCCATTTGAGACAGGTAGATCACTGAGTGTGTGGCTTGGAGGTGAATTTCCCTGCCTTCTGGCAACTTCTTAGCCTTACTGTTAGTCGTGGTCTGATGGCATAAGCAACCATCTGTCAGTCCTCTCTACCTACCAGCCCATCAACATTGCCAGCTGACCTTGCACAGACAGACTGGGGCCTCTGAGCTATAATCTAAAATAAGCCTTTCTCCTGTACATTGTGGGTGTGTCAGTTATTGCATCCCAGTGAAAAGAAAGTGACTAAGAAATTTGTTTATCATCTTTCCTGCTTTGCACTCCAGTTTTCCCTACTAAGGCAGGTCCTTCTCCTGACATTTGTATGTTATACAGACTCTTTTCCTTGGACCACACAACTAACTAGATCATTTTCATCATCAACAATCACTGTGTCAGTCATAACATCCTGTGAAATACGAAAGTGAAAAGAAATTAGCTTGTGTAGTCTAATTTAAATATCTAAGATAAAGCACATACGAGATGGATAGAAACAGGCCTGGAGGTTCAGGCCTGTGATTACGGCACTGTGGAAAGCAGAAAGAGGAAGACTGAAAGTTTCAGCTCAGCCTTGGCAACTCAAAGAGTTCTCGCCTGCATAATATATGATAATAATAATAATACTAACTACAATAACAACAACAATAAAATGGCTCTAGTTGTAGCTCAACGCAAAGGCCCTAGATTCAATGACACAAAAATAAATGGACCATTTTTAAAAGAAACATAGGCAAGTCAAATTCTAAGATCAAGATATTTAATATCTTCTATATCAAATCATTTGAGAAAATATACCAGAAATAAACATGGGATCTTGTTTGGTTCTTGTAAATATAAGGTCAACAATAATTGAGAAGCTAAAGTTGCTTAGATTTAGAAGGATTAAAATGATGTCAGAACCTCTCACTCTGTGATTACACATAGAATCACTCATGCATTTATTGTCACTAACTGTATATTGTTAAATTATTCTGCAGTTTATTCTATTCAGTTATTAAATATTTTCCATGCAAACTTTAAAGAAAGAGAAAATTGAAGCATGTTCTAGAGCGTTTTCACCCTTCCCTTCATTATCTGAAGATAATAAAAACAAATTAGATATTCCAAATAAGCTCATTTGCAGCATTCTTTGAAAAATATGCTTTCAATGACTCAATATCATCACAAATACCTAATGTCATACTCAACTTCAGAATAGACCACAGAAAATAAAAAATAATAATATTTGAAACAGTTTTCCTTTCTCAAGTCTAATTATAATTTGCACACAAGAAAGGAACATGTTTTGGCACATATGATTTTATATTAAGAGACCAAAGTGACATTCTAACACAGGTGCACAATTATCAATTAATTATGTAGTGGATATATTATAAAAATCTAAATAAGGCTACAAGTAATCTGTGAATTCGATATCAAATCAACCTTGAAAAAAACAAAATAAATGAAACAAAACTAAAGCACAGGCAGAGGTGCAAAAGTTTATTCTACTATTCATTCTTACATATTTTGCATTTCTTTATGTCTTAGTTTCTCTTCATTACTTGTGTGTTATTTCTGACTTACTGTTTAGGCAGATTTCATGAGGCAGATAAGTAAATACACATCTAGTTCCAGAAACCCAGATTGCGCTGGGCTTGGGTTGTTTACACAGTCTAGCATTCTTTCATATTTAATTTGACAATATTTTGAAAAAATTTCAAAGCTTGATGAGCTAACTGCATCTTCATTTCCATCTAGACTTAGGAAAGGGCTTAATTTAATTAGTTTTATTTTGTTGCTTGCTTCATGACAGTGTTTCACAAATTTTGAGGCACTGAAAACCAATTTCAGGGATTCTGCTTGGCAGCGCAGAGAACACCCCTCCCCCCTGACTCCACTCCCCTCTGAAGAACCAAGATGTGGGGAAATTGGCCTTTCTGAAGGATTTTCTCACCACACACAAATATGTGTGATTCTTCCTTTTCCAGAGCGAGCTAATGGACACCTAGAAAGCTGGGATTGAAAGAAACAACAGCAGCAACAATAAAGTGATATTCTGAAGCCGTGTTTCAGTGACGTTTGTGAGGATAACTACATAATTAACCTTAATTTTCACTCTGCTTTTTTTGACTCCATGCTATCTTTAACCGCTGTGTCCACGAGAGAAACAATTTATCTAAGCAGGGTGGTCCAAATACCCTTCTGTAAAGCAGCCTCCTTCCACTTAAAAAAAAAAAAACTGTAGAAAGAATGGTTCTAAATATCTAAAAAAAAATCAGCTGCTCATTACACATAATTGATTTCCAACAAGAATATACTTGATATTTTGTACCTAGAAAATGCCCAGCAAGAAAAATTAAATCATTGACCCGGAAACACTCATTTTTAATTAGAAGAATAAGATTAGCTTTCCAAAGATCAATCAAAGAAGAGCAGATAGAACTTCAAAAAGAAATACATTTCCAGAGCAAACTAGGAGCTGGAACTCTCACTCATCCTGCGCTATAATATTAAAAGAAAAGGGCTTTGTTTGCGCGCAGTTTACATTAGATACCAGATCCTGTAAATTCCCTGTCAAGGTCATTACCATAAACAGTGGCAGAAAGAAATGTGATTCTTCATCTTCTTTCCAGATTATTTCTCTGCAAGAATCTAGCATCTTCTGAAAGTGTATTTTATATTTTGATGAAAAAATAAATGGCCCATGTTTACTGCCTGTGTTTGGATTTCTTATGAAAAGAGACACTAAAAGAAAATAAAAGCTGGTGAGAAAGGTGACAAAAAACAGGAGCTAAAGGTGATAAAGATAAAAAGTGAAAGGCGAGAATAATGTTGTATGGATCATATATCTCAAGAGTGTTAAATAATTAATGAAAAATGTATATTAGAATTAAAAATTATGTATGTTGAAGAAAAAGAAACAATTCCAAATGTGGAAGGAAAGAGAATACCGTGTAATGATTTTCCACAAGATTGTTTGATTCCTAATAGAAACACTTCTGATTGTTATCATTTACTTTAATTTAATCTCTTCAATCATTTCTTCTGCTTTTGTCTTATTTTCTGTGGATTTTTCTAATGTTTCCTGCTTTTATTAAAGTATTTACTTTTTGGAAATCGGAAGAATTAAAATCACAATTGGGCAATCAGGAAGTTTACAGAGTCCTGACATTGTATATTTCTGATGACAAATTATGTGAAGTTTAAACATTAGGTAGCATCTTCTGGTGAGGTTAGTTCTTAAGAGAGTGAGGTTTTGGTATAATCTCATCAAACAGAATTATAACAATTATATTCTTGTTGCATAAACAATTTAAATTCTTGATAATATATCTAAATACAACAATAACCAGAACATGTTATTGGTTTTGAAATAATAAGATGATAGCATCAGGTACCCGTACAACTAAAATAGAACATTAAATTGTCAGCCATAGATATTTGAAAGCAAATAAAGTTTGAAATTCTCTCTTGGTATGGACAGTCTTATTGCTTTCATTTTTATGAACTCAGATTTGCACAATGGATTCCAAAATAATATTAAACTGGTGTAACATATACGACAAGCTTAGGGTGAGTATGGTAACAAGAAAAATTTAATAAGGATCAATCATTTGCTTCAAAAACTGAGTGAATTGCAAGTTATTTAAAGAAGTAATTTTTTATCATTTTATAGGAACTAAAATATGTACAGTAAATAAAGATCAAACAATAATATTAAATTCCAATTGGTTGTCCAAATGAATAATTTGCTATCACTGGCTTAACTATACTGTATGTAAAAAATAGGCACAGATTAATTTCAGCTTTGATTTTAAAATAATGTATCATATTTTTGAATCTTCACATCTTTTCAGATAGTGAAGTGTTAAAGATCAGTTGTCTTTAATGGAAGTATAATAAGAAAGTGTTCCAGTTCTTTCGCAGTTTCTACAAAAGATACTGATACGCTGAGCCATTCATTTAACTTTATCTGGCCTGCCTTTGCGTTCTACAGATGCTGCCTACTGAATTCTAAAAGCTACAAGAACCCTTCTGTTTCAGTCTCTTGTAAGACTTGTCGTCTCTAGCCTTTGTCTCAGTTCTGTGGGCTATCCCGTATCTTTCCAATAAATTACAGTAGTTTGCTAAAGATATCCTGTTCTGTTTCACAGCTTGCAAACAAATAACTCAAAATGACACAGATATTGTTTATTAGGTGGCATTGATCTAACTGGCTGCCAAAAGACTTGCCATCATAGTTTTGTACAAGCAATTTTCTCAGGAAAAATCAATGCAATGTTTTGCCTCAAGAATAAAATCAGATTAAAAGGAAAGCTAGTGGGAAAGTGAAAATCTCTTCATCCTCTCTTAAATTATGAAGATGAACAACAATCAATTTTCTTATCAAATGATTACATAGGACAGCTTTGTAAATCTATTATTTTCATCGATAGAAATTATTTTGTAGAATGTACTATAAGCTACATCAGTGAATACAATCTGTGAGCTCTCAGAAGGTAAAATGAACACCTCACCAAGATTGCACTTAATACCTGCTGTGTTCTGACTGGACTTCCGGCATCTCTTCATCTGTATTTATTCCTGCCAAACAAAATTATTCCTTATTTCATCATAAAAGTAAAAGCATGATTAGACAAAACTGCTCCTTAAAGTTTCTGCTACACCTTGTTCATAATTGTTTTTCTTCAGCTGTCACTAGAATCCATTTATTTTGGGGTTTAATCACATTGATCTACTGAAACCTCTTGTCAACATCACTAGTAACCATGGTGTTCCAGTAGCTAATGATCAAGCAGTCACCCTATTCAATTTTATCTTATCAGCAGAAATAATTAGTTTTGTAACACCAGTAAGCTTAATAATTTTAAACATAAACTCAGCCTACATTATTAACAGACATCTGTTGCCTTTTTCTATTCAGAACACTCAATATGTCTTATCAATTGCCCCACTGTGCCTTGGTACCTGATTACATTGTATTTTAAACAAAAATAACAAATGTACTTATAAAGTATCATCCAAACTTGCTTTTGCAGTAGTCTTTCTTATCACATTTAAAACAACCTCTATTAAATTGTCTAGTTTTACATATTACAAAGTCATAACTAAATCCAACTTTTCTCCCACGTTGCACATTCGATATTACTTTGATGATATACATGGAGTTTGTCCATTTTCTACTCTACTATGCATGATTTAAGGGGTCTCCTAAGTAGTCTCTCTTCCTTCTTCATCCTTTTTTGCTCTCCATACAATGACTATAGAAAATATGTTCAGACATATCAAGTATCAAGTATTAAAAGTTGGTCTTCTCATTAAGCAGATTCTCAGATGAGGTTTTATGGAAAGAATCAAATTTCACCTTTAGCCACTCCTGGTAGATTCACCTTTCAAGGCTGATCCAAACTTCTCACCATGAGTTTAGAGAGCCATTTTTATGATAAACCCTCTCGGGAATGCGTGGCCTTGTTGGGCAAGAGAGCTTTCTGTGATAGGACAAATTCAAAAGTGCCTACATGTTAAACACCGCCTGCCATTCTGGCAGCAAAACTAAGCAGCTGCCAAACAAAGCTCTTATTAAAGTACCTTATGGCCTGCACATCACAATGTGTACATTTCTTAACCTGTCACTTTGTTTAAAATCACCTAAAGGTTTGTCCTTTCTTTTAGAATTTGAACCATAGAATTCACAATAGTTTTAAACCATTTGCAATATCCAGGCCTGCATTGGATATGGATATGTACGGCTGTGGTTCATGTCGCTCACACTGTTCTGGCTCTCACTGTCCTCTGTGCTCCTGATAAAACATACATGTCACAGTGCCACGTTCTGTGGGCTCCACTTCCTCCAAAGCAAATTACTTTCTCACTTCATAATTTTAATGATTTACGTTAAGATCATGCCCACTGTGAAAGATATTTAGTGTCTGTGGCAAAAAAATACATGGCATAGAGACAATATAGTGAGAAAATTATGTGCTGGCTCATAATTTTAGAAGTTTTCAACAATATTTGACTGCCTTCATCCTTGTGTTGAAGTATCATTATGAACTCATGTCTAAAGGAAACTTACTCAATTCATGACAGCCATGAAAAAAAAAGAAAAAGAACAAGAAATAAAGGGCCTGGAGACCAGAATCTCTGCAATGCCATGCCAGCGTGATCAACTGTCGTCAAACATGCACCATCTCTTTTCTTTTATTACTGCTAATACTGGAACCAATATGGAATACTAATAATGATAAAGTTAGAGCTCCCATGGTCCAATTACTTCCACTAAACACACAAGCATCCAATTCTCCAACTCAATGAGCCTTTTAAGAGGTGTATTGTATACAAATCATAAATTTTGCCTCTCTGAGTTTTCCATTCATACACTTTACTTCTTTATATGTGCATAGAGAAAAAACTTTCACAATTGTCCTAATTGTACTAGCGTATAATTTCTATCAAACATTGTGCCTTTATATATTTCTTGTTAACAAGTTTTCTTTTTAAAAACTAAATCACTGCTGTAACAATAACCCCAACCCATATTTCAAGACATTTTTATTAAACTACTGACTACTACTACTATTAAACTACTGACTACAATTGACTGAAATAATCATAGTCTAAAGTATCATGAGTAGGGAGAAAAAGAAACTATGAAGTCCCGTTTTTATATCCCCTTGGAAAATTTCATCGTTTTTCTACTTTACTTAAATGAATTAATTTATCTGGTACATTACATACTTAAAAAGTTGATTTCCTTTGCAATACTGTTAGAAATGCATCATCATAAATTAATGTCTACATTATACTTGACTTCTTTGTAAGACACCAGGAAGAAGGAAAATAGTTGCTTACAATTATGTCTTTATAAGAAAGAATAGTACTTATTGGTAGAGCAAAAAAAGCGCACGAGCCGTAAGCTTTAACCCCAACAGGTGCATTAAGAAAGAGCAGGCTGATGCACTAAGTAGACTGACTGATGGAGGCAGAGATGGATTGGCACCTGGATATGTAGACAGGTCACGTTCAGTAGAAGACAGATGATGGGAAGAGAAAAAAAAGAGATGAGGTAAAAAAAAAGTTGACATTCAAGTTTTCCAAACTAAATTAAAAATTAGATTAAAATTAATTTATTAGATATCAAAAAGGGAAATAAACAATATATTCTTTGAAAATAAATAATGTCCATCCCATTAACATGAATAAGAATCTTTATAAAATTCATAATTTTAATTTCATATTTCAGAACTGACTAGAATTATGACTAAATAATATAGTGAGTATTGATGATTTTGCATGGCAGATATTATTAGAGTTTAATAATCTTTATTCCAAGGTTTCTGAATAATCTATGTCTTACCTGCTCTTTCCGGTTTCTGGAGCATAATATCTTACACCCATCACATAGAAGAAAGGTTTATCTTAGGTTCGTTTCAGAGGTCTCAGTGCAGGTATTGTTGGCAAGCTTCCAGGCAAGCAGATGGTAGTGGTGGAAGAAGATGGCACATGACAGCCAGGAAGTGAGAGAAAAGGAGCAGTCCAGGATGGAGAAAAATTCTTCCCGGTTCCAGCCTCTGTGATATCCCTCCAACCAGGTCCTACCTCTCAACATCAGATAAAAGCATCAACGATTAAGCCGCTACTGAGCCCAGCAGCTCCATAATCAAATTACATTGCAAATACAAAACTTTTGGGGCACTTTAGAATTAAATGATAACTTTCCACCCTTGGCTTATGTTCATCCCTTTATGCAGAAAACATTTAGTGTTTTGTTGCAAAGATATATTACCGCTATAAAGATACACTGTTACATAGATACATTCCTATTGATCTCTAACAGTTGCTCAGTTTTACCAGTTTCAGCAGTGAGAAATACAAGTCCGAGTCCAACACAGCCTCTCAAATGCAAGGAACACTAAACTATGAACTCTGTCACACAAAAAGAAAGAAAGAAAGAAAGAAAGAAAGAAAGAAAGAAAGAAAGAAAGAAAGAAAGGAAGGAAGGAAGGAAGGAAAGCCACATAATTCCAATATATTGCACAATGGCACAGTGTGATTATTTCCATTTCATTTGGAAGGCAGAACTAGATGGAAAGGAATGAAACTCACTCAATTCTGCATCAAAGTCGGACAAGGCAGGGCAAGCTGTGGTGAGATGTTAACGTCTAAGGATGGCATTGCCACCTGCAGGTAGGTGGCTTCTCTTAGTGAAGGCTCTGTTCAGAGCCTGTGGTTTTCCTCAGCAAAGGACCCATGTTTCCGTCATCTGTACCTTTCTGGCTTCTCCACTGAATCCTCAGCCTCATTTTCAGTTTTATGCACTGCGTCATTAGGAACCCAACACCCGATCTCAGTGGCCTTGTTTTGAAATATTAGAGGAAATTTATATGGTCCAATAACTCTTGCATTTTGCATGCCTGTAAAGCCTGTGACCTCGAACAGTGTGAAGGCCTGGCCCAGACAGAGCCAGAGCCTGTCCCACTTGCAACGTGACTACTGCCCTTCTTCCAGGTGACTGGAGCAGGGACAACACTTTCCTACCTTGTCCTTAGTGTGCTCTGGAGCTTTGGGCACAAGAAAAAAATCTTTTCCTTTCATATCCATGCACCCGTGAAGGGTGGGATGTGGCCAATTTTGGAAAGAATTTCAATCTTTCTTCCCTATGATACTTAGTACTTGGGCTCTTTCTAATGATAATTCTTTTAGCAATTAGCTCAGTGTGGTTCCTTGATCGTAGGTACTTCTGTTGTGATGAAATCTTGGTAAGTTTTTTGATGTAGTTTTTTTGATGTTCCTGTAGGATTTTTATGTCTTCTTTCCTTTAATATTTGTTCCTGATTTTCACTACAAATCCGAGTAGAAATAGCCAACAGTACACATTCCGCACATTAAATTTTGGCTGCTTTGAAATTTTCTCTGCCATAATAATTAGTCTACTGCCCTTAATCTTAGCCTCAGTTAAAGTACCAAGACCAGTGTAAAATGGAAATAAGTTTTCTGCAAGTGTGGAGCACTTAAACTCTAATCCAGCTGCCCATGGAGCCCTTGTTCCACGGAAACATTACGAGCCTGTACACATTGCTATCACATTCTGGTTGTCTGGGCTCCAGGCTATTACACATCAGCTTGTTTTAAAGTGGCATAAGGCTCCTCTAGTTGACATTTTCAAACCTTTTCATATTCCTCTCACAAACCAGTATGGAGACGGTTTAACCCGCACGGCAAGACACAGTAACAAGCCCACTTCTTTATTTGTTTATGGTACTAGAGATCGAGAACAGAGCCTGGAGTCTTTCCACTAAGCTAAAACCCCAACCCGTTTTTCAGTTTTTAGACAAGTTCTTGCCACAATGCTAAGGTGCCCAGACTGAATTTGAAACTGTAATCCTCCTGCCTCAACCTCCCAGAGTACTGGGTCACATCCCTGTGCACCTGGTCATGCAATTTATGCAGTTTTAGTCAAATATGTCTTGTTAGAGAGACAGTGAGTGGTAGAATAAATTATTCCTGAAATAAATAGTAATCTGTTCCTTTTAATTCTGTAAGCTAAAGTGAAGGAAATTAAGAGAGAAAAATTAGAATCTCAATGTTTCTAGCAAATAAGAAATTGTGATCTTAGTTCTAGCATACTCAGATGTGTTCATGGGATTTTAAACATTCTACATGAAAATTAAACAATTTTTAAAATATTATATTTAGAATTTTTATGTATTTGAAAAATTAAATACAAACATTCAAAAAGCACAAACTATACCAAACAAAATTTTTAAAATATCAGTACTTCTCAATATTTTCTTTTTTAAAAACTCTACTATCACCGTTAAAATATTATAATATCTATTTTTATATAATATTCATTTTATCTTTCCCCATGCATTTGTGTTTCAGGATGCAAAGTTTGCACATGTTATCTTTGTTGACATAATCACTGCTCCCTATCTTGAGGGGTAGCTAGATCTTAGATGATAGTAGATCACCTCAATTGTTTTGATATATCTTTAATGTACGAAATAGAGTATTCTCCAAAAGAAAACTGCATATGATTCTAAATTTTCCCATTTGAACATATCGGTCTTGATTCTCCTTGCAATCCTCAGACTGGTTGATGGCCCATGAGCAACCTCACGTGGTAAGAGAATCCTGCCTGTTTGGTGGAGCATTGTCTGGATCCAAGGGCTGAGAGCTCACCTGCAAGAAATGTCACTCTCTGTGGGTGTAAGATGCAACTCCATCATCCTGTGAGTATTTGTACTTATGACAACCTCTATCTTGTTTGAAAACTGACCACTCATATCTAGAAATTTAGCAAAGGGAAAAAAAACCCACCCTTCATTTTAAATTTAATTCTTAGTTTTAGTCCACCTACATCAAAACTTTTGTCTCATCTACTTAAGCAATATAACAAATAAATTTGTACTTATATGTTTTGTCAAAGTATTATCTTATTTTTAGGGATAATTTCAATTTATTCTTATGAGAAATGAGGCTGTTTGCCTAAATTATGTACCTTAGAAGATGCCTGTATGTGTGCATATTCATTTGAGCAGCATAAATTCACACCACATTTGAGTCAAAGACAAATTAAAATTTCATGAAAAATAATTTCTAAATCATCATTGTATAATACTGAATGACTACAGGGCAGTCAATATTATGGAGAAACAGGAAAAGCTTTTGCTGTAATTATGGTATATTAGCAACTTGGAGTACAATTTTATAAATGCATTTGGCAGACAAAGAGTTGCAGAAAAGTGAATTAAGAAATGAATGAATGAGTGGAGGGTAATGATTGCAAAAATAAAGAGCTGACATGTGTTTTGAAAAAGGCCATCTCGAGTGCTGTAGATGTTGTGATTTTTTGTTACATGCCTTTCGGAGCTCTTAAAATGTGTTTTTCTAGATCTCTACAATTAAGGCTTCAATGTTTTATTCTATAACAACTATCTTCATGTAAATCAGACAAGTAGATTACGGTGAAATGCACACAGTTTGTCAGCAGAATAAATATGTGTTGGATCAAAGCAAATTGTTTGAATTGGATTGAACTGGCGTTCACATAATGGCAGGATGTTCTGTGTGTACGTCGGAAAGCTACTGGCTGAAAGGGTGTATTTAGTGTTTCTCTACATCCCACCAACATTCATTTGCTTAATTGGACTTAATAGTCTCAAACTTTTAAATAGAACGTGGATACTTAGCAGACCTGTTTTGTAGATTTACTTTTAAAAATTCAAACAAGAGAATCTGTTTTAAAAGTCCTTTTTGTAAAATGCCATAGGTTCTTAGATTTAAAAAAAATATATATATATTTTGGAAAGCCAAAACTATGTAAACAACAACAAAACATTCCTATTCTTGTGTGTTGGATTTGAAATTGTAAGCACCTGGGGTGTGTTGGTGGGATGTGCATGACTACTACTGCCAAATTGCCTATTATGTGACTAATGAATATCATATTGCCGGTGAAACAATTCAATATATGAGAACTTACACTGGTTATATCTTGGCGATTATGTATTTTCCAAGTTTTAAAAAACTAGTTTTAGTTCACTCTGGGAATTTGGTATGTAGAATGTGTTATCTCAAGAAAGGAAATGGAGAGTATCAGTTTAGAGAATCATCTCTCTATGCAAAATATTTCATATTTTCATATGCTGGATATGCTTGTGCAAATGATTATATGTTATATATGTGTACATTTTTGTAACAACTACATACAAATATTGTTATTACATTTACATTAGTGAGTATATGTTGTGATTGTGTCAAGCAGAATCATGTTTTTTAAAGGTAATAGTAAACATATGCAATTAATTGATCATTATTGCCATTTACTGGAGCACTTAATCAGAATTTTATGTACAGAATTATACTTATTGTCCTCAAATTGTTTTTACTGAAAAATAAATACTTAAAAAGTATTTTATTCAAAAATGTCAAAATATAATAACTAAAAATCATGTTTAAAATTAAAAGTCATATTAATTAACAGAATAAAATTATATATATATACTTGCTAAGCTATCTTGTTTTTATTAACCAAATGACATGTTTTATATTAAGTATATTTAATATGAGCTATATTGATAGTGTGGAAGTTTAAGTTTTTGAATTAGTTGAATAATCTTGTAAGCTATGTAACCAAATATCTAATCTATTTCCTGTATTGTATGAATGTATTAGAGAATATTTGGTGTGTGTGAGCACAAGTACCTTTCTCTTAGCAACATGTGTTTATGGCCAATCTTATTCAAACTTAGCTTTCCTCGTTACACAGAAAGGTGGACCATGTACTATTAGATGAAAACAGTCACTTCAGCGAAGGTTTTGAAATTTTTCTGGGTCCAGGCTTTGAAATAAACAAATTTGGAGAAAAAAATTTGAGTGTCAAGCTTATTATAACACATAAACTTTTCCCACTCCCTACCACGCAAGCAGTGTGATGACAGCTATTTGAGAAAGCATCTCTATGTTACTGCACTCCCCTGGAACTAGAGTTTTTGGAGATTGACCTCCTTGAAACCACCATGACTTGGGGAGGCAGATTCAAATGGCTTCTGGAAATGAGTCTACAAATGGCTTCTGGAAATAAGTCTACAGAGGGATTTTCACTTATTTTTTTTTTACCATTTCCATTAAAAACCTTATGTTCTATTTTTAAATTTTTGACTGATTGACATTTGTCAGTACACAACAGGTCAAATGTTTCAGCTTTATACTTCACGCATGTCACTTACGATGGGTCAGAGTCAACCTCACATTTCTACTTTAGCCTGACCGTGACTTAATTAAGCATGTGGATAGCCAGGTGGTACTTTTAGGTGAAGTGAAATCAGAAAGTCCACTTTCTTCTAACTCTCCTTCTAAATGCTGCTACTGATTTATTTACTTAAAAGTTTCACTTTGCCAAGTTGCTTTGGATACCAGGACTCAGTTATTGCATTTTGAATTTATTTTCTACCTTGTGCAATGTGCTTATACAAGGGCAATTACAAGGGTTAAGTTGGGTAATTTTTCATCTTCTCTAAGTGCCAGCCACCAAAACTACATTTAATTTGTGGGCATCATGCATCACTGGTTGGTTTTCTGTCAGGGAACAGAGTAAAAGATTTCTAGGGTTCAATTTGGGGAACAAACGTTTTAATTTCTTCATTATTTTTCAAGTTAAAAGCCCAATGGGCCAATTCTTCTATAGGGTATTACGGGTCCAAAAAAAAAATATTAGTGGTTACAGGTGTTTAAGAGACAGTGCAATCGACTAACGATCAACTGAAACTGGTTAACTTTTGTGTCATGTTATTACAGTTCATCACTGGACACAGGATACTTGACAGTGAAGAAATTTGATACTGAAAAACATCTTTATCTTCAAAAATCATACAAAAACTGAAATTATGCTTTTTAGACTATTGTTTTTTAATAATCCATTTCCATTACTTAGATGATATGCTCAACATCCACAACAAACAAACGATTGGTTTATTAGACTCAAAGTTTTTGTCCATGGAAGAGTTCATGGCAGAAACCACATAATAGATGGCCATGGGTAGCAGGAAGCCTCTAACCCAGGACAGCCAGGATAAAGAGAAAGAAAGGAGTTGGTGACAAGAATGAAACCTTCCAAACCCCCCCTGTCCCCAATGACTCACCTGGAAGGAGGCTCCACCTTCTAGACTATATTCATCTACTACAGTCATCAATGAATCAGCCTCTTCATAAGTATGGTAAACATGGTGTGGCCCCCTGGGCCAATCAAGTTTCAAACACATGAGATTTTAGGGGACATATTTAGCTTTAAAGTGTAATGCTTTTGAAGAAATTGTAAGAAATAAATTATCACACTTTTCATTTTGATGATAAAAATGAAAATATTATCTTATTTGATAGAGAAAATATACAGTAGAAATTTCAGTTAAAGTTATCATGCCTCAGCCAAACATTGAGCTAAGGAATCCAGGTTTAAACCATACAACTTCAAAGAAAAGTATTTATTAAATAAATGTAGCTAAATTACTATAGCTAAAAATGCCTCTGACAAAGCAAAGATCTTTCTTTGCCTTTAAGTGACTTAATAGCCCAAGCATTTCATAGTAATATATTTTATTCTCTTCTGTGCAAAATTGCATTTCAATAGTCAAATTAATGTTAAATTATTCCAACATTGTGTGTAAAGAGACTATAATGAATGATACCAATAAAATTTTTAATTAAGCAGTAGGAGCAAAATTATTTTTCAATGTTTTTTTTTTTTTTTGCCATTTTTCTAGGATACACGCTGCATTTTTAAGAGATTGGCTTTGCTGTCCAGGCTGGCTCTGAACTCACTTTGTAGATGCGGCTGGCCTCAAACTCCTGGCATTCCCAAGTGTGTACTCATACACCTTTAAAACAAGCATTCGGGTTCCTGCTTTACACAATTTGCAGAAATATTTGCAATTTAAAATTAATAAAAATATGCACAATAAAATGTGCTATTCCATGTAAAACATAGGTATATGTGTATTTTTATACAGAAAGTGTTTGTATCTTTTCATGTGCTTAGTAACTATGAACAGAAATTATTAACATACAGTACAACATAACTAATTTATATCATTCACATTAGATTGCAATTAAGCACCATCATCTAAGCATCTCAATATGTACTCACCTTAATATGAATCACTTCATTTCAGGAGATGAAATTTAAGAATGATCACCAATCAAATGGTTATCAGGTAGCCTTCTTGAGTTAAGAATTCATTTCTCTGAGTTTGAGCTGTGTTCCAAATATATAGAGCAAATGTAACACACTGATCATGTTAGCTATCATATCTAAGAATACCAGAGACAGCAATGAACAGACAAGTAAAAATAGAAAATCTTCTTTATAGAAACTTTTCTGTATCAATTGTTTTTAAATGTCAATGCACAGCAACGTGTTTTTGTCACTTTTGTATTTATGTTCAAGTCCTTTTTATTTAAAATTGCAAACATTTATCACAATGTGCCTTATGTCGAAATAGTCATGCAAATATTTTAAGTGTAAAAAGGTTTATTGCTATATATGTATATTTAGCAAAAAATATATTTTTTCATCCATGATAAAAGTTTTAAGTTCTCACTTGCATAAATATCTGTTCTGGTTGTTGTTTACAGTATAATGAGTTCGGGGAGGTTTATTTCTATGAAGTAAGAGTAGTTCTATCATTTTGACATTTAATTCTGTTTCTCTTTTATAAATGTTTTGTAAAAAGAAAGTCACTTAGCATTTGCTTTGTTACCTACAAACATTTGTCCCAGGTAGCTACTGTAAAAATACATATTCAGTACTTAATCACTTATTGACTCAAATTTTTTGGTAGAATTCTTGTCATAACATATTTTCAGAATAATTTTACTATAATACATTGTTACAAAAATATGATCCTTCTAATACACATAGAATATATATATATATATATATATATATATATATATATATATATATTTAAACATATATAAACAAACATGTATACATACGTATTCTGAATATATGTAAAGATTTGGTCACAAATCAATATCACAAAATGTAGGAGATTGTTTTTTTGAGTAAAAGTATAACTTAGGGAATGAAAACATCCACTCTATATTTCAGCTGATTGCCTTCAACAATTCAGAAAACACTTTCTCAAAACCTCATGCCTGAATGAAGTCAGTTTATGTACCACAGAAAAACTTCTTACTTTCGTTTTGAAGTTATAACTAATGCCATGCTAATTTTTTTTTTCTACCTGGAATATCTCTACAATGATTGAATGCTTTAAGGATGATTGCCTTATAAATGTAGTTAAAACATTAAAAAAATCTTTTCTTGACTAAATGACTTCCTATAAATTAAATGTTCGCCCACAACACTACACATATAGAAAGCCTAATTGTCAATGTGTTGTATTTTTGTTGAAATAAGTTCTTTTATGTGTAACTCAAGTTTAATGAGGTTATGAACACAAGACCTCTTACATTATATTAGTATCCTCATAAGAGGAGATACCAGAGACATCAGGTTCTCAAACACAAATTCCTCAGGCACCCTTTGGGTATACCTTCAGAAGTTAGCCATCTGAAAGTCAGAGTTAAAGTCTTCACGGGGAAGTAGTCATGCCCACAGCCTGTTTTATACTTTCTAGCACCCAAAGCTGTAATTAAATAGATTCCCATTATTTCAGTTACCCCAACTATGACATTTTGAGGTGTCAGGTTTAGCAAACTAACACCAAATTCAAGAAATTACATTCTGCACTATACATTCATTTTTTTTAACTTAGCTATCTATTATTTTGAATTATTTATAGAAGACTGATTTTGAAGTGAACAAACTGAGGAAAGCACCTCTAACAAGAAGAGAAATAATTATGGACTAGATCAATGGGTGTCCTAAATTTTAAAGCGACTTTTTGTATGTGGCGCAGCAGAGGCATCCATGAAATCGCACTACCACTAGAAGCAGTAGTTGCTCTAAGGACCCAGAGAAACGGGGATAATCATATTTCCCTCTGGTGCAGTTTTTCTTTGGCATGATGTTGAGCTCTGAGGCTTTTCAGCCCTACAAATAATTCATGAGTTGATTCCTTTATCTTTTTTAATAAGCACTTTTCCTGCTTCATTATTTGAGTCACTGTCATTTACTTCTACTAAAACCCCTGAGTGGCACAGGGGAAGCAAGTAGTAGGGCAGGGAGGGAGGGCGAGGAGGGGTGGGGGAGGGACAAAAGGAGAGTGGGAAAGTCCTTGTCACCTTGACAAGACACGTATGTGCACAAAATGCTCAACTCCATTGCAAACCTTAAATTTTGTGCTTATACTTATCAATAAAATGGGGGAAAAAAGAGGTGGCATATATTATGAGGAGAACAATGAAAGCAGATAAGGAGAGGAGTGCTGGAGCCAAGATGTCACATGGCATTGTGTCAGGGGAGACTGGACCAGGAAGGATTGTTGTGACTGTTGGCTTTATTTTGAATTAATAAGACAATATTTTTAAATGTTTGATTATTTAAAAAATAAACTCAAAAATATAAATAAAAGACTTTTCATGTCCATGAAATGAGAAAGATCTCTGAAGTAAAAATGTACTTGGTTTACATGACCGAGAAAAAAAATAGTTCAGGGTTTTTAAAAATGTTACATCTATAAAACCATTGTCAATATATGTATTTGGTATAATGGTAATCTTTGGTTCAATTAACACAAAAGGAGAAAATGGGTTCTTGTGCATCACAATAATACAACATACAGGATTTCAAGAGAATTAGAACTATATTTAATGCTTCGGTCTAACATCATATGGTGTAATCAACACCACAACATGCACAAAAAAGTCATTTTCCTTACGTGATAACTAGTGTTTGCTGAGTATTTTTTATTCACCAACCTATTCCATTCTGATTTCCTTATATAATTTTTTGTAAAGTCTTAGTTTGCAGAGTTAAATATTTATTTAAATTTATTAACAAAGAAGTCATTAATGTTTCGAAAAGTGGCTCAGAACATTATATTTTATAAATTAGAATTTCTCCTGAAACAGTGGGCTTATAATTGGGTGATTGGCCAAAAAGAAAATGGCCACTGCGTAATATAATAAAACTATGAATGAGTAAACCAGTGGGTAATCATGAATAAAATGTAAACAAGTAGTTTCACATCTACTGCCATTTATATTTTAAGGCTTTTATTTAAGTTTTTAATTCCACTTCATAAGTACACGAGGTTAAAATATTTTTGGAAATTATAAATATGAAGACTCAAAGTCACATAAGTCATTTGGGCTGCCTCCCTTCCTGACACTTTTTGTGTAGACACAAACCAGCAGCGTTTTTCCTGTTTTCTTTGGCCAGCAGTCACAATCAGAGCCACAGTAACGCAGCTGCAGTCATGGCCAAGCAGCGTCTTGAGTGGCCTAGATGTATGATACAAATTTCTGAGTTCATGAGAAACCTAACTCTAAAAATATAGGTTTGGGAAAGGTTGCACTTATTTGCTTTCTGGTGCCTTGTGGTATTTGCAGTGATAGCCCTACAGCCAGAGTCCCGAGCCTCTGTGTCTTTTCAAATCTCCATGAAAGGAGACATGCATAGGAGGGTGGGCAGATAAGTAAGTGGACTTCTAAATTTATTTGATTGTTTGTTTTATATTATTTATTTAGTTATTTTTGAGACAGGGTCTCACTCTGAAGTCCAGTCTCTCGCAGAGCTCAGTTTGCACAGGGACTGGCTTCAAACTCATGACCGATCTTCCTACCTCGGTCTCCCTAGGTGAGATTATAGATGTGGGTCATCACTCTCAGTTTATGAGTTATTAGAGAATCAGAATGTGGGCGCTGTGCTTGGTAGGACAGTACTTTAATCACGGGGCTATTCCTCCAGCCCAGGGTGTAGATTTAAAAGAAAATGTACATGGTTTATTATCATCCTCCTTTGGAAATCTTATAATGGTTCCCCTTATGAAATTTATAAAAATTCACAAAAGCATTTTTTATAAAATAGATTTATGAATTTTCCTTAAATATTTTTATGATGAAATATAAAATGAATATTAACTTTCATAGTTGCTTTTTCTTTGCTGTGTCTCAATACCTGGCATCCACAAGTAAAGGAGGAAAAAATTATTTAGCTCACAGTTTCTGGTGTCAGGTCAATCACGGGAGGGAGGCTGTACAGCGGCAGAATCACACAGGATGCCTGGAGTCAGGTCAGGGGCCAGAGCCAGAACTCCAGAGACAGATCCTCACAGAATGGCAGAACACAGCCAAGTCTGGGAGGAAGGGGGAAACCAGCAAACGCCCCTTCACGTCATGCCCCAAGCAACTGCCCCTTACAGCCAGACCCCATATCTTGATACATGAGGCTTTTGGGGGACACTCCAGATCCACTTCATTAATCTTTACTTCATTATCTATCAAAACGTACAATAAAATGGGAAGAAAGATACTCATCTTAATTCCATTATTTTCAAAGAAAAAAAATTAATGAAGATAGCATTTTTCTGTGACTTTCAAATGTTAAAACTTGGAATTTGACATGAAATAATATCATTGGCATTTCATAAACTTTGATTCATTACACTAATGGCAAAAAGTAAAAAAAAAAAGTGCTGAAAACTCTAAAAATATGTTCTTTTCATGGCATCAAAATATGATGCTATAAATCTCCTGCTGTAATTTACATTTTTGAATTCCCAGTAGACATTTTCCTTCCCAGTAAAGAAGT
The DNA here is from genome assembly GCA_004027205.1 of Ctenodactylus gundi. NCBI lineage: Eukaryota > Metazoa > Chordata > Mammalia > Rodentia > Ctenodactylidae > Ctenodactylus > Ctenodactylus gundi. The sequence goes on along the minus strand of PVKB01000935.1, from coordinate 229,892 downwards.
AAGAGTGTCTTTAATAGTATACATTTTAAATCATTACCTATAAGAAAATATATGCAACCGTAAATTCACATTTTAGATGTAATGAACTCATTGTAAAAGATATTCTTGTAAGTTGAATTATCAGAGCTTCATATTTTCTGTTAATGCAAAATCTGCAGAATTTTTGTCAATATTTGAAAAAATATCATTCATCAAACATTGTTTTAGAGTCATCACATACCAAAATTATTCAAAATATATACTTATCAGTAACTTTAGATCTTAAATCTAAATTTCTTTTACTTTTATATTATTCAAAATGTCCACTTGTCATGTAATATGGTGATTTGCAGAGGCTGGGAGGACAGAGAAGGACAGAGGTTTCTCATGGAATTCAAAGTTACCTCTAGACAGAAGCAAGAATCTTCAGTGCCATAATTGCATATTTCAAAAATGTAGAATGAATGATATTTAAGTCTTTACCATAAAAAGGGATAATATTTTAAAAGAGGCATTTTGATTGGGATTTGAAAATTATGCTATGCATAAGTGCAATTTTAAACATTTTTATTTTGTTTATAATGCCATCTAAAATAAATTTAAAGAACAGATCTTGAAAATCTGCTTCACCGATTTTCTAGAAATCTCAACACTAGATGACATAACTTCTAGATTTAATTCTTCATGAACAGAATTTTTAAAATTAAATATTTATGAGTATGCATCTTATAAACTCTTACTACTTTGAAGTAAAGAAATGTTACAACACTCTACATGTTAATGAATCTTGTACCTAACATTTACATTTAATGTTTGTAAGCCGTGTCTTTTTCACAAATAATGATTTTCATAAGAATAAAGAATGCATTTTTTTCCTTACTAATACCTATAGAATGTTTATCTGAAATAAAATATTGAATACAGGTTCTCTCCAACTTTCGGTAGGACATTTTATACAGAAGTTGGAAAGAGGCACACGCTCCATTTGTTCGTTGAATACACAGACAATTCTTTGAGTTGTTTCCTGAGAATGAGAGTTTTCCTTGACTAAATTGTTTAAGAAAGACTTGCCAGTTTACAAAGAAATTTCAGCAAATATCTCATATCATACTTGACTGCTTTATTAGATGAAGTGAGGGACACATGGTCAAATGCTAAAAAGCAAGGATGTTGTGCTAGTGCCAGATAACTCTTGTGCTGTATTAAAATTCACATTGATTTTTCTTTTTTTGTGTGGGTGAATTTTGACTATGAGCAAAGAGAAATATTTATTTCTTTTCTTAGTTTAATAATACATCAATAGTTAAGAACAAAAACACAGTTTAAGTAGGTCAATAGTTAATATGTTCTTATATTTTCAACTGTGGTTTTAATGTGCTATTCAGTTAAAATTTTTTCTTGTGCTGCCTTTTCTATTCTGTAGGAAAGAGGAAAAGATCAAAACTGGAATTATTTAATTAATTTATTTATTTATTATTAATTATTTAATTTATTTATTTAAGAATATTTAATTGTGATAGTACATGATCTTAACAAAAACCTACAATCATGTCTGATAAAGGTTGCATATTATGAATTTACTTGCAAAACTTTTTGTAGTAGACTTCTCACAGTTGCTTGTCTACTGACTACATCTCTCTTAAGCTGAATATTGAAGCACATAAATTCCTTCAGATTTCATGAGAACACAGTGCTGTAACACCCATTTCTCTTTATGTCCTTGTCTTTGACATTTTACTCTTCCCAAGTGCTTTATTAATGAGAATTGTAGAATGACAATGACTTTCCTGTTTCCTCTACATCATATCCCTCGCTTTTCATTACTAACACAGAGCCGGTGAGTCCTGTTGAGATGACACCATCGCAACAAGCCTAAGGTACCACTTTTGTATTATCCAGGTTATGACGCTACATGTATAAACACGACTCATGTTTTAAAATATTATTGTTCAAAAATACATGACCAAATGGTCAATAAATTTATGGAAATGTGTTCAACTCCCTTACCCATAGAAGAAATGCAAATCAGAACATCACTAAGATATCATCTGACTCCAAAGAGAATAACATATATCAAGAACACAAACAGCCATCAGTGCTGGCAAGGCTGTGAGGAAAAAGGAACCCTTCTGTGCTGCTGCTGGGAATGTAAACTGGTAAAATCACTGTGGACAGCAGTATGGAAGTCTCTCAAAAGTCTGGAAATAAATATCCCCTTTGATCCATCAATACCTCTTCTGAGAATTTTCCCAAAAGAGTTAACAACAACATATAACAGAGATTCATGTATACCCATGTTCATAGCAGCACAAGTAACAATAGCTAAAATGTGGAAGACACCAAAATACCCATTAACAGGCCAATGGGTACATAAATTGTGGTACTTATACACAAAGGAATATGACTCATCTATAAAGATAGATAGGTTGGAGGCTTTTGTATGCAAATGAAGGCAAGTTGACACCATACTACTCAGTGAAGTGAATCAGAAGCAGAAGGTGAAATATTGAATGGTTTCTCTAATGTCAGAAACCCAGATCACAAGTATTGCATAGAAATAACGGAGGGGAATAATGGGAATTGGATGGAAGGGGTAAAAGGAAGAAGAGAAAGATTTATAATTTAGCAATTATATATATATATATATATATATATATATATATATATATATATATACAAAATAATCAAGATCAATGAAAGCATTATGTATTGCATCTATATATATCAATAAAATGGGAAGAAATTTTCAAAAAAAACTAAGTGAAAATACCAAAAAATACGTGTGCTTAAAATGAATGTGAACATGTACTATTTCATTGACGTAGAAATTTTACATATGATGAAATACACAGTACTATTGCAATATCTGTATTCAATGCATAAGGATTAGAAAGGGGAAACTATCATGTCCTGTCCCTCAGATTGGGGAAGTAAATCAGTATGCTAAAGTCACTTATCCCCCCTTTCTTATTGTGGAACTAAAACAAAAGAAAACATGGTGATTTTTTTTCAAAATTGTTTCCAGTGTGCAGCTTTGTTGATGTTCACTTAGTGATATACATAAATATGCATGTTTTGGACAGGGCAACATCTTCTGATAAATATGCATTTAATTATGCAATGCCTCATTTAAGTTTATTTATTTTGTGTCAAAAAACCAGCGCAAATTGAATAAAAACAAAATATAAGTAGATATTGAAAGCCACCAAAATATAAATGTAAATTTATAAATGTTTCACTCATATCACTCATGCTACGTTTCGTTAAAACATATCCTCAGTTTTAAATGTTATTTCCTTATGCTCTGCGCTATACTTTCCTCAGAAAATAAAATTATGATTCTTATTCAGATCTTGGCACACCTAATTTCTTAAAACTGAATGAAAGAAAAGAATTGTAGCGGCGATGCATTTATTTGACAGGCTAATTGTAGTTGCACGATACGTCATTCTGATTCCCAAGGACAGAAAGGTTAATGGAGTATGCTTCTTTATACTTGTAGAATAGCCGAGTTTTCTTTACTGAAATAACTGTGATTTCCTATATTAGTAGTTACGTTATTCAAGCAACAGAGATATATTTGAAAGGAAAACTTAATCATTATAAAATAAACCCATTTCAGAACACACAGTTTAAAAACTTACTGTGAATACATAATGTCATGTCCTTGTCAAATAATACAAAATGCTCAGGTCTTATTTTTCTCTGTTATAAACAGTTGTGATTTCAACCTAAATGTACTTAGAGGGACGACACAAGAAAAGAGTGTTTTAGGCAGGTGGCGCTTAGGTTGTTACATTGTTACCGTAAGTGGGGAATGTGAATACTTTTTCTTTGATGCAGTTCAGCTGGAGTTGAAAATAAATGCAAAGTGTGTATCAGTGGCAAATTTTCCATAAAAAGATAATGCGTGCAAACCAGGTGCCAGAAAATGGAGGTCATTTAAGAAATAAAACTGAGTTAGGAGGGGAAATAAAGGGATACATCTCGGTCTAAACTTTTGGTTTATTGGTTTCAATAATAATAATGAAAAGGACAACTTCCCTAAAAGACAGGAAATAGAGTAAAATATAGTGTTTTCCAGGGAAAGCTAGCGGTATTTGATATAAAATGAATTTTTAAGCCAGACATGGTGATGCATACCTTTAATTCTAGCACTCTGGAGGCTGAAACAAGAGGGTTGCTGTGAGTTAGAGATCAACCTGGGCCAAATACTGAGCTCAGGACCAACTCAGATAACAGGCTGAAAATCTGTCTTAAAAAGAAATGCACTTATATTTTAATTGAAATACACAAAATTTCAACCATTTTGAAAATTTTATAAAAAATTTGATCTCCTCTAATTAATATATACAATAGAGGGTTAGTCATGGCTGGACAACTTAACCTCACATCGTGAATTTCTGTTGAGTGGGGGACATTATTTTGGACTTTAAATATTAATCAGTGCACAAATCAGAGTAAAAATATTGTTACCTTCATAGAATTTAAGGAAAAAGGAGATTATAAGCATGAAATATATATAAATTACTCATGAGTACCATAATAGTAGTTAATAAAGAGCACATAGAATTAGAATATAAAAAAATAGAAAATGACAGGTTAGAATACGAGAAAGTAGACACGGAGGGACTCTCAACATAGGGTCAGGAGGGATAGCTTATCAGTTAAAGTGCTTAACTAGCATGCTTAAGGCCTCGGTTCAATTCCCCAGCACCACATAAAGCTGGACATTGTGGTGCACTCCTGTAATTCCAACTCTCAGGAGGCTGAGACAGGAAGATTGCAGTGAGTTTGAGGCTAGCTTGGGCTCCATAGTGAGTTCAGGACCAGCTTGGACTGCAGAGTGAGACTCTGTCCCCCCCAAAAAATGAAGGAGCACAAAGAAATGTTATGGAAGCAGTCTTTCAAAAATCGCATGCTTTACTTATTTCAACCAATGCATCTATTTTTTTATTAAATAGCTCCTGATATTCAGTTGAAATACAATATTGTTATATTGAAATTTTTGATTTTCAGCATGGACCCTTAAGAGCATGGCATTAGCACCACTGGCCTTGAATTCACCAAAATCCTTCTGCCTCAGTTTTCTCAGTGCTGCGTCTATAGGTGTGCACACGGCCTTGTGCATTATAAGCAAGCACTTTTACCACTGAGTCAAAATAGCTGAGTACACATTCCATTGATTCAATGTGATTGAGTTAAACTCAGTACTGACACTTGGATTGCTTAAGGCAGCATAAACTTACTTTCCTGCAGCTGTAAATGACCAAAGTCTGAAATCAAGGGCTCTGAAGAGCCCTGCATGTGCAGAAGTAAGAACAGAAATCATCCCTGGTGATTTTTCTGGATTCTAGTATTTACTGGTAATCCTTGATATTTCTTTGCTTATCAGTGCTTCACTTCTTATAAAGTTTTTTTTATTGTTGATTTTATTTGTTTTGTTTTGTTTTGTTTTGTTTTTTGGCCATAGCGTTCTGTGCCTTTCTCTCTGCTTGTCTGTCTATCATGTGACTTTCTTAAAATAATATTCACTTTTAATATGTTTCTCTGGCTAGTAAGCATATCCTTATCTGAACGAATTGCAGTAGCAATGACACAATGCGTGAATGAAGTGACATGAGATGATATTTTGGTGCCGATGAACTTGGGGAAGGAGCACTTGGGGAAGGAGAATTTTACCATCATTTACTTGGTAATGTGTTTTACTGAGAAAAATAGTAGCATACCAACACTGTTCATAACTTGAACTTTTTAATCTATTTTTCTCCCCTAGGAACTCAACACTGTATTAAAGAACAGTTAATATGAAAAAAATAATGAATATATGAAAAAAGTGAAAAGCTCCAGTAGAAACAGAATTCACTCTTTAGCCTTTGTTGCACCTGAAAATCTCAGAAGATCAAGAACTTAGCTAAAAAAAATGGATTGTTAATTGGATTTATGTTAAGCAGGATCTGAGAAAAAAATGTTTCTAAAACACCCTAAGAAATGAGCTTTTCTTCTAACATGATAACAGAGCTGCTGACAGTACTTCTGGAAAACATAAAGTTAATAATTTTAGCTACTCTATCTTTTTTGGCATGAAACGATTTTGTATTATATTGTAGACACTCTTTTTTACCTAGGGTATTTTGAGAAAGTAATGAGAAATGTCATTCAAGGATATCTGAAGAGCTAGAGATCAGAGAGCAAAGAGCCCTTTGATCTTCCTTTGAGTAAAGGAGATATCGAATTGGCAAATATTACTACACAATACAAAAGAAATCGCATTAACTTTAAAAATCATATATTGACACGACACTCAATAGGAAATACAAAGTTTATTATTGTATAACTTTAATAAAAAGTGAAATTCTGGGAAAGTTAAACATCAAATTGGTTGCACAAACTTTCAAGTCATTGCAGAATATAAATCCTATTCATTGATTTAAAGTTGTTCTGAAAAATCTGTGGAGTAACTTCAAATTTGAAATAATAATAATCTTATGCAGATCAATTATAGTTGGCAATAAAAATATTGGAGCAATAAGGTTCATCTACCATGTCCTTAAGTAGTTTCCATGACAGCAATCAAGAAGATGGGAACTACACCCAAATAAATATCAAAGAATAAGTTGAGTCTGTATTGTGCTTTAATATATTTTAACATAACAATTTATTACTTAAGCATGGGGGTATCTAATATGCCATGTTTATCCTGCAGAGTAATTTGCTAATCTGTCACCTTAAAAAATTCCACTTGGTCTTACATTTAGTAGGGTAGGTGATAAAGGGAAGAGAATCAAAAATGACCAAAACTTCATATATATATATGCACGGATTTCTCAAACTGAAAACAACTATGCATAATAATAAATACTGTGTTAAATATTATCTAAGCATACATAATATTAAAAAGGAAAGGAGGGGAAAAGAAGATAAAAAGTTGAAGTTTCAATTAGTAGCTGTCCTGAATGTCAAGAAAACTGTATGATTAAGACAGATAAAGTAACTTTCTTATAAAGTTCATATGAGTATATGCTACTGTTGATCATGACTTTGACTTGATAAGGAAACATCTGGTTTACCTTAAACATTGTCATTGGCTTACACTTTCCTATGTTTTCAGCAATTGCACTTCAATATGTTAAAGTTAATACCTATTTAAAAATGAAGATCAAAAAATAGATGAAAATGATGAGATTCTTAAAATTCTACTTTATAAAAACAAAATGCTTTAAATCTCTTGCCATATTTGTCTTTGGTGGTGTCACAAGAGTGAGAGATTTAATTTTGTTTGTTTCTACAATCCTACTTTCTTACTTGATTATTTGGGATATCATTGACGACGGCACTCAACAAGTTTATAAGTGAACCTTCGGTTCCAGTGCTTATGGTTTGTTTGGCATTGGACATGCAAACAGGAATGATTGACTTACTACAAAAACAAGTTTGTTTGGTACTTGTAGTTAGTAGTACGCCTCTTCTTCTCTGAAGCAATTAATGACAAGTCCTGGAACACCATTCTAACTCACAACATTCCTCCATTTGAAAAAATGTTCATATAAATTCCTATTTCCATGTATTTCAGTTTCCATCTACATTGATTAAGTGATGAGAAAAAATATTGCAATACAATTCTAATTTTTTTTCTTTGAATTTTAAGCAAATCCTCTCTATTTGGACTATTGTATACTTTTGTCAATAATAGTTTAAAATAAAAAAATAGATCCTACTATATTTCACTAACAATGTTCTCACTTTTGTCAAGATCTTATTCGTTTGCCAATGCCCACTCAAAATTCAAACATAATGTAAAAATAATTTAATGTAATAACCATGTAGTATTTTAAATTTTTATTTTGGCAATGGAATTATGTACTTCAAGTCTTTGTTGCTGCCCTCCTAGAAACCTTTGTGAGAAGTAAGTCCACATGATCTTCCTATTCAATTGTGGAATAATTACACTGGTTCAAGTGTAATCCATGGTTCAAGACTTCACCATGGATTAGTCCAGTCTTTTGAAATGTGAAGCTTCCTTTTACCAGCATCATAGTATCTGACATGTGTGAGATCTTTCCTCGGCCATGAAGCTCCCAACAGCCTTAACAAATCTATTGCCAATTGGGTGGGTGCAGATATTAAATGAGCTGTTCTAGGTTCTAGGTTTAATGAAAAAAAAAAAATGCGAGCTTAAGTTCGTTCCCTGACTTGAGCCTGTCACAACATTTTGGCAAATCCTGTTATTGAACAAGAGAGCACTCAAGAAAGATGAACAAATTGTATATGTATAGCACTATACAGTATTATAATTAGGTACACCTCATATATCATTGTGTGTGTGTGTGTGTGTGTGTGTGTGTGTGTGTGTGTGTGTGACAATTGTTACTGTATCTTTTCCTATACATTTTCAGGTTTTGTTTTAGAAGTTGAGAAGTTGCAAGTGGAATCAACTGCAAATAATCAAGGACACAGCTTAAAGAACCCAGTGGGGATCTAAGTGGACACTCGCCCTCCTAATCATTTCAGAGGCCTTCAACAGAACAGATACGATACAAGGTGTGTCTTTGATGGAAAGTGTTTTAAGATGGTGGAACTTAAAACAAAAAACAAAGTGAAAAAGGGAGGTCAGGTAGGGGACGAGGGAGGGAGGGACAAAAGGAGAGTGGGAAAGCCCTTGTCATCTTGACAAGATACATTTGTGCATAAAAGGCTCAACTCCATTGTAAACCTTAAATTTTGCACGTATACATATCAATTAAATGAGGGGGAAAAAGATGGTGGAACACTCTACGATTCTCCTCCACTTATCTCTACTTGCAGACATCTTAATGCCTTTAAGCTAGTCTGTAGACCAGTGGGTGGGTAGCTTTTTTGTACCTCTCAGAACAAATCTTCATTTGTACTAAATTATATGCTAGGACTATTGAGTCTTAGTTTTTCATACAAAGATCTATCAGTTATAGATCTTTTTCTCTTTGCAGTTTATTTTCTTACTATCTGCATATTTCTTGAAGTGACCTTCCAAAGAAATGACGAAATATAAATTCTTGTTTTCTCTATGCATTTAGAAGAACTAAAGTTGGGGCAATTAATATTTTTCAAACTTCCAGTAATAATGGATAGACAAAGAATACAGCTCTGTCAGGTAAACTGTGCCTTTCCTGTCAACTTTATTAATAATGTCACCTACTCTGCTGATGCTGGCTCTGCAGAAAATAAAGCCTGAGAGATCATGTCTCACAAGGATTTGAAAGGCAGGAAAATGGCCAAGGAGACAGGATAATTCTGTTTGTGCATCAGTGGCGTGTTTTAGATACCTTTAATTTGTTATTGTGATATTTATGTTGAATCATGAAATTCTGGACTATTCAATCAAATATTATCAATAAAAATTTTGTTGTGTGTGTGTGTGTGTCAATATCAATCTATAGAAGGAACCTGATCAGAATTTCAGGGTTTGTTCGAAAGTAAAGAACTAGAATTATTGATAGTTTAAAATAATTTTACTTCAAGAGCACTTTCTTGGGAACCAAGATGTTCACTTCAGAACTGTATTTTTGAAAAGTACATCCAGGCTACCTCTTCCCTTACTGGCAAGTATTGCAGCATCTTCCTTATCGGTATGCATTGTGATTTTTTTTTCTGTGCATGTGAATTTTCAACCACCTCCGATTTGAGTGATTTATGGCATTCATATTTCCAAGCACAATTTGAGCAGTGACTGACTCATAGCACCAACCATGTATTTCCAGCCTATCCCCAATGCCTTATTATGTGTCCATCGTTTCACAGAAATTCAATCACAGTGCATACATTGACATGAAAACATCTAAACGAAAGCCAACTACTTTACTGCTATTATGTTACATGAGTATTTTGGAAATGCAAAATGGTTATCACTATATCTGGCCCATCTATTATTGCCCTTTATTTTATTACAGTAATAGCGCAGTTAAGAAGCTCTTTACTATGTTTTATTTCTTACAGGCTTGTTATCAATGCACAGTCCTATCAATAAGTGCCAACTGAGATGCTATGCCAATATTTATTCATCAGTTATCCATACAAATCAATGCACTCTTGAGCCTTTTATTCAGTAAATGCTTTTTTCCTTTGGCTGCAACCCGAAAGCCACAATTTCCCAGGGTCTGAAGTAATAACCTATTTTTACTGTTGGATAGAGATCTAGTTTTACATATTTATATTTGAAATACAAAATGGTTTAAATTGAAAGCCAATATATTTTAAGTTAAAAGGTATGATTTCTGGCACTCAGTTTGAAAGAAAACACTTTTAAACTTTGAAAGTAATATTATCTATAACATTATTAAAGCCTTTGGAAGCAGCTAGTTTTTTCAGATTTAAAATATTTAATGAATTGAAAAAATATGAGAATAATATAATGTAAATATTTTATGATAGAAATATTTATAGCATTAATCTCTTCTAAAAATAGGCCCAAAAGCAATAACTAGGTAATTTTATGATAAAGAAAGTAGCATTTAGATATAATTATTATCATGGAATAAATATGGATAAGTTTTATCATCTTTAACATATTCCTCTATGTAACTGTAAGATAATTTATCCATGAAACTATAAATCTTGGCAAAGTCTTTTTATTAATTTAATAAATAACGAAAGGACACACATTTCATGGCAATGCTCTAATGTTATAATCTTGCCAATAAAGTAGTAGGAAAACCTCACAGTGGTAATATACTTTAGAGTAATACCTAGAACACCCTTTTTCCTTCTTTGGTAGAAGAGCATGTAAGCAACATGGTATTAGAATAAAATTCTCCTTTAGTTCTCAAAACATGCATATTCATCACACCAAGGAATGCATATGTGGAAAAAATCTATTCAGTAGAAGAAAATAATATTTTGTTACTGATATGTTTTGAATATCAGTTTCAAAGTGATATGTTAAACTCCATTTCTGTACACCCAAAGGACAAATACACAATCATACAGAAATTATTAAGCACTACAAAGTCAAGTCAACCATGAGATAAAACTAAAAGAAAAAAATCTGCCTGGTTACATGAGAAATAAAAAACATCTGTCATACTTTAAGATTTTTTCCTCAATATCAAGGCACAATTTTGCATCATTATCCTTGATGTCTTTATATGTGAACACTTTTGTCCAAAAGAAGACTATCTAAATTAATGAATACATCATTTTTATGATAATAAGGACATTTAAAATATGCTTCTAGTGAAGTTTGGTCTTCATTTGTTTTATAGCAAACATTGTCATTTAAAACCCCTGAAGTTAAAATAATTTTCCTTCAGTTAAACCCTTTTTTCAGCCTGGAAAATCACTTGTCAAGTCTCAGACAATGAAACCCTGATATTTCAAGCCAATTTTAGTGACGCCCTTTCCGTCTGTCTCCCTCCCACCACTGAAGTCTAGAGATTTGCAGTAGATCCAGTGATGGACACATGAAGAATTCTCTCCATTGGAACTTAATCCTATGTCTTTGGAATTAAATTTTTATAAATTTTAATATATGTAATATTATTTTGGAACAGTCTCCAAATCCTTACACTAGTAAGATGTCCTTAACTTTGAAGACTAGTGCAAAATATCTGAAATGTTCAACTATTCAGTTAAAAATTCATTCTGAGTGACATGTATTTGTCTAATTTTAATATTTATAGGCATATTTTGAAAAGCTTGATTAACGAACACATAAATATTATTAGCACAGCGTTACCTGTTTTGTGAATTGAATTTAACTTATTCATGGCCATTTAAATCCTGCAGAATTATAACTATGCAAAATAGTCCACATGAAGGGTAACACATTCAGAAAACTAAACACAATAATAAACTCAGGTGATTGAAATTATTCTCTTTAATGAAATCAGGGATGGCTCAGAGCTAATAAACCTTTTAAGCTAAACAATATGGCCCAAAGGTATGCAGTGACAATTAAAATGCTAATCATAAACTCTTAGCTTTGGAATCAAGTTCTCTGATGTGCGTATATAAAAATTCAGTAAGGGGAACTATTTTTGATATGCTTATTTGAAGTCATATTGGTTTTTCTTTTATCTGGTTGGGGCCATATTTAAGTGCTGTTATTTTGGTCTCCATTTTCTGAGTAAAGAAAAGAAAAGTGAGACTGAAGGGGTGAGTGACAACAGCAGGTTCATGGCTTTGCTCTGAATACATCAGGAAAATGGTGGATGGTGGAGTGTTTATTTCTTTCAGCCATGCGGGGTGGGGGGACTTACCTTGATCTAAATTCTCTTTCTTTTTTTTATTATTTTGGGCCAAAGGAATGGGGAAATCTGTTTTCAGGTAGTTAGCTGTCATACGTCAGATGAGAAATGTCAGATGAGAAATGAGACATGCCAATATGTCAAATGAAAAATGGACTCTGAGAAAAGGAAAACGTATTAAGAGTTAATAGCTGGAGTGAGCCTTTCACTTTGCATATAATCATCTTGTTAGATTTGTGAGAGTTTAATATTTTTGATTTTAGCATTCAAAATTATAAAAAATCAAATTGCAGTATCAATATGAAATTATTTCCTTTAACATCAGTATACAGGTTTCTCTTTACTGAAAGAAAAATCACCTTACATTTAAGTGAGTGTGTTATAGTCAATTTCCTGTCACTGAAACAAAATAGCCAACACCAACAATGTTAAGAGAGGCTTATTTTAACTCACAGTCACCGGTGTCTTCAGCCCATGTCGCCTGGCTTAGAGGCAAAAATAGCATGGCAAGAGGGCGTGACGAAAGAAAACTTCTCCCCGAGTACACCTAGAAGCAGTGTGAGGAGAGGATAGGAGGGAAGACCCAACACATCTGGGCCGTATCTTCAGGGACCCAACTCCAACCAGGACCCACCTCCTGACAGCACGTTCCACCATGAAATCTTGACTGAGTCAATCTTCCCATGAGCAATGTGCCATCCTGTTTCAATCACCTTCCAAAGCCTCACCTCTATGCAGGGACGGTGTATCTAAACCATAACATTTTCATTCTCTCTTATACTGAACTGTGTCTCGTGGAAGAATATGAAACCTCTAGCAGAGAAGACAAGAGAAATGGAGACTTTAACAAAAGTAACTACTTCCTTCCAGACATGAAATTTGAAGTAAAGAGAAATATTTAGCTTCCTGCCTCTTATGTCAGATTAAAAGTTGTTTTTGTCCAGGAGAATCGCTGGCTCTCATAATAACTGTTTTGACTTAACCTGGCCTGATTATTGAATCCTTAAATTGTCGTACTAAAATGTTCCCGTCTGTTTTCTCCTAAGAGGGTGAGATGCTAAGGAGACATGTGCTTTCTGTTCTAATGATCTCAGTTCTCACATGGAGCAAGGTCTCATGAGGTGTAGGGGCACTGTGATTGTCAATGACACAAATTTTAATTTTCTTAAAAAGTGCTAACAATAACAGCAATATTTCTGAATAATATAATAGGGCTTCTGCAAAGTCCATTACTATTTTATGCAATTTATTTATCACTAGGTATTTTTGTATCGAGGGAATATTAATACTACTACTTATTAGCAAATATGTTGGTCACCAAGAAATAAGGAAGTGACCAACTCACAATTCATAAATAAGAAAGAATACACAGAGTAAATGAAAATTCAACTATATTAAAGTCAAAGACAAAATGTACCAAAAAATCAAAGATATGCTAACCTGAAAACTAACATTTTTTGATTAAAAAGGTACTAGAGAATATTCAAAGAGTCAGCTTCACTGACTTTCTAAACCTTACGAGAGATTCAGCAGTAAATATTGTTTAAAATACCTAAAGAAAAATTACTGTGGTTTAACTTTAATAACAAATTTGTAAATACTGTGTCAAGAAAACTTTCAAATTCTCCCTAGAACCTAAAAATAGACATAAACAAATAAATAAATCATCATAAAACATGACATATAACCAGGTAATTACATTCTAAATTAATTTATAAATTTAACTTGATCCTAAAAGAGATTTAAAACACCATTTTGTGTAATTAAAAGTGAAAATAATAAAGCTTCTCAAATTAAAAAAAAAAGCATGAAGAGATGGAGTAAACAAGACAGTGAAGAACTGAATGAAGGGAGATAGGTGATATTATAAAAATATCAAATAAAATATTGCATTTCCCGAGATATGATTTGCACATCAGTCACAATGGAATGGCATGGATGTTTTACAAGTTTAGAGGGTTTCAGAGGAATTGACAGGATTGTGATCTCTTTTCTTTTCTTTTCTTTTCTTTTCTTTTTTCTACTTCATTCTGGGTCAAAGGCCTTCCTCCCGCCCCCAATTGGACCAAAAATCATAGACTCAAGCCTCCAAACCTATGAGCTAAGCACTTTTTTGTGGATTGTGTCACATATTTCATCACAAGACCTGAGAAGCACAAAGCCTGTCTGAAAAAAGTAGGAGCAGGTGCATTCTTCATAGTGGTATTGATATTCAGTTCTAAAACTATATGTATTAAAGCAGAGCGTTAATACACCGAGTAATTGACATTGTAGGAAAAGGACACACACACATACACACATACACACAGAAATGTTTAGTTTTAGGTCACAATTAGAGGCATTGAAACAAAGTCATGATTTAGTAAAACAAAAAGGTGATATAAGAACACAAAATGCAGCCTAAGTGGGGAACTTTTTAATTACATAAAAAATTAATGCAATATTTTATTTTAAAAGTGAATATAGTTAAACATGTGAATTCACATTAATACTAAAAATTGAATACAAATATGTCACCAATGTGCATATAATACGTAGAATTGAAGAACTGATGTAGTCTAATTAATATCTGAAAAATATTTGGCAGTGCTGGACAGAATGTGTCTTTCAATGCTTACTTCTCTCCGAAGACACATATCTTACTGTGGGGACTTATTTCCTGTAAATGTTCTGTGGTTAAAACAAGAAAGTCATGTAGGTGCTCAAAAATCATTTTGGTAGTTTTTCTACCAGAGTCATTTCAACAAGAATTCAGGCATTTTGACAACTGCCATATATCACATTTCACCTATCTCAAAAATCAATTTGTTTTCTAAAGAAATTTACTGACTGACTCTATGTTCCACTTGAGTTTATTTAAAGTCTTTTTTTTTTTTTTTGTCATTCCTCCTATACCTGAGAAGTTCTGGAAATTTAGGGAATTGTCATTAGAATGTCATTTTTTTATTTATATTTATTGAAATGTTTTCTGAATATATCAAATACCATGCTGGCCTGGTTTGGATCTGGAGTGTCCCACAATCCTCCTGTTTCTACGGATACTGTGTAAGCTTGGGAGGTGGGGTCTGGCTGGAAGAGGCGGGTATTTGGGGCTTGACCCTTGACCGGGAGAGCCTTGCGCTGGCTGCATGTTGCCCTCCCAGTCTCTCTCTGTCCCGGCATGAGGTGAGGATCTCTGCTGCTGGAGCTCTGGCCCAGCCCTGCGCCTGCCTTGCCATGTGCTTCCATTATTTCCCAGCTGCCCACCTGTGAATGGACTGAGACCTTCGGAAACTGTAAGCTACAATAGATTTTCCCACCTAAATTTGTGGATGTCAGGTATAGGGTCACAGCCGTGAGAAAGCAAGACACAAGTCAATAGCTATTTTTATTCACCACTGATATTCAGGCGCCCAGTATCTTGCCCGAAGCTGGAGGATCCACATGCAGGCTGAGAGTAACTCCTAGTTAAAGGCATGGTGGAGATGGTTTCTTTCATTTAATTTGGCTTACATTGAGGTTTATTTTTTTTCTTTTTTTCTTCTGCAGTTCTAGAAATAGGAGCCACCTTTAACATTAGAACATTAGGCAATCAGTCTACGACTGAGCTCAACCTCTGACCTTTTTTTCTATTTTTGACTAAATTAATACTTCATGTTTTCCTCATTGAATATTGAAATGTATATAAATCGATATAACTATTCTCCCATGAAAATAAAAATAAATCATAAATTTCTTCCTTTAAAATTGAAACTTTAATTTCTGTTTAATTTTCTCATGGTAAAAATTTCAAAGAACATTGATGTTCTGTTTTTTTCCAAAATTCCTAGAAGAGTTCTTCACATTCCTGGGTCTGGACTGTGCTGATACTCATAAGAACCACTGGTTTTTGAAGACTTAATTATAGCTGCCTATCCATTTTAGCTCTAATCTATAAAATCTATGAAGCCTTGTACAAAAAATATGAATAATGGTACCTGGTAAATCTGACTTCATTTTTCTCTGCAGGCTCTTTTTCATTATTGTTATTCTTCTAATCTCTGAATTTAAATTTCTTTCTTTCTTTGCATTCTTATTTTGCCTTTAGTTTATCAAACCATATAACATTCTCAAATTTACAGTTTGTAATCTTAATTATGTGAGAGAAAATATATTCTGAAGGTTTTCTGGGATAGAATTGAAATGGTATTCAAAGTTGTAATACATTTTCTAATACATGAGTTATATTAACCTTAAATATACAGTAAAATATTTTTTGCTTTTATTATACCTAATATCACAAGGATTAGGTTTTTGGTCTTATTTTTCCTAAAACAAGGCCTGTGAAACTGTTGTCTCATAAAAACGTTTGCAGTTGTAATGGTAGTACACACATTCACATTCAAATGTTACAGATAGAACCAGCTAGTAAACACGAATAATGATTTGGTGCAAGAATTTTAGTAATTGTAAGAGTAAATAGTATGTACACTTTTAAATACATATTCATTCCTGCATTTATGTGGTATAGAAATATATTCATATGTGAAGCTTTCTATCACCTTTTTTCTCTAAGAGATTTTCATTTGTCAGACGATGTCTTGAGTGATCAGCTAGAAGTGCATGAGAAGGGGAAGAAAGGAGAATCCCAACCTCAAGTCTTCAAAGTGAAAGGAGGGACTTCATTCAACATCAGAGTTAGTCGCATGTTACAGGCCTAGAAAGTGGGAGAAGAAAAGACAGGGTTACAGCTATGTAGCTTGGACGCTTGGACTTGGGAGAACTGGGGGCTAGAAAGAATTAATGGCCGGCTGATGTATTTGTTACCAGATGTGCTGAGGAGACAATGAGGGATGTTAATCAGTAGAGTAATGGGATTTTTCGCAATGCCAGCGGGATACATTTGAGGAACTCAAAACTTTTTTTTTAAGCAAATGCAATGAGACTAATATTTCTGTCATTATCAAATTGATTTGGTTTTATTTCTCAGTTTAAACTGAGGCAGCCCAGTGGCCTTCACCCCAATTTTCTCTCCCAGCAGGAGAACAGAATATATGATTTGTACAGCTCTGGATATAGAAACTGCTGGGAAAAGGAATAATGTTTCAAATCAATATATTGCCAATTTGTCAAATATTAAAACTAGAGTATGAAAATTGGAATGCTCTTAAATGACCTTCCACTTTTACCTAAGAAGTTTATGAATCATCTCATGTCATCTTTGAAGATGACTGTCATGGTATCATTTAGTGCTAAAAATATCTTTTCCATGTGCTCCCAGGCCATTTTAGAAAAAAGAAAACAGTGTGCCAATATGGGAAACACTATGCTCATATGTACTTCCTGTAAGATTCTACCAGAAGAATTAATGATTAAAGAATCTGT
Source organism: Ctenodactylus gundi (assembly GCA_004027205.1). NCBI lineage: Eukaryota > Metazoa > Chordata > Mammalia > Rodentia > Ctenodactylidae > Ctenodactylus > Ctenodactylus gundi. The sequence goes on along the minus strand of PVKB01000935.1, from coordinate 212,349 downwards.
GATAGATGTGGACATTGTGTGTGTGCGCGTGTGTGTGTGTGGGAATGTAACTCTATTGATGAATATTCCATTGCTTAATGAGTTTTTAGTACTTGCTAAAAATTTCACGTTGGATTTTTTATGTCATACTTTAAATGTTAAAAACATAGACATCTTTTCTGCTGGGTCCCTGTCCTACTTTTATGTTTCAACTTTCTCTGATTTAGGCGGTTACCAGAATTCTGGAGGAAAGTCCACGTATTAAAGTGAACTTTAAAACACAACAATAAAAAGGAAATGTCAGAAATCTCCAGATAAGCATCTATTGCCTAAAAGGAATAAAAAAGAATATGTATAATTGCTAAAGTAAAGCTAAATGCAAAAATGAAAATCATATTTTAAATATACTGCAGAAATTAAATTTAGATTCACTTACATAATGAAACCGTCACATAAATGTAACATGGAAAAATTCAAATTAACAGTGATGCTTAAAAATTTATATAATTTTCTTCTTAGTGGACCTGAAAGGAGTTATTTAGGAAAAACGAATCAATTCAGGGCAGTGTAAGAAGAATTAATTTCATATGCATAGTAAGGTAAACTGAATTTCTTAGTGAAATATATGATTTTCTACATAAAATTTTGAGAGATAATTTATTTGGAACAAAAGAAGGAGAAAGAGAGTTTATCCATAAACTTTAAATTTCCCAAAGTTACCAAAAATTAGCAATTCATAGAGGAAAAGAGAGCTAATAAAATAAAATAATATCTCTTAAAATTTTAAAAGTGTGTGTTTATTATGTGGGCTGGGGATAGTTTGATACTGATTTATAGTTTATTTTACCTAAATAAGCAAGGAAAAGTTTGAGCTAGACGTTTTTCCTTATTCAGCTATGATAGCACTTCTCTATATGGATAAGAGAAAAACATAAAATATGTTGTCAAATAAACATGCAAGTCATTTACAATTGGTAGAAGAGATCTCAAAATTATGGGCTTTTTTTCCTGGAAATCATGTTCTGCAAGTGACAATTTTGTATAAAAATTACAGAAAGGGACAATTGATGCTTTGATTCATCTTTTATATAATGTGCACAATTTATCTTTGGCCAACGTCTGTGTGGGTAAGGTGAATCTGGGGACTAATTTTTTGACACAAACAAGTTGTTAACAAAATAATAATCCATGATGTAGATGCCTACCAGTCTCACTAGGATATATCTGTATTTAAAAGAGTCTGTTTTAACTTAGTATTTCACTCTCTGAAACATCCATAGTATTAACTTTTAATAATAATATGTCAAGAATATCATTTCATGAATTGACAAAGTGGCACTTAATTCTACATGCACTCTTTGTTAATTCATTGGAAGTCCAGTATAAACATTTTCAATATTAATTTTCTTATGAAATTCCTCCTCGATCAGAATACATTAATTTTGCACACTGGTATTTTACATAAGGGTAATCTTTAGATTAATACCATAATTCTAGGTTTTGACATTCTATCTTTGATGTAACTTTAAAGAAGATATCAAGCTGTGTCAGAAAAAAATTCCTAAAAATGCTTCATTAAATTTTCCCTTCATTTATATTTGCTGTTTATACAATAATTATCTTTTAATTACAAAGTCTGTTACCACCTCCCTCAAATGTGCCCTAATTAGATTAGAAAATAGAGTTGTTTTAAAAAGACAAATGTACCTTTAACCTTGCCCTAAGACAGTCTCCAGTCTGGAATAGAGCTCGTGCACAGTTTTAACTCGAGATTATGACAGACTTTTACACACAAATACTAAGTAAAACAAAATTACAAGTTTGCAAATAAATAGTTTATAAATTATACCATGTAGAGTAACTAAAAAAATAAGAATCAACCATCATTTATTTGGGAAAAAAATAGTAATTGCCTTACAAAAATTTGTGAAATTGATTTTTTTAAAAAGACAATAACAAGTAGAAGAAAATCTCCCAAATGCCTTTGTTGCATCCATGGTAATTTTAATATTTATACTAGCAAAATATGGTTACAATGGAGAATGATTATTACCTGTCTCTTTTACATGCTAAGTCCTGACATAGGTGTTTTTGTGTTTTAATTTATAATGACTGTAGAATATGTATTGTTCTTACATTGCAAATTGATAAAAATATCAGTAAATATGCTTGCATTAAAAAATAATAGCAGGAGCATATAACAGAGATGTATGTATATCCATGTTTATAGCATCACAAATAACAAGTCAAATTGTGGAAAATGCTGAAATATCCATCATAAAACCAATGGGTACAGATATTGTGGCATATGTACCCAAAGGAGTACTACTCTTCCATGAATACAGGAACAGTTCTAACTTTAGAAGGTAAACTGATGCAACTTGAGACCATCATCCTTAGTGAAGTGAGTCAAACTCAAAATGTCTAATATAGTCTCTCTAGCATGAGAAACCCAGAATACAGGTATTTTATAGAACCAAACTAAGCCTAATGGTCTATAAAGAATGATGATTTTAATATCATTGTAGCATTTTCACAGTCATAATACTTGTGTAAAACCAAAGTTTTTGGAAAGGATGATTTGTGAACAGAAATAAATATTTATTACAATTAAATCTAAATGAAAAATGAGAAATTCATGCTTGTAAATTTGACCTTTCCCAGTCATGTTCTTTTGTAGCTAATTGTAAATGACACACAATGACTTTTGTTGAACTTATCAGACAAGTAATATACCATAATCAGAATACTTCTAACTGATGTCATTCTTATCTATACATATAGAATAGATATCTATGTTACATATATTATCAATATATAAACAAATATCATATCTAGCCAGTTAAGAAAGTAATCACATCAAATCAAAGACTTTTTTTTTTCTTTTCTTTTTCTTTCTTGAGAGAGAATCTTGCTCCGTAGTCCAGGCTGGTCCTGAACTCACCATGTAGCCGAGGCTAGGCTTGGACTTACTGCCATCCTCCTGCCTCAGCCTCCCAAGTGCTCGGATTACAGGCATGGACCACCACGCCTGGCTTTATGTGAAGCTGGGGAATCAAACTCTGGGCTGAAAGCTTGCTAAGAAAGCTCTTTAATAGCTGTGCCATTCTTCCAGCCACCAAAATATGTTATTAAAGGTAAATTTTAGGCCAGAGCCAGCTCAATCTACAGAGCAAGACCTTATCTCATAAAAAGATAAAAAATTCTCAAATGTAAAAGAGCCATAAATTTTTAATGAGCTCAGACAAGTATTTTCTATTTAACATTTATGTATTTTAAACTTCATAATATATAGTAAGATGGCTTTCTACTACAAACACTAATCTCCACCAAATTGTGAAGTTATACGCAATAACAGAATTTATTATGAGTATTTTTGTTACTTTTGCTTTCTGTGTCTCCAAATCAAGATACCCCCCACCCCCTCCCCACAACCTCCCACCTCCCACCCCCTCCACAGGTCTCAACAGGAACCAACCCTGTCTCCAACCACCCCACCCCACCCCTGTGCTGTGTCTCCAAACCGAGATAGAGCTACATACTCATGAAATTTGAAATTTTCCAAAAGTATCAGATCTGTCAAAAGGAACTAGAGTAATTCCCTTCTTTTACATTTAGTTATTTTTTTTTCTCTGAAAAGCCTTTAAAAGCATGTTAACACATTATCAATGGGGTTCTTTGCCTTATCAATGGGAACTATAGAAAACTGAGAGATGACTGATAAAAATACCTTACAAAATAATACAGTTTAGATTTTCTTATATTAAAGTATAGGATAAAGTGAAAGATGATTTGTCTGTATGGTAGGATACAGCACATGCTGGTATTGAATGCATGCATTGAAGATAATAAATAACTATTCTGTTCTGAGCATTGAAATTTTTATCCTGTCCATAAAATACAGTTTTTATATGCAAGATAAAATATTTGCATCAAAACCATGAATCTTCCCTAACATATTTTTATCTTTTTTTTCTCTAGAAATGAAATAATTAAGTAATACACACTTTGTTATGGAAAGTACCATGATAAACTGGTCACTGGGGACCAAAATATTTGGAGATGGACAAGTTAAGTTTTCGTAAGGCAAAATTGTAGGTCAGTTCATGGATAAAACTTCAATCTCAATGAACTATTATGGTTATATTTGTCCACTTTTACTACTGATCAGACTGTGGGGGTGTGTTATCACTGTACCAGTGACTATGGGAAGGTGAAGACAGGAAATCCTCTGTGAACACATATTTGATCTTTTACAATAAATTAATGTTAGATTTCATTAAATATTTGTTAATGGATGAGATAAAACACTGTAGATAGTAATACAGAATTGCTAATAATCAGCATTCTTATTTCTTCCTCTTACCTAATATTGACTATATTAAAATGGCAAATTGTTGCCTTACTCATACCTATTTGACTTTATTTAAAGAACAAAATAAAATAAAAATGCAGAAGTTACCAAGTGCCATAGTCGATTTTCTGACCTGAAAGACTCAGAACATATATCTGCATGTACATATATCCTGAAAATATCTATTCAAAGCAAATGCTGTGATTGAAACTGTCTGAAAATATAAACAATGGATTCCCCCTTAAAAACCAATAGTGATACTTATGTATTAGTGAAAAAAAGGAAAACATCAAACTCAGAACAGGGAAAAATAAAAAGATATGGTTGAAAACAAGGAGTAATGGAAACATAGTCGTGAAGCTATTCATTTAAGGAAAACCTAGAGAGAAGAAATTGTGTAGTCTATCATGAATTTTACATGTACAAACGCACACACACACAAACACATACTTATAATGGCAGGCTTGAGTTGCTAGCTCTTTGTAACTGGGTATTTAATTAAAAAGTATTTTTAGAGTCTTTCCAAGAGCACCAAATACCACAAGAGGTGAATACTATAGGAGATCCTGATCTATCATGAAACAGTTCATGCTGAGAACACACATTAAGCTATCAAGAAACCTAGATATAATCCTTATTTAATATGTCATATGCCACAATTTAATATTTACATAAATATTATTCTTAATTTGGAAAATACATTTTTCACTTCCAGATTCAATATTAGGCTACTTAAAAATTAAATAATATGTTCTGACCCCTTGGTGCATATTATTTGACTTTGAATTAATTAATCTGCTTCACATAAAAAGCTGATAGCAGGGATCCTGAGAGGCTCAGTTCTGATCCATCAATAGGATATATGATATGTGCCCATTGTTCATAAGGATTGATGTCATTTTATTTCTCATCTTAAATAGTTACATTTTCTTAAAATCAAATGAGCTACTCATTTAAATATCCTTTATCTCTTAAAAAGCAAGAACATTTTGTTTGTTTCACAAAGCTTTTGTACCTTATTATAACCTTTGTTTTTTCTCATAAATTATTTTCTGGTATTTATGTGTCATTTTTTAAAAATTCTAAGGTATTGAAAAGTGCACTTTGTGTCTATTTTTATCTAAGTTTCAATGTAGGCTATCATGACAAAGGATAGCTGGTCGTTTCTGAATATTTTGTTTGTCAGATTGATTTAGTTGATATAAATTGATTTTATGATATTCCAATGTGGATTAAAAATCATTTTCAAAGTCAGATATAACTTGTTCTAATGAATTCTGTCATTTATCATGAGTTTATGTCTCTCTTGTGTAAACTGCAGTTTGTATCAAATTGTACAATATGGTCTGGAAATGTGTCCTACTGTCTAGAGAGATGTAAAACCCAGACTGTCAAAGTCTTTTCAATTAGGATCTTGGTGAGAGTTTGAGTTACAGTAAAAACCCATAAAAGTGTGTCTACAGTGACTGGAGAAAGAATGGGAATTATTAATTCAGGCAGTATGCCAGAAATCTTGGGTCATGCAGAGTTCATTCAAAAAAATTTTGGAAATTTCTAATTTGGTTCATACTGCATAGTTTTTTGTAGAAGAAAATAAAATTAAAGACTGTATATGTGGATCTAAAATAATTCACTGATTATAAATTCTGTTTTCCTGTACAATGTGTGAAGGTTAACAGATTTTTATTATTATGCAACTTTTTTGTTTTAAATTATAAACAGTACATGTATAAGTTTGCTGTTTTGGTTTTGTAAGAAATTAGAAGACTAGACAAATAGCACAGTGCTGAGAGAACTTGTCTAGCGAGCAGAAAGCTCTGAGTCTGATTCCCCATCACATCAGTTGGGCATGGTGATGCACTCTTGCAATCCCAGAATTGAGTATGTTGAGATAGGAGGATGGCCTTGAGTTTGAGTCCAGCCTGGGCTATGAAATCAGCACCAACCTGGACTGAGCCTCATTTTATTATACACCAACAGCATGTGGGCATTATAGCGTATTATAACCCTTGAGGAATATTGTTATACAAATGTGATCTTACAGATGATGTCTTCTATGAATAAAAAATCAAAATTCAACACAATGTTATTTATGTAAAATTTAGAGCATTTGTTTATGTTGGAAAGTCCTTCATATTCTTTAATATTCGAATTATAGAGTTTTATTTTTCCATATATTTTTCCAAATTTTTGAAGCTAATCAAACATTCAGGTGCTTATGATTTAACTTTACTAATTCCTATAAGTGCGATTTTCACACTATTTTATAGATAGTCCATATAATAGTATTATCCTAATAAAACATTTTCTGAATTTCTTTCTTACAAAAAAAAGAACTCTTCAGGATTTCTTCTTATTGATCTATGTAAGATTTATAAAGCAGCTGTCTATCATGTCTGGAAGACCAGGTAAAGGCTTAAATATTACTTTTGCGATATATTAAAGGATCAAGGAAAGTGGGAGATTCATTAAAATTCTCAAGAATACTGTAAAGTTCCTTTTTTTAACAGAATAACATAAGCTCACACTTCGCCAGACTTGTGAACATCTGTGTCTTGAATATTCAATATATAATATTTTAACACATATATAATGCCATGCAGAAATAAATGCAATCTCAAGTGTGACACTACACATAATATATGTTCAAAAATAAGACTATTAGGTGAGTATTTACTAGTAAATCTTTATTTTGGAGCACATGTAACATTATGAGAGAGTCATCAAATACAGATCAGCACTGCTCACCAGTGTTAGCAAGCATGATTTGATTCTTGTTTCTAGCAGTGATCATATTCATGTTTCAGAATAACTTTTGAAGTAGCTTCTTTTATTTTTCTTCCCAGATTGATCTATCTATCTATCTATCTATCTATCTATCTATCTATGTGTATACACACATACACAATGGTTACATTGAACTTAAGTATCTTCTGTACATGTATATCACTTCCACATTGCAATTCGATTAATAACAAGTGATAAAATTTTTCCTGCTATTAGAGAGCAATTCTCTTCTCATTTTGAGCCTCCCACACCTTCTTTCATCCCCCCTGACTCCCACTATCAGACCCATTTGTTTCTACACGTGATTGTGTTCTGGGTTTCTCATATTAGAAAAAACATGAGATACTTAATCTTCTAAGATTGACTCACTTTAATGTATAGGGAATGTTAAGGAAAATATTCCCCGCTGTGCTAGAGGCTTTTAAAATTATATTTTCAGAACTTAGCAATAAATTGTTCTCATGAAATATTTTTCCACATGTACAGAAAAATTTAATAGCAGAAACACTTTTATAACTACAGAATTCCAGAGGAGCTACTGTTATTAAGCTTTATATCCTGATCAAGTTTCTGAAGAAAAGATTTTATGTATATTCTAAATGTCATAATAACATTATATATATGTTAGAAATTGTATCAGGTATAATTGTGGATTAGTTTTACTCAAGACTTCCTTTTCTAGGAGTTATTTTCCTTTGCTGAGTGGTAAAGTTACCCACATTAGCTGTATTTCTGGCTACTCTCAATAGGACATATAAGGAAAGAAGCAGTCTTTACTTCTGGAGAAATCGGTTGAAAATATCAAACTACAACACTAAAACTTCCCGAGGTTAGATCTAGATATGAAACCATGAGAAATCACATTGGACAATTAATTTTATGCTGTGTTTTGCTGATAATGTTGTCTTATTGATAGAGAGAACATAGTATCTCCATAAATGGTAAAATGCAAATGTCATTGAATTTTGATCTTTCAGATCCTAATCCCTGATCATTTATTAGCCCATTAAAATATTCTAGTTGGGTTTTATAATAGAGTTTCAATTATTTCCCTGACTGAGCTAATACCCTGGTATTAAATATAGGGCATGAATATAAATTTGACGCAAATAGAATTTTGTTTTCTTCTATGTTAAACAAACACATAAAGTTGGCAACATAAATTAAAAACAAAATGACAGGAAAAATCTTTAGAAATTGCCTTTTAAACTGCCTATAGGTAACACCAAAATTTAGGAACTAAGTATATATTAACAGAAGCAATTCATTTTAGTTAGACCCTGGCATATGTTAGGTACCTAATGATGTACTCAGCATGACCTATGTATTAGCTGTATCAAAAACTCTTCTACAAGCAGACTCACAGTTGCATTAGCTCACCAGGTAGTCAAACGTATTGAAAAGTGAAAGTTCCTCAAAATGACACCTTGTGGATGTTATATTGGTTAGAGTTCTAAGAGAAGCAGAGTTAGTAGAATGTACAAAGATAAAGAGGATATATTTGAATGGCTACCGATCTGAGAAGACAGTCCAAACCACACTGGCTATGTGCACATGCAAGAGTTGGAGGGCCCACTAGCTGCTCAGACTTGTTCCAGAAGAATTCCAGTCCAAGACTGTAGGATGGGCAGTACAAGTCTGCTGCCATCATTGTCCAAAAAGCAAAGTAAACAAAGACCTGAGATTTGCAAATTTGTGGTGGAGACAGGAGCAAGTCAGGCACAAGGGAAAGCCTACAAATTCAAGGTGAGACCAAAGCTTTGTCAGGGAGAGATTGCAGCAGTGTTTCTTCTAACCTCCTTTACAGAGTTCTAGCAAGCTGCCAGTTGGGAGGTCAACACTCTAGGTGGCCGCCCACTCCCCACTTCGTGGACCTCTAGTTAATAACAATCACCCGAAAATTCTTCCCTGGGCATTTCTGCTGGCACTGGGTTTACCACAAGATGATCCCTGATGATTTCCCTAGCTTCAGCTAGCTGATTACTGACCTTGATTCCCTCTAAAATCTTAAATTCTGTTTGTCCTGCAACCCGATATATTTACAAATTCCACATAGTACAACATGGGCATGTTTGGGCTCTGCACCATCACAAAAATTATTTATTTTTCCAGATTCTAGTACCTCTTTCCTTAGCCACTGACTTCCCACATGCTTAATGAAAAGTCCTATTTGACAGTTCATTGAAAATGAGTGAGAACGTGTCTGAAGGCAAGAATTTCTCTGTCAATCCTTCATGTTTTCTACTGCTAAAATTCATAGTGGAGACACAATAATTCCACTTTATCTTTTTGGCCACTCAGTCCAATATCCACCTGAATTTATCAGTTCATTACCTTATATGGAAATAAGGTCTTTTGAAAGACCTTCTAATAGAAACATTATTTTGGATTATCTAGTGGGACCTTTTAAAATCACAAGGGTCCTCAGGAAGGTAAGATGGCCACAGTTAGTAGATATTGTAATAAAAGCCTCAGTGCTGAAAGGCAAATAAATGGTAAGTAGGTAGATAGGCCACAGATGAGATTTGCTACATAGATGTTTTATGACATTTTATACCGCTGCCTTTGAATATGGAACAAAGAAGATGTGTCCAAGAATGCAGATGGCTACTACATACTGGCAAGAGAAAGAAATAAATTGTCACTTGGCGTCTAGAAGAAAAACAAAACACAGACATCTACTTTCAGAATTCTGAACTTCAGAAACATAATACATTGTGCCATAAGCCCATACTTCCAGTACCATGGGGACCGACACAGAAGAATTACAAGTTTGAGCCCAGCTAGGGCGATTTAGTGACTTAATGAGACCCTCTAAAAACCCAAAACAAAAATGGACTTGTGGATGTAGCTCAGCTGACTCAGTCCCAAGGACCTCAAAGGCAGAACAAAACAAAACAACAGATGGACACATACAAACACCTTATGCTCTCTTTTAAGCAATAAGTTTCTGTTGACTTGTTGCAGAAGCAAAAGGAAATTAATATCCCACCCACCACACTTGAGAGTTTTAGTATGAGGTAAATGTTTGGTGTAAAATGAAACCTGTGGGTTGGAAATAACCATTGCTGCTTCATGCAGACAGAGATACTGGTTCTTTCCAGCTTTTCTACATCTAAGCATTCCTGAGTCATTTACTTGTGAAATAAAAATTTTAATTTTAGCATAAATTCCAGAACATGTTCACACATCTTCCAGTATAATTTTAAGAAATGTAGAATGAATGTTCAAAGACTTTTGATGTTGCCAAGCTCTTGTTTTAAAAGACAGATAATCAGCCAGAGCCAACAAAGCCTTGTATTTGAATCCAAAGGCCACACATGTACTAAATTTATATTGTGCAATGGACAATTCAGCTTCAGGGAATGAAGTGCCTGCCATTGTTTTGACATTTTCAAAAATAATCAGAAACATTTTTCCTGGGCTAAGACACAGATTTGTTTTTTCCCTTGGAAGGAAGTTATATTTCAACACAACAAAAAGCAATATTAAGCAAATTTATGAACCACAACCTTTAATTTTTTTTTACTCATGAGAAGCTATCCCCTCCCTCTTTTTCCTTCTTTAATGTAAAATGCCTCTCCTCAGATCTGCCCAAGTAATGTCACCTGGATCACCCTGACCAGGACTCTTACTGTTTTTAGGTCCTTCTCCTGAAATATTACACATTTAAGATCTTGTTTTATTTTGTTTTGTTTTTGATTTTGGAGCTACATAAAATTTGATGCAAATATTAAAAATTATCATTTTTGCAGATTGCCCTAAGTTTTCTTTTAGTACTAATCATGATTATAATATTACTTGCAGATCATTACTATGAAAGTAAGCTCTAACCTTGACTTTGGCTAGAAATCCAGTCAGTATTTCCAAAAAAAAAGTTGTATTTACCTTCAAAAGTGGTCACTTCACTCTCCACTGGAATCATTAAGCAAATGGTCCTTTGGAATTCCACGTTCATCTCTGCACACCCTTCCCAATGAGTCAGAGCCATCTGTCCAAACAAGCTGACAGTAGTTCCAGTTTTAAGTGGCCTATTATGCAGTCAATCTGTGGCCTGAAAGCTTAAACCCAAATGCAATCACTACATTAAATGGATACAAATCATAGTTATAAAATTCTACAATGTGAGAGGAATTGTTTACTCTAAAATGTTTTTAAAATTTCTGCTATGCAGGTTAATTTTAGCTTGAGTGCAAACACTTGAGGCTGATGCTCAATTCAAATCTTTCTTCCAAAGGCTGACTCTGCCTTGGCCAACCTAAAAAAGAAATCAATAACAACAACAACAACAGCAACAAACTCACACTATGTGTGATGCTTCCCTAAACTCAGCCCATCATATTACCTTAACATAATTTTCATATTAAACTAAATTGTTTCACAAAATGTTATATAAAACTAAACATAGTTCCCAATATCTCTTATTAAGCCTTTAATTCATGTGTTTGTTTCAAAAGAAGAAATGTTTCACACAGAAAAGGAGCATTGTATACTCTAGCATTAAGAAATTACTTGAAATCATGTATTTTAGATGACAAGATTGATTTTCTGCATTATTAAAATTAGGCCTCTCTCCTTCCTACGTGTTTTATTATTCACCATATGTCAACAAAACATTCACTTTTAACTCCCTGTGAAGCAAGGCCACATACTATAACTACAACAAACTAAAAACATGTCTCATGAATGCATCAGGTGTAATACAGCTCTCTGCGGAGAAAATGAAAAATAAGTTACTCAGAGGATCTGCATTATCAAGAATGGAGTCAGTAAATTTAAATTGAAGTCTTGATACAACTTTTAAAATGGGAGTCAAATGGTACCTTTTTTGTGGCTTTACCAATTTCAGAATTGGTATTTGTAGAACAACAACAACAACAAAAAGTATGTGTTAAATATTACTTTCATTATTATATTTTTAAAATTTAATATGATAGTATTACTTTTCAGTTTTCAAGTTATAGCATCTATTTCAAAATTAATTTAATATAATCATTAACTAAAAGCTTAAAACTCTTACCCCCCAATGTAACCACAATACATACATCAAGTTTGTGTTACAGAAACATGATCCTATAAAACAAAAATACGTTAGGATGAATTACCTAAGTCAAATGCTATGGAATTAAAGAGATGGAATCATATTGTTTACTTATTTAGCTCTACTGAGCGCATATCTGCTTAGAATTGCTATTTTAATAAGACAATTAAGATACACACAATTTGATAAATTTTCATAGTCAATTTATACAATCATTAAAAATGTCAAAAATAAAATCTGCATGTTCAGATTCAACTGATACTATTTTGCTTTTATAGTAATCTGAGGAAGAGTAGCTTAACCTGTGTTTACTTTTTAATTTTAGGGGGGGTTGGAGATTACTCAGATACTGTTATATGCCTCAGTATAATTGTTGTTTTTTGGAAGACAAAGTGACATTGACCACTGAAATACTCTCTTATGTTTGGTAAATGTTTTATTAATGGATTCCTACTAATATCACTTCCATCATTTTTCACTGTGGAATGAAACATAGATATTTACTCTTAAAAAATTTACAGTGAAATCATTTTTTCATAGCTTGGTGAAAGTTGGTGCTACTTGGGTAAAGTACAATATTTTAAAGAAAAGCTTAAAAGCTGTTTTTAAATGTGTTAATAAATGATATAAGATTTCCTTGTCAACTTCTGTGATTTGAATATGAGTGTAGCATGACTGTCATATGTATTTTAATAGTGCTATAAAACATATAAAATATCATAAATATCTACATTAAAAGGAATTAAAATGTAACATTTGTCATGTATCAGTTAATGTGGCAGATAACTAGAGGTTGTGTATAGAACAAAAATGCAATTTCACATAAATAAATATTAGAAATATTAAATAAATATAATATTAGAAATATTAGAATATTAGAAATATTCTAAATATTTTTCTAAATATTAGAAATATTCAGGATTAATTTATTTTAACAGTTTTTACAGAAATATTTCACAAAAACTATGCAGTCTTGAAAAAATGCAAAAAATTTTCGTTATGTGCCAAAGAAAAATTTTAAATGGAAGTGAAGATATGAAAAATTCTTTTAAGGAACTAATACATATTTCAAATACATTTATTCATGCAAATAATTTCTACACGACTGCATTAAATTCATTATCAAAACACAATTTTTGCCTAAATTTTGGAAATTATAAATATTATTCAAAGAGTCTGTGACACATGAAAAGAATCTATTGTAATGAAGAAATTTTACATTTCTATATATTGATATTCTTTTCAAGCTTGAATAAGTTATAATTTTTGAAATCTGAGTAATGATAAATAATAAAAATACAAATAACCTCCAAAATATTCATTTTCAAATCGTGCATTATGTTCAAGATAAATATTATTCATTAATTTCCAGAAATAAAACTCTTTTACTTTCCCCCAAATTCAAAGAAATATATTATTATTTATATTCTTGTTTTAATATGAATTGTATTTAAATTGTTGTTAGAAATAATTTAATAAGTGATGTTATAATTATCTTACATTTGAAGAAAATTGTACATGGAATTTATTATTAAATGTAATCCAATAGATTAATTAAAGTGTACAATTCCATAACACAAATTATAAATTAAAGGTTTTCAGTACAGTGAGCAACAGAGTGTAGCAACAAATAGAGCTTCGGATTTTAACAGAAATCATATGGACATATGTTTTTGGTATACAGAAGTGATGGTTCAGAGCTCATGTGATGTCATTCCTTGTGTTTTTGCAACATTGTCAATAAACTGAAACAAAGCATGGCCATGGCCATCGTTGCAGGTTAAACATGAGTAAGCAGGAGCGAATAGTAAGGCAGAACATTTGACAAGATACAGAAAGATATGAGGAAAATAACGAAACAACTAATGAGCCCAGAGTTCTGATTCCTTTTCAATATATTGAAATAGTTTGACCCAGATGTTTATGTGAATTTACTTTTACCAGCCGAGCAGATGAAAATATGTTTGAGAAATGCAGACGAGTTCACAAGTGGCTGAGAGAACCTGCACCTGTCAAAATCCCAATCTACATAGATCTGCCTTCACTAAATAGAATTCGGATTAAATGCCCTTATCCCCATACGATCTGTCAGAAACCTTAAAGGTATTTTCAGTAAGAGGCAAAATGTCCCTAAGGAGGAAAGGAGTATATCTTATGGAAGATATTCACCACGGTCATAATTACAGGGTTATATGCTATCAACTATAATTAAAATGAGTAGAAATGGTAAAATATTTTTTGTGACTACAAGTTAGTAAGAAACATCACATTATGGTGTTAATATTATAGAATTGAATTACCTTTGTCTGCGGAAACTTTTATAGTTAAAAGACAAAATATCTAGAAACACCAGGAGAGAATAAACATGTAGACTCAAACAGAATCTACTCTGCACAAAGGATCCCAGAATAAAGTGAGATAAATCTGAGATGCAAAGGTAATTTTATGAGCTAAGAAAGAGAATTTTAAAAACCCAAATCTGTGTATTAAGAGGTTTATTCTTATGGAACTTAAAACGAAAAACAGAGTGAACAGGGGTAGGGTGGGGGAGGAGGGAGGGAATGGAGAGTAGGGGTAGGGACAGAAGGAGAGTGGGAAAGCCCTTGTCACCTTGATAAGATGCATATGTGCACAAAATGCTCAACTCCAATGTAAACCTTAGATTTTGCATGTATAGATATCAATAAAATGGGGAAAAAAAGGTTTATTGAAAATGAGTTTAAAGTAATGGAGAGAAATGATAGCTGTACACAGACAAGATTTAGACATTTTTGGAGAGGAAATGCTTGTTTTATTGTTATGTTACATTTATTGAGATAAAATTGATATTCAAAAATTAAATGTCTTGGAGATATATATATATATATATATATATATATATATATATATATATATATATATTTCCTTAACATGAACACCAAACTCAAGAACTAAAGTACTAAACACAGTCACTGAAACAAATGCTATTCTACTAGGTCTGTGAGATTTGTTGTTGATCATTTGTTTATTTTAAGGCAGACAGTATCACATCATTAACTACAGGTACCATGTTATATATAGATCTCAAGAACTTAATCATTTTCCAGTGCAAAAACATTATTCACTGAAATATTTATTTAATTTTACTTTATCCAAAGACCTTTATTCTCAGCTAATGCTTATTTTATTTCATCATAAAATTATGTATATATTAACTTAGAAATGTTCGATTTCCATATACACATATATTTCACTTCATATACTATATATACTGAGATAAACTAAATTCTAGTTTTTCTCTTATTGCATTAAGAATTATTATTTTATCTGAGTTTCAGCCTTCACCTGTGCTTGTTTTATAACTTTAATATTAATTTAATGTGACTTTGTGTCTTTTTTATTGGCACATTTCCATTTTTTAACCAGAAAAAAATAATGTAATGATGATGGCTATGAAACAATTGGCAGCAATGGGCCCTTCCAAGAAGCCATCAGAGTTAGATATCCAAATTTGGCATCAAAAAATTACAAGTTATGCTGTAACTAGCTTATTCAATCAACACTTACCAATTCTATACATCAGAAGCAGCAATGAATTTTATACTCTGAAATTTTATACTACTGGAAGCAACTCACAATGCATTAAGGATCCATAAGAATTTTTAACAGTGAAAAGAAGTTGGGTATTAATAGCTCATCTATTAAAGAAAATGTCTTCACACTCCATCTTGTCAGAATATAGAGCCTCCTGTCATTTATTTTCTTTGTCTATTTCCTAAGAAATTCCAATTGGATGACAGCTATGTCCGTTGAATTACAATTTGCCTATGGCTACTATCCGGCACTTTATTTAAAAAACAATAACTGCAAAAATCAAAAATATATTTTAATGTCATTGCAAATTCAAAGGATTATTTAAAATTTCAATATGTAATAATAAAATTGTTTATTTATAGATTTTAATATTTATAATAATTGCATCATGACTAATAATTGCATGAAAGCAATTCATCATATGCACATTTCAGGGCCAATGATTTTTCTATTTAAAATAGTTATTTGTGTAAGTTCATAATTAATACATTGTCAATATAAAATATATTTATTTTAAATGCTCTTTCATCCAGGCAAGGCTCATCCATTTACAGACAGTAAATAAATGTCTTATATAGTGTCTTAGGGTTACAATTTCATTATTTTCGAAACAACAGTGAGCAATGCTTATTGTTCAGAGTATTGGTAAGATGCATATCTTAGTTATTTTCTCATTGTTGTTATAGAATTCCTGACATCCACAACTTGAGGAAAGATTTGTTTTAGTTCACAGTTTCAGAATGAGGTCATACAGTGTGTTCTTGGGCAACTGGACACTGGTGGCAGTATATGGCAGAGGGTGGAGAACTGCTCACCCCTGTAGACAGCCAAATGAAAGGACAGCTAGTGGACTTCTGGAGACAGGGGACTGAGCTTTCCCTGGAATAAACTATAACAGTGTTTCCTCTTCCTTTATTCAGTTTTATCTACTCCCCCCCCCGCCCCCCCCCCACAAGTTCCCTGGAAGCCCCATGACCCTCCCTCACTTCCGGGCCAACAAGTCAACAACACCTAAAAGCTACAGCTCTAAGTGCCCTCCAACGTTCAACACATTGACACAATCCCTCCAGGCCAACTCCCTAAGCATCCACTCCTTCAAGCCAGGCAGAGACTCTCAACGGCACGTGGTTCCATCAGTATCCCACTACCTCCAAATACCTGAGGCTTTCGGAGAAGACTGCAGAACCAAACCGCAGCAATTTGTTTCTTTCTTTTTTTTTTTTTCTCCTCAAATTTGGTGACCTGTCAAAGCGGGCTCTGCTTCTCTTCTGCCGACATTTTTGTCAAAGGTCGTAGTGTTTGAGAAACTCTAAAGTACATCGCTATACTGTTTACAGCTACATTAAAATGGATTTTGCAACTAGAGTATCGTAGCCTCAGAAATAATTTATAATGTATAGCATATATTTAGCAATTGGACTATTGTTTCAATGTGTTGAGATAGCGGCAACTTAAATGTTTAATTGTGGGGACACCAATTTTCTGTATGTGTGTAATAATACTCTCAAAAAACATATTTAAATTTTTCTGAATATATTATTTATTCAGATTTTGCTCCAATTCTTAATTCCCACTATGTTAAATAGGTGTGTATGTATGAGATATGATCTTGGAAATAATTCTGACGACATATACTTCAATAAGTGCTAATGTGCTGGGGGATGGAGATGTAGCTCAGTGGTCAAAGCACTGGTCTAGCAAGCATAAGGCTGTACGTTTTATTCTCCAGGACCGAATGAACTGGGTTAGGTGACCCATGCCAGTAATTCCAGCATCCAAGAGGCTGAGGAAGGAGGATTGGCATGAGTTCCAGGTCAACTCTGGCTACAAGCGAGTCCTGAACCAACCTCAATACAGAGCAAGATCTCGTCAAAAATATAAAAACTTTTAAAAAGTCCAAAACTCCTTCCCCCAAAATAATCACATATGCTTATTCCTTTTGTTTTCTAAGATAAGACTACTATACCATGGACATTTGTTTGCCCTATACATGGCTTAAAAAAAAGATTAATGCATTCCTCTTCTACATTATAGGTTTATAGGTTTCAATAAACTAGCTGTCAGTAGTTATTTGGTCTGATCAGTCTAATGGTTTTGTTTTTAATGATAAGCTTTATTTAGACATAAATAAATTTTCTGCCAATGAGTTAGGTAAAGGAAGGGAAAACAAGACCATTTAAACTATGGAATTGTACTACTGTAGAACATTAATAAAGTGAAAAATGTTGAGAATAAATAGAATATTTACTTAGAGAAGGAATAGTAATGAACCATGGTGTACTGGTGGATTACAGAGTAAATTTGATATGTGATAGTATCTCAACTATTAGCTGATACTAATAATTTTCTTCCCACACAGTAGTATTTCATGAAATTTAATCAATAAGTATTTATTGAATATATGTTTTGTTCTTTATTCTAACATAAAAATCTAATTTTGTGCTCAACACCTTTAACATCACTTACAATTGCTGCAATATATAATATAAAAGAGAATCAAAATTTGGTATCTAGGAAGCCAGAAATGATGGTGCATGCCTGTAATCCCAGTACTCAGCACTCAGATAAATGAAGAAGGAAGATGATTGTGTGTTCAGGGCCAGCCTAGACTACATAGTAAGCTCAGAACCAAACCGGACTACTGGGTGAGTCCTTGTTTAAAAAAAACAAAAAAGAAAAGATTATGTGGGGCCTAAAATTATATCTAAAAATACTGAGAAAAATATTGTGGAGGAACTTATTTTTAAACTGTAAAATGAAGAATGTGTAACATTCTGAAAAAATAGTCTTAGGAGTTAAGTAGGCTGGAAAATAATCAACCACGTAGAGGAAGATTTGGTATGAGACACGAGGGTCACTGATTTGCAGTGAATAATTCAATTTAATTAAAATATTCAGGAACAAGCAGGTGAAGATACATAATCTAAATGCTGTGAATGCTTCAAGAATGGTTTTAAATGTGTTTGGAAATATCGAATCATTAAATCATTTTCAAACAAAAAAAAAAAAAAACCATGATCAGAATTGTAAGAAAAGGTTGGAAAGAACTGGAAGCATTATTTAAGGAGAAGTTAATATTTTATATCCTTAATAGAGCTGCTTTTAGTTTGCACTGGTTCATAGAAGACTCTGATTGCTTGAAATTATTGTACAGATGCTCTGGATCAGAAAAGGGAGGAATAATAAAATAAGTCTGAGCCACCACCATTTCTAAAATTTTATGCACTATAATATATTCATGTAATAAAATAAACTCTAATGTTTTTTGTGTTTCATGAATGGGTTCATACCTCTTCAGTTCATAAACTGGTCCATATCTCCATGCTATAACCAACCAAATGGTATATTTCCCGAAATTGCTCATCTGAGGGGAAAATAAATGCACTGATAAAAGCAACTGGGCAGAGAACAAGATTTAAGCCTTCAAACATCTTCACAAATCAAAAGAATTTTTTCAGTTTTTTGTCTACTGGTGGCCTTCTTAAATAATTTTGACCATTAAATTCAATAGTTGCATAAATGTCTTAAGATATCAGTTATATTTGATGTGAAACATAGTTGTAGTAAACATAAGGAATTTTGAAGTCCTTATTTATATGTGGCTTAAAGTTCACTGTTTTTCATGTTTTTTTCTGTATGTTGAATTATAGAGGGCCATTCAGTCATTTTATAGTTGTTACCACTTTCCAGAAAGCAGAATTTCCAGTAAATTGCATTGTAAACACATGATTTATGGCTTTCCTAATGGGAAGTATGACTTCCAATTTTGTATCCATTTTCATTCAAATACTAAAATTTCAATTAGTGAAGAAATTTCCTAAATAAAGAAAAGAATTTGTTCCTCCCCCCACCGAAGGGATTATGTGTATACGAGAAGCGTGTAAAACATTTTATAATAAGTAAAGATCAGACTGGCAAATCACTTTCTGGATAAGACATTGTATCAACTGTGAAATCTGATATTCTGTTTATTTTGTACTGCTATTTACCCAAGTAGTTTTGTTACTGCCCCCCCCCTCCTCTCTCAAATCAGGATTCTCAGGAGTTGGCTCTAGATTAACACATTTAAATGTTCATATAATGCCTGTTCAGAGGTTTAGAGAATTTCATTCAAAGGCTTAAACCAGTAACTCTTGGCCAATAGTCTGTGTGTACACTGGATCACGCTTTAAAACCCTGGATGGTTTTTCCTTCTACCCTGTAATTTTCAAGCTTTTCATTATCTATCAGCATTATTCAAAGGTTGGCACAAAAAAAAAAAAATCCAGTGATTTCACTGTTGTTGTGGAGGAAGAATTTTACAGGGGCCTTTGTCCCTTCCTTTTGCTAGCTCTGCCTCAACCACCTAATCTGGTAGGATACATTTTGCTTCAGAAGAATGTATATTAATTTCCTTTAAAGAACAAACTAGAAGAGTTGTGTTCCTTACAAGTGTCACGTGCAGTATGAAAAAAAATGTATATTAGAACTTTATACATTTCTATAGTGGTACTTTTAATATTTTTGTAAAGAAATGTTTAAAGTAGAAAAATCAGTATGCCTGACAGTAATCATTAAATTAGATGGATAAAATAAAAAAAAAATCTCAGAAATAGCACAGTGCTGAAGAATGTTCCACTTCTACTATGAGCCTAGTTTCAAGTTACCACTATTATTTGATGTTTTCAAAAAAATACTAGTAGAACAAACAGAACATTGAAAACTGAAAAGTTAAAACAGGATATCTTGAAAAAACAGCCTCTTCGGATTACCACTCTGTGAGCTCAGAACGCGCATTCACACACATGACCTGAGGCTTGCTGTTGTTCACCACAGTGAGGTTTAGCATTTATATGTGGTCTTTCTTGGCCTATCCCAAGAACCATGCTTAAGCCTGTTGTAGCTGGAGATCTGATCTAGAATGAGAGGAAGAAATCTATTGTTCATTTTTGTAACGTAAACACAGGTTTATGTTGACATAAAGAAAATACAGCTTAATACTCAGAGAGAAAGTAGAGAAATGCAGATAAAGGCTGGATATTCTGGGATATTCCCTAATAGGTACAGTTAATCTTATAAAACTAAACATATTATTTATACACATTTATTTAGTAGAGGAAAATTCCAGCTTGTTGTCATTCACCTACACTAGAAAATTGTATATCAGTTATTGCCCAAGAATAGATTTTCCTCAAAAGATAGAGTATCTTCCATATGAAATCAAAGAGTGCCATTTAAAAATTATTCATATAAAGTAAGACAATGACTTGTGTTAACATAATTAGAACATTAAAATTAAAGCCATAAAATGATGTTAATCATGCTAAGAAACAAATATTTATAGGTTTCTAACTACACATAATATTTTAGTGTATTTACAGATCTTATCATGAATCAAAAACTTTCCCAAAATTGTTCCACTAATACCACTAATATAGGGAAACAGCATGATTTGTCTACAGATACATCTTAACTTGTGATAAAAATGAATTTCAAGCTTTTTTTGGTAATAGTATAATTTAAAACAATCTAATTAAAGACAAGCTAAATTATAAGGAGAATTTCATGGTAGAGGATGCTGTAAGAGCTAAAGAAAAGCACATCATACTTCGACATCTTATGTGGGATGACCCACAAATTAAAGAGGCTACAGAAAATTGCCCCATTATGACAATATCTTGATATATTATTAAAAATATTTTCAGTTAAAACATTAAGGATCTCTGAAAGAGTAAGAAAAATTAAAATATAAATCAATTATACAGATTTTGAAAAATAAATCAGATAAAATATTTAAAATTTAAGAAATGCTCTTTAGATTAATAATCCTCCTACTCTAAAGAACTGTCTTTCTTTTTTCATAGCTCACAAGCATTAAGAATCAGTACTGGGAAGTGGGAGAGGGTACGGGAGGGAAAGGATGGAGGGGAAGGGAGTGTGAAGTCGACACATGTCTATGTGCAAAAAATAACTGGAGAGAAAATGGACAGGAGAGGGAGGGGAAGAGATGGAAAAAGGGATGCCTAGAGCACACAGAACTCTGGGTTAAGGCCCTGAAACGAGAGAGAGAGAGAGAGAGAGAGAGAGAGAGAGAGAGAGAGAGAGGGGGGGGAGAGAGAGAGAGAGAGAGAGAGGGAGGGAGGGAGGAGGGAGAGAGAGAGAGAGAGAGAGAGAGAGAGAGAGAGAGAGAGAGAGAGAATTAGGAAGGAACGGTGGTGGAAGGAAGGAAAAACAGAAAAGAAAACAACGAAAGTCAATAAAAAAGACAGTATAGAACAAAGGAAAGCATATAATTATTTATTACAGCAAGAATTAAGAAAGTTGAAACAGTTGCACGTGTTGTCTTTCTTTTACACCATTAATTCCATATCTTTATGAGTTAAATCCTCTGAAGGGACACAGGGAAATTAAGAAAAAAGTCAAACAAAATATCAAGCACTGCCCAGTAAAGAAGAATCCCATAGATTCTAAGGTTGCTATATCTTTATTTATCTATTACAATATTCCTCTAGGGTAATTTTTGTGAAATTAGATATATTGTCACTTTTCTATAAAAATAGACATTTATTTTACTTGTGCATGCATTTACTTACGTTGCCATCAGAATATAAGAATGCATTGCACTTTCCAAGTTTCCTGAGCTGTTTGAGGAACTTGTTTTTGTGCTCACAAAAGAAGAAAAATCCAAAATAATATATGAATATAATTAAATTGCTATGGATCAAGATCATAGTAAGACACTTTTCACATTGAAAACCGCTTCTATCATGACAGATGTTTGGACAACCACACTTATTAGCTCTGTGTGCATTCCTCTCTGCCCTTCCCATTGCTAACATCAGCTGACAAGCTGTGATCAGTGTTAGCAAACAGCTCCTGTGTGCTGAGCATCTATCCAGCAAGCCTCCTGCAGTCTAACAGGCAAAACAAAAACCCTCCGTTGCATAGCTGAATAATTAATTAAACAATGGTGGGTCTGTTCTGCTATGCTTACTGAAATTGAATGAAAAATAACTTAAATAATGCCAGGAAAAATAGCAGTGTGATGCAATATGCTCGACCTGCCTGGTTGCAAAGTGGCCAGGTTACACTGTGAGAAAAAAAA